>SKCR01006928.1:0-386580 GCA_019454045.1 Zanthoxylum bungeanum | reverse complement strand
AGAGATTCTTAGATGACCTCGAGAGAAACCTGCAAAACAATTAAGAGAAGTAGGGAATTGTTAGAACACGTCGAGGGAAGTCTTGCGAGGACACTCCAATGGTCAAGATAGAGAGGAATTGATGAGCGGAAAATATATCAATATTTACCGCCCTTTTTACTTAATATTTTGTTTAGTTTCTCGGGTTTGATGAACGTTTTGATATGTTTTAGTTTATTTTGCAGATAAAATAATATTGGGAATTAATGAAATCATTTAGAACGAATTATGGGTCAAATAAGGGCAAAAATTGGACTTGACATATTAATTTTGGAGATTGAAAACTTGAAATAACGTTTTAACGAAGTGCAGTTTTGGAAATTCCAATTTTGTGCATCTGTCGTAATTTGGGCATAACGTTTTACTCCGATATCGGATTGAGATGATTCAAGTTCTAGATTAAAGAAGACTCAAAGATCTACAATTTTGAAAGACAACATAATTTCGAATTCTGAAGATTTCATGCCCGAAATTGATGAACCATACAAAAGTGTGTTGTGTGTAATTATTAAAGTCACTTTCAATCATTTTCAAAGCAAAAAATAAATTAATAAATAAATAATAAAAATTATCAAATCACCACCAAACATGATAAGCAATTAGTGGAACAATTAATAATGGATTTGGTGGAGCAATTAGTGGAGCAATTAATAATTGATTAGGTGGATGATTTGATGGAGGTAAAATTTTGCCTATAAATACCAAGCCATTTCATTTGTAAAATTCATACTTTATTCTAAGGAATTCCTTAAGAATACTAAGAAGATTGTATCTTGTTTGTTTATTTATAGCTTTCAGTAATTAATTTCCGCTTTCGCACTTTCTTTTCTTTACTTTTCAGTTTTTACTTTCCGCAATTTACTTTTACGCACAATACTTTTCTTTATTTAATTTTCAGTTTTTACTTTTCAGTAATGATGAGGTAACTCCCCTTAGCTGGGGTAAAAGGTAAAACTTTTATTACTAATATTTAGATTAATCTCCCTTAATTATAATATATAAACTAGTTAAAATCTGACTTAACGAGGATACCGCCATATTGGTCGGTTGATAATTATTTAAATTGGTTTTAACCTGACTAAACTGGATACCGCCTGATTGGTCGGTTGGTAATTAATTATTAATTTGACTTAATCTGGATACCGCCTATATGGCTGGTTGGTAATTATCATGCAAAGTTAATATATTATATTAACGGAGATATCTAAAATAGAAGTAATAAAAGTGGATCTTTTTACCTCAGCATTTTCTTTTATTGTACTTTTACTTTATTTACTTTTCAGCAATTTACTTTCAGCATTTACTTTTCAGTAATTTACTTTCAGCATTTACTTTTCAGCATTTAATTTTCAGTATTTAATTTCAGTATTTACTTTCCGTCATTTACTTTTCAGCAATTTACTTTTCAGCTTTTACTTTTCAGCATTTTTATTTTATGTCTTTTACTTTTAAGTTTTTACTAGCCCTAGTTATGTGTTAGTTATCTGGGGTTGTGATGAATTCTAATATCACCGGTTTATAAGGGGTTATTTTATAGTTTGGGTAATTTAAAGGTTTACTTATTAAGTCTTAAGCTTAATGCTTCTTGTTGTCTGATCACCAATAAGATTGATATGGTAAATCTAAAATGAACTAGACATAGGGATTTTAGGTTTCAGCCTTAGACTTAATAGCCCACGATCTTCCTTGAGGATAGATAACCCTTTAATAGATTTCCTTACAAGATAGACATATACCTGTCGGGCGGGGGTAGCCATAATTGTGACTTAAACTTAATGAATCCGGATAATTTGGTTGACATAGACATATGGTTCAATTGGGTTAAACTGGGTATTTGCGTCTGACCATCGACATAGGCTTTTGCATAATTTCGTGTTCCAGGTTAGTAAACTGATTTATTACACAAACATAAAATAACCACTTCATCTTTTAAAAGATATTAGAATGATTCACAACCCTAGATCTTTGTGTCTTTTGTTATTTTCCTTAGTATTTTCTTTTGTCTTTTTATTTATTTTTTTTTATTTAGCAAATCTACAATCAACCAAATCATTCAAACAATCATTCTCTTCTCCTTCAATTAGATATCTGTAAATAAATAGATTCAATAATTAATAACAACAGTAGGAATTAAGTCATCGTGGGATCGATATTTTTATACTACTTGAACGATACGTACGCTTGCGTTATACGTGTGTGTTTACGCCGGTCAAGTTTTTGGCGCCGTTACCGGAGACTTATTTTTCTTGAGTTATTAATTTTGAAGCTATCTAATTTACTTGTATCTAATTTTCTTTATCTGTAATTTTTATTTCCTTTTTTTTATTTTTCAGGTGATTGAAAAATGGAACATTATTGAGAGATTGAAAGATTACGTGCTTTACAAGAAGATACACCCCACATCTGGGAGCAACAGTCCGGTTTTCTGAGGCCTGTTGTACAACCCAACGAATATCACTGGATGCCAGAACCAAGCAATACTACATTTGCTCAACAGAGCGTAATGGGGAGATGTGACATATGTAATGGTAACCACCCTAGAGATTATTGCAAGTACAACTACAATCCAGGGTGGCAGAGCTATCAAAATCCTTCATGGTACGAAGAACCATCACATTTTCCATCTTATCCACCATCCACCTATGATTTTCATCAAGAACCAGAACCATCAGAGGAAGATCAGTTGATTCACATGCTCAATGTTTGGCTCGAAGAACGGGAAGCTCAATTAGATGCACAAATTCATAGTCAAACAGAATCCATACAGAGAATGATAGATCAGATCAGACAATTAATAGAAAACCAGAACTTCGTACCTCAAGAAGAATTATCAGATGAAACTGACAAAGCTTTCGAGTACCCAGAGATCCACAATCACACCTTAACAGAGGAGGAGGCTGAGCAGTATCAACAACCAGAGGTATCAGTTCAGGAGCCCGAACCGGCAAAGTCTCGATTTGATTTTTATTATTCTGACTCTGACGAGGATGAAGCTGATCTATTTGTACCAACTGTACCAACAACGGAGGATCAAACTTTCAATCCTCAAAATGAAGATCTTGGAGCATGCTTTTCCATGATGTTTGATGAAGATCTACCTGAACCATCCATTCCAGTCGTATCAGAGGATGAAAACCTAATGTCAGAAACATCTTTACATCCTCAGGCAGATACTTATGGAGCATGCATTTCACAGATGACGGATAAAGAATTGAATACGGAAATTTTAAAATTCATCTGTGAAGAAAATGTGGAGCAAGAAACATAGCAAATGGAGGAGCAACTGTCAGACCAAATTGAAAATCCAGAGCATTCAGGAGAAACATCGCTGTATCGGGGAGTACAAATCAAAGATATCACCCAGAAGCTTGACAGAATGGAACTTCCATTCCAAGTCAAGCACCATACGAGACCTCCTGATTTTCTTTCTTTCTTTTCAGGAATCACTGCAGCAACAAAGATAAAAAAGGTGGCACAAACACTAAATGAGACAAAAAAATTTATGCTACCTTATCGTTGGAAACGCTCATGGGATTGTCTTTAATCGAACATCCAAAACAACGCTGAAACCTCATTGACAGATGGATTTCAGTCACGTCTGGCTGAAGATGAAAAATTTAGCGCTAGCAGGGAGGCAACCCATGCAATTTATTGTAATTTCTATTTTCATATTTTGTGTATACATGTTGTAGAGTTTTTAATTTTGTGTGTTGTTTTGTAGGGAAAAGCACAAACGGAGAATTTTAATACAGAAGGAATGTTGTTTGGCAATCACAAAGATGAGAACCAATTCATTAGCGATGGCTGAGTAAGGAATGAAATCTTGAGACGCATCCTAATGGATTTATATACCAAACGAGTGGCGTATTGCGTACACAATTCCGTTGCCTTAATTATTGCTTTGATTCGCTTTTCTGTTGTAATTATCTTTATTTTCGTAGACAGGATCCATATTTTTTTGACCTTTCACGATTTCTTTTGTTGTTTAGCTAACAATCGTCCTTTGGAAGATATTAGTGCTATTATTGCTCTCCCTTTTCAGGTACTATAAATTCAGCTCGTCATTGCACTTTGGAAGGCATCTAGATTTAAGAAAGAAATATATAAAAATGGAAGCCACTTCAAGAAGATGAGTTGAAAACTTTTGTGTGTTTTGCGGTAGTAGTGTTGGTGTTAAGCCACAATACTTAGAAGCAGCACAAGAATTGGGTCGAGTCTTAGCTGCAAGGAATATGCACTTAATATATGACGGAGGCAATCTTGGACTAATGGGGATCGTTTCAAAGGCTGTATAGGAGGGAGGCAGTCACGTTTTGGGAATCATCCCAAAACTCTTGGCAGAGGCAAATCTTATTGAACCATCAAACGGAGAGGAACTGATCGTACCAGGTATGTCTGAACGTTTGGTAGAAATGATTAACCGTGCTGATGCTTTTATTGCTTTGCCAAGTGGCTTGGGTACATTGGAGGAAATTTTGATAGTTCTATCTTGGGCGAACCTGAACATACACCAGAAACCGCTTGGACTGTACAACGTTGATTGATTTTATGATTTTCTTTGTGTGTTTCTTGATGATGCCCGGAGAAATGGGTTCGTGTCAAAACCTTTGAAAGAACTCCTCTTTACTGCCAAAACTGCTCCGGATCTAATAGACCAACTCTTAGCCTATGAACCACAAGTTGACCATATCCTTTCAAAGATAAATTGGTCCGAGGACGATCGTGGTAAGAGGCGTATGATTAATCTGGCTCTTAACCTTTAATTTCCTATAGATTTTCAGCTAACCATGTACGACCTTCTTAACTCTCCATTTACTGTTTAAGACATTGGGGACAATGTCTCATTTAGGTTTGGGGGAGAGAATTAGTTGATCGGTACCTTGTTTTTAGTTGGTGTATTGTTTTTATTTTTAGTCCAAAATTTTTCGAAAAATACAAAAAAAAATGAAAATTTTTCAAAAATTACAAAAAAAAATTTTGTGTTTTTATTTTGACTAAAAAGGGTGAAATTGGTTAGAGATAGCTGAGTAAGGAGTTCCCACTCCTGATACGTATCTCAAACCCATTTTCGAAACAAGTTAATTTTTGTTTATTTCATTTTGAATTATTTAATTTGTGAATTCTCCATAATACTGACTAAAAAAGATCTTCATATGCTCAGTTAGCAGATATTATCAACATGCATAGTAACATACAGACATGAGTTGTAATTGAAAAGTTTATAATATTTAGTGCTCTAGTTTAATTGGAGAAAGCATCTCAAAAAGTGATGGAGTAAAAAAAAAATTTCTGAGATCTGAGTTATTAAGTCTGTAAGGGTGTTTTAACACCTAGTGCCCTAAAGCCAACTGGTTTGGGAGTCACTGGCCCAAAGCTCGATACATGGATCAAAGATGCTGCAAAAATATATATATCTGAAGTCTGAGTAATTAAGTCCGTAGGGGTGTCTTAACACCTGATGCCCTAAAGCCAACTGGTTTGGGAGCCACCGGCCTAAAGCTCGCTACATAGATGGAAGATATTGTATATAAATAAAAAAACAAAAATCAAAGAAAAAAAATCAGAAAAATGAGAAAAATTATTCCATTGCTACAAAAAGGTGTGAATTCTAATAAAACTTTAGGACAAAAATATTACTCTTTTATCAACTGCACTTGTGACTGTTGTGGGCAAAAATGAGTTGTTTAATATTTTTTCGGCTGTGTATATGGAGAATGGTAAATATAATAGGAGAATTTACTTATTTAGTAATTTAGAAAGAAAGAAAACAACTAGTAACTTGGAGTAGAAGTTTCACATGATTAGTCACTAACTTCTTTATTCTATTTTCGCTTGTCTTTTTGCTTTTGTGTGCATTAGTTTCACTACCTTTTTACTTTTGTAAAACGTTTGTGGGTATCGTTGCAACCGTGATCCCTACGAAAGTGACTTAGTTTAATTTTAATTGTTTCTTGTATTTTATTTTATTGTTTTGCTCGAGGACTAGCAAAATTTTAGGTTTGGGGGTGTGATGAGCGGAAAATATATCAATATTTACCGCCCCTTTTACTTAATATTTTGTTTAGTTTCTCGGGTTTGATGAACGTTTTGATATGTTTTAGTTTATTTTGCAGATAAAATAATATTGGGAGTTAATGAAATCATTTAGGACGAAATATGGGTCAAATAAGGGAAAAAATTAGACTTGACATATTAATTTTGGAGATTGGAAACTTGAAAGGGCGTTTTAACGAAGTGCAGGTTTGGAAATTCCAGTTTTGTGTATCTGTCGTAATTTGGGCATAACCTTTTACTCCGATATCGGATTGAGCGGATTCAAGTTCCAGATTAAAGAAGACTCAAAGATCTACAACTTTTAAAGACAAAATAATTTCGAATTCTGAAGATTTCATGCCCTAAATTGATGAACCATCCAAAAGTGTGTTGTGTGTAATTATTAAAGTCACTTTCAATCATTTTCAAAGCAAAAAATAAATTAATAAATAAATAATAAAAATTATCAAATCACCACCAAACATGATAAGCAAATAGTGGAACAAATAATGGATTTGGTGGAGCAATTAGTGGAGCAATTAGTGGAGCAATTAATAATTGATTTGGTGGATGATTTGATGGAGGCAAAATTTTGCCTATAAATACCAAGCCACTTCATTTGTAAAATTCATACTTTCTTCTAAGGAATTCCTTAAGAATACTAAGAAGATTGTATCTTGTTTGTTTATTTACAGCTTTCAGTAATTAATTTCCACTTTTGCACTTTCTTTTCTTTACTTTTCAGTTTTTACTTTCCGCAATTTACTTTTACGCATAGTACTTTTCTTTCTTTAATTTTCAGTTTTTATTTTTCAGTAATGAGGAGGTAACTCCCCTTTGCTGGGGTAAAAGGTAAAACTTTTATTACTAATATTTAGATTAATCTCCCTTAATTATAATATATAAACTAGTTAAAACCTGACATAACGAGGATACCGCCATATTGGTCGGTTGGTAATTATTTAAATTGGTTTTAACCTGACTAAACTGGATACCGCCTGATTGGTCGATTGGTAATTAATTATTAATTTGACTTAATCTGGATACCGCCTATATGGCTGGTTGGTAATTATCATGCAAAGTTAATATATTATATTAAGGGAGATATCTAAAATAGAAGTAAGATAAGTGGATCATTTTACCTCAGCATTTTCTTTTATTGTACTTTTACTTTTTTTGCTTTTCCGCAATTTACTTTCAGGATTTACTTTTCAGTAATTTACTTTCAACATTTACTTTTCAGCATTTAATTTTCAGTATTTAATTTCAGTATTTACTTTCCGTCATTTACTTTTCAGCAATTTACTTTTCAGTTTTTACTTTATGTCTTTTACTTTTCAGCATTTTTATTTTATGTCTTTTACTTTTAAGTCTTTACTAGCCCTAGTTATGTGTTAGTTATCTGGGGTTATGATGAATTCTAATATCACCGGTTTATAAGGGGTTATTTTATAGTTTGGGTAATTTAAAGGTTTACTTATTAAGTCTTAAGCTTAATGCTTCTTGTTGTCTGATCACCAATAAGATTGATATGGTAAATCTAAAATGAACTAGACATAGGGATTTTAGGTTTCAGCCTTAGACTTAATAGCCCATGATCTTTCTTGAGGATAGATAACCCTTTAATAGATTTTCTTACAGGATAGACATATACCTGTCGGGTGGGGGTAGCCATAATTAGGACTTAAACTTAATGAATCCGGATAATTTGGTTGACATAGACATATGGTTCAATTGGGTTAAACTGGGTATTTGCGTCTGACCATCGACAGAGGCTTTTGCATAATTTCGTGTTCCAGGTTAGTAAACTGATTTATTACACAAACATAAAATAATCACTTCATCTTTTAAAAGATATTAGAATGATTCACAACCCTAGATCTTTGTGTCTTTTGTTATTTTCCTTAGTATTTTCTTTTGTCTTTTTATTTATTTTTTTTATTTAGCAAATCTACAATCAACCAAATCAATCAAGCAATCATTCTCTTCTCCCTCAATTAGATATCTGTAAATAAATAGATTCAATAATTAATAACAACAGTAGGAAATAAGTCCTCGTGGGATCGATATTTTTATACTACTTGAACGATACGTGCGCTTGCGTTATACGTGTGTGTTTACGCCGGTCAGGAATGAGTGATGGTTTTTCTTAAGAGATGAGTTTCAGCTACAAACCTCACCTTTGAAGCAAAACGAACTTGATCTTATATAAGTGCCCTTGAGGATGTTTAGGGTGTCATTGGAAATGTGTATGGCGAGATTCTCCCATTCCTCCTCAGGTAAGGTTGATTTAGTGATTTCATGTAGACAATCGAATATTTGAGAATCATTCCGTTGGTATGTGAGACTCTCTAGGTTCGTGTATATCTGTCACGAAATATGTTTCGTGTCCATAATTTGCCCACTCATAATTATGGAGACAACATATAATCGTGCTGAACCATACAAGTCAAGGTATAGGCATATCTTATAGTCCTTCCGTCATATGCTATCTGAATTATACTTGAGACATATATGGGAACGTCAAATCTCAGCTAGTGTACAATATATATATATATATATATATATGTGTGTGTGTGTGTGTGTGTGTGTGTGTGTGTCGTGACATATTGTTGATCTCAAAATCAACATTCGAAACTCATTTCCAGAATGTACTCTGGCCAGAGATTTAAGGATCACGAAATGGATGCCTATATCCCGCACATGGGACTAGAAAATCCTTTTTGGATACATCATAGGATATCATGAGCATCGGTCCACACCATCGAACATGCAGAGGTTTGGTCTAGATTTTCCAGTGACGTGATTGTTGTCAAACTGTTGAAGATCACTCATACATCCACAGTGGTATCTCAAGTTAAAGGACTAGATATGCGACTCGACTCGTGAAGATTCATATTGATGTTGGTGTGCCATATATTACAAATTCTTTTGGTGAGGTGTTCAGTATTCATCAAATAAACACTTACATGTCTATATGAGTCTCTCAAGACTCATGGTTCATTGGGATAAACAATCAGACAAAGTCTCAATATACGATATGTACTGGTCTCAGCAAATTTTACTAATTGACCAGTGTCAGCAAATCTTGACCATGAATTTTATTTGGGAATATATCTCTAGTGGTGACACCTCTCAATGTCAATTAAAAATATCATTGTAATTGTGTACTACTATATAAATTCCCGGGTCTTTGTCTAATATATACATCACTAAACCCCAATTACTTGCAATCTAATTTAAATGAGATCGACTATATATATAAAAGATAAGAGGTACTACCATTAAATAGGTAATGTTATGAGAAACGTAATTGTTCATATTCATGAATCGGTCATAAATACAATACGAATTAGCATTTAGAGCACCAAACCCAATAATTTCTCTCACTTGCTCCAATGTCAATCCATGGTATCGTATACTGACCGGCGTAATCACACGCATATAACGCAAGCGCGCGTATCGTTCAAGTAGTATAAAATATCGATCCAACGAAGACTTAATTCCTACTGTTGTTACTAATTATTGAATCTATTTATTTACAAGTATTAAATTAAAGGGAGAAGGGAATGATTGCTTTTGGTTGGTTGAATATGGATTTTGCTGAACAAATAAATAAATAAAAATACAAAAGAAAATACTAAGGAAAATTAAAAAAAGACACAAATATATAGGGTCATGATTCCACACAATATTATTTTAATGATGAATTGATTATCTTATATATGTGTAATAAATTAGTTCGCTAACCTAGAACACGAAGATATGCAAAAGCCTCTGTCGATGGTCAGATGTAAACACCCAAATAACCCAATTAATCATATGTCTATGTTAACCAAGTTACCTGAATTCATTAAGTTCAAGTTCGAATAATGGCTACCTCCGCTCGACAGGTATATGTCTATCTTGTAAGGAAATCTGTTAAAGAGTTATCTATCCTCAAGGAAGAACCTAAAATCCATTCGTCAAGTTCATTTTAAGTTTACCACATCAATTTTATTGGTGATCAGGCAACAAAAAGCATTAAGCTTAAGACTCAATAAACAAACTAAAGAATTACCCATTATATAATTAAATCAATTATTAAGCCTGTGAATATTGTGTTTCATCACTTCCATAGAATAAAAATAAAATGCTGGGGTTAGGGGATCCACTTTTACTATTTCTAATTTAGAAATCTCCCTTATTATAATATAGAAATTATCAGTGATATTACAAACCGACCATATAGGCGGTATCCATATTAAGTCAGATTTCCAATTAAGTCCAACCGACCATAAATGCGGTATTATTATTTGTCCATAAACCGGCCATATAGGCGGTAATCATCTGTCACCTAAAGACCGACCATATAGGCGGTGTCACATTATGTTAAATAAATAAAACCAGCCATTAAGACGGTATAACCTTTAGTTTAAATTATAATTTCCATATTATAATTAAGGGATATTGATCTAAACTAAAATAATAAGAACTTCACCCTTCCCCAGCGGAAATTTAACTGCTAAACATAAAAGAAAAGAAAAGAAAATAAACTATTACTATTACTGAAAATAAAAATACATAATTAAAATACTGAAAAATAAATACACACAAGATGCAATCCTTAAATTCCTTACAAAAACCAAGGAAAGCATGAGAATTACAAATGAAATGGCTTGGTGTAGGACACAGATGTTGGACGACGCTGTCCCAGGCTCGCGGCCCGGTTGGGAGTACGGAGTAGCCCGCAGGGGACTAAACCGGAGAATAATGGAGTCGCCACCCGGTGTGAATCGGGAAAATGATTTAAGGCCGCACTCACCCCTCACAAGGGAAGACCTCAAACCGTTGGGTTCAGAATGGTCTCTTACTTATGCCAATTGTAATGAAATGATTTGTGCAATAATCTAACCAAGCCTAAGCAACATATATTTCCAAGGATAATTTACTCCTAAGTTCGCATGCATAAGTACAAGGCTCATGTCTAAGTTTGCATATAACCTATGTCCGAATTTGCATATAACCTATTTTCATATAAACTATGTCCAAATTTGCATGCATAAAGGTAAATTGAAATACGGCAAGCAAAACTCCATAAGCACACCATATTCATGGATACGGAAACGCAAGGAAATGATAATTATACAAACACGCATAAAAGTGAATCAGAATCATGGCAAGCATACAATTTCATAAGCACATTGTACTTATACATGTGGAAACACAAATAAATGGCAATTTCAAAATCATGCGTAATAAAGAGAAGCAATTAGGTACATAATGCAAAGAGATAACTAATGAGGCAGTTGTACATTAAAATAAACGTGCAATGATGCGAAGCAAAAGATAGACAATGAAAGTGAAAGAAAAGAGATGCGACATATGCCCACATCTATATAGGACTTCGAGTGTCCGATTAAACGTATTTCACATTCAATCGAACATACTTTGTCTGGCGCGACAAAACGTCGTGGCAAAGGTAGCCCTTCGGTTTTCTATCCCTCAAAATGGAGGACCTTTAATCCAACTTGATTTGCCCATGCGCATTGTAATATGATGCATGATTATGCAAAGAGATGACATACAGAAAGCAAACAACGGAATAATAAAAGGCGCGACGAAGCACTGTCATAAAGGTAGCCTTTTGGACTTTTCTTCTCTCAAATAGAGAACCTTTAGACCAACATAATAAGACCATGAGCATTACATTACAATACATATAAAGTAAAGACAATGATATAGGACTTCATATGCTCGATTGAACATATCTCACATTCAACCAAACACACTTTGTCCGGCGCGGCAAAGTATTGTCGTAAAGGTAGCCTTTTGGCCTTTTTCTTCCCCCAAATAGAGAACCTTTAGACCAACATACTAAGCCCATGCGCACTATATCATCAATTACATAAACAACCAATGTACATAAAGTAAAAGACGGAATAGAAAAGGCGCGGCAAAGTATTGTCGTAAAGGTAGTCTTTTAGACTTTTTCTTCCCTCAAATAGAGAACCTTTAGACCAACGTACTAAGCCCATGCGCATCACATTACAATCCATATACAATAAAGACAAAAATATAGGACTTCTCATATTCGATTAAACATATATCACATTCAATCAAACACACTTTGTCCGGCGCGGCAAAGTATTGTCATAAATGTAGTCTTTTAGACTTTTTCTTCCCTCAAATAGAGAACCTTTAGACCAACATACTAAGCCCATGCGCATCACATCATCAATACAAACAAATAATTGTACGGAAATTAAATGGCGGAATATAAAATGCGGATAATAAACAAACAAGATAAAATAAAGTGAAATATGTGCCGTTTGCTCAAGTGGTACGTGGAGTTGTATCCCAAGTACAGACCGCACTACCGTCCATTCGGATTCGGCTACGGAATTTACGTATGGGTTTCCATCATATATACCACAATAGACGACACATTTTCCATTCATTTAAGGGCTACAACATGCATCAACAAATGACTCTCATGCGGAAAAAATAAATAAAACAATTAAAAGTTGAATGAAAATAAATACGAAAATTGCCCTCAGGTCTAACCTTTTATGTCGACTCTTGGAAGCGCGTTACAAGGCCGTCGGATGGGCTAACACTCCGCAACTCTTCTGGTTCACTGGTTCATGTCTTTCCTCGCTGTTTCACTGCTCCGGCTACTGTTTTCACTCCGTTTCGCTACTGTTTTCGCTGTTGTTTTTGGTCACTGTTTTTTTTTTGTATAAAGGGGATTGTTTTTGGCGTTCTTTTAAGGGTTAGGGGCTGCATTTTTTGGTGATTTACTGGCAGGTTTTGGGGCTGTTTTTGGATGGTTTCAGGGGGTATTTGTGCATCAAAATTGTTCAGTACAGTACAGTGGGGCTTTTTGCGTGCAGTATATGAACTAATTTGGGCATACAGTGAGGGGATTTAGGGGGTTGTTTATGCGGTGGTCAGGGGGCTATTTTATGATGCAGTTTACGTGCAGTGTAGGGCAATTTAGGGGCTGATTTGTGAGGTGATTTTCGGTGATGGATGGTATTTAGGGGGATGTGTATTCGGTTCTTGAGAGTGAAGGAGGAGAAGAGAAATTTCTTGTGCTTGTACTTGAGTTGGGCGTGAATGGCTAGGAATGGGGGAGTGTTGGAATCGTGTTTCTTTTATAGACAATTGCTAGGGTGAATCCATGTTTGACAAGGAATAAGATTTGTGTATTAAAGAGATGCCATTTAATTAGTGTCACACAAGGAAAGCATATATTTAATTAGAGACAAAATTTGGCTAGATTAGGAATATCATATATTTGATTGATTTCAATTAGGCATGAGATTTATTTTATTTAGGTAAGTAATTTGTTATTTTGGTAGGTGATTATTTAGATTTTATTTGATTTATTTTAATTTCCCATGTATTAAATATGTATTTTATTATTTTTGGATGTGTTTTATAGGCTTTGGGCGTGTGTGGGCTTATTTGGGCGTGTGGTTGGCTTTTGGTGGTGGGCTTGGTGTGTGTGGGCTAGGTGTGTGGCTTGCGAGGGTTTTGGGCCAATGTTAAGTGGTTTGCGGGGTTTTTGGGCTGAAGATGCTTTTAAAACGGAGGTCCAACAAGTGATCCTGAAGCTAAACATGCGAATAAAATCTAACAAAAATACCGATTCCCTTCCGACGTCCGTTTCCCGCGACTTCCTCGACTTAAAAGATAGTGTCTCCAAATGAGACTCATCATAGGGACTTATATGCAAAAATACAGTGCCTATAGTCGCCCCCACTTTGATGGACTTGTGCAGTGTGTGACAATGACAATCCTATCAAAGTTTATGCAATGCATTTTTACTTACCTGGCTCGCCAGCTGCCACCTGACTTGCCTGCTGCTTCGAACTGAGTTGATCTGGTGGTTCGTTTTCGAACTGTGCTCCATTTTTGGAGCGTCATTTTCGGCATCTGTTGTGTATGCTCCATTTTGGAGTGCCATTTTCGGCATCTGTTGTGTGTGCTCCATTTTGGAGCACCATTTTCGGCATCTGTTGTGTGTGCTCCATTTGGGAGCGCCATTTTCGACATCTGGCGTGTGTGCTCCCTTTTGGAGCGCCATTTTCGGCATCTGTCGTGTGTGCTCCATTTTGGAGCGCCATTTTCGGCATCTGTTGTGATAGTTGTCCCTTTTCGAACTGTGCTCTATTTTGGAGCGCCATTTTCGACGTCTGATGTGGTAGTAGTCCATTTTCGAACCGTGCTGTGTGAGAATGTGGCTCATTTTTGAACTGTTACTTGATGAGAGGTGGCTCATTTTTGAACCGTTACTTGAGGAGATGGTCTTTACCGCTACAATCCTGCGAACACAAAATAAAAATTGTATGTATGTGATATGTATGCATGTATGCATGGATGCATGATGGTCTTTAGGCTCTAAGGGTTTTAGGAGTCCTTGTCCCTTCAACTTCTCAAGCACCTTAGATAAAGGCTTCCCCAGGTTAGAGAAATTCCAGTTCCTGATGGCAACAACCTCGGTAGTAGTGGGCTTAGTCTCAGAATGCCCCCAAAAGTCCTTCTATTCTGGCCATAGAACTTTCTTTTTTCAGCCTCTTCCTCCTCAATATCCATAACAGTCTCCCTCAACTGTCAGAAATCAGCAATCATCGAAGTCATCCTCCTCAGCTTACCATAAATAGAGGGCTTGGTGCCCTTGATGATCATTTTTATCTGGTCCTTCTCCGAGGGCCGAGTCTGCATCTTCAGAAGCTGGCTTCTCCAGCGATCTACATACTCCTTGAAGTTCTCTTGCGGCTTCTGCTTGGTATTCTCCAAGTCACGGAGCGACAAGTCAATCTCCAAGTCTGTAACATACTGTTTCAGAAAGGCGTCTGCCAGTTCCCTCCAATCTTCCTTAACCTTTCTTTCAAGGCTATGGTACCACACTACGGGTGCCCCCTCGAGCGACATCACAAACATCTTCTGAACTTGGCGCTGTGACAGGCCCACTGAACTCATAACCGAAACATATTGTCGGAGATGGACCCTCGGGTCCCCATTCCCATTAAACTTGGCTATATCCGGCATTTTAAACTGAGCTGGCAAATGTTCCTCAAACGTCATTGCCTCATAATCCAACTGATCTTCGTTCTTGCCTCTCATCTTGTGGGTAACCTACTCTACATGATCTCGGAGTTTCTGCAGTTCAGTTTGAGACCCTTCCATTTTCCCCGCAACATATTCAGCCATATCATAATAAAAACTCGGGATATCATCATTTAATCTAGTCGGAGGGTCTTCACACCTCTCATTCTCAGAGTTTCCCTTAGCACGGGGCACAACCATATTAGCCATAGCAGCAGTCAAGGCTTGCAACTGTTCAGTAACCTTGATGAGATTGGTCTCCAACTGATCCATACGGGACGCTTTATTCTCTGATTCACTCATGTTTACTATTGGCCTTTTAACAAGTCTTCCCTTTTCCCTAACCCAACGGATATCTTTGATGGCTCTTAAGACACAAGAGAGTTAACATAATGTGTGTATGTATGAGATGCATGAGATACGTGCGATGCATATAAATCGACCCATTATCATTTTAAAGTATTCAATCCTGTTATTGCAAGGTGAAAACTTGTCCCAGTTGAAAAGGCCCAACAGGTTTATACCTTTGCGATAACATGGTTAAACAACTTCAAATGATAAGGGGCCCAAGCATAGGATGGCTCATCGTCATTTTAGAAACTTTTGGCCCAATTGTCATAGGATACGAACTCGTCCCAGTTTAAATGGCCCAACAAGTTCGCATTTCTGACAAAAAGTCCAACTGCGTCCAAATGAGGATGGTCCACAAATATAAGCATAAAGAGATAATTCAAGCACAAAGCAATAATTTCTACAGAGCGGCCCATCGCCATTTCAGAAGCTTTTGGCCCAATTATCATATGATACGAACTCGTCCCAGTTTAAATGGCCCAACAAGTTCGCATTTCTGACAAGAAGTCCAACTGCATCCGAATGAGGATGGTCCATAAATACAAGCATAAAGAGATAATTCAAGCATAGAGCAATAATTTCTACAGAGCGGCCCATCACCATTTCAGAAGCTTTTGGCCGAATTGTCATAGGATACGAACTCGTCCCAGTTTAAATGGCCCAACAAGTTCGCATTTCTGACAAGAAGTCCAACTGCATTTAAATGAGGATGGTCCACAAGCACAAGGAAATAGTTGCTATAGGTCATACAACTCCGGTCTACGTGTGGGTTTGCGGGAGTATAGATAAAGACTCTCACTGGCGAAGGATTTCCCACAACTAGGTCTCCCCACTCAAGGGTTCGAGCGACCAAGTTAGCGCACCTTTTTTATACCTTACGGTTCGTGCCAACGAGTTATGGTGCGTGACTGAATGTCAAATGGATTTCTCGTTGTATATTCCCCAGAGGGAGGGCGGAGCGAACTCTCTTAAAAATCCAAGCCTCTTAGGCTCTTATCGCCTTGGTGACAGGAATAAATAAGAAGTCCTCCAAATTAGTCTGTCACAACAATCTACGGTTAATGATTATCTAGGTGCCCTCACAACTTTTTCTTATAGAAAGGTAGTGAATGAAGGAAGACACCAAACCATTACCTAGCCTTAACAATGCCTTTGATTAGACCCCCTCAACCCATAATAGACACGGTTAACTAAAAGCACAAATCACAAATATTACAAGACATTATTTCGGGGCCAATTCTCTATCCCCAGTGGAGTCGTCAGACTGTAGGACACAGATGTTGGACGACGCTGTCCCGGGCTCGCGGCCCGATTGGGAGTACGGAGTAGCCCGCGGGGGACTAAACCGGAGAATAATGGAGTCTCCACCCGGTGTGAACCGGGAAAATGATTTAAGGTCGCACTCACCCCTCGCAAGAGAAGACCTCAAACCGTTGGGTTCGGAATGGTCCCTTACTTATGCCACTTGTAATGAAATGATTTGTGCAATAATCTAACCAAGCCTAAGCAACATATATTTCCAAGGATAATTTACTCCAAAGTTCGCATGTATAAGTACAAGGCTTATGTCTAAGTTTGCATATAACATATGTCCGAATTTCCATATAACCTATTTGCATATAACCTAGGTCCAAATTTGCATGCATAAAGGTAAATTGAAATACGGCAAGCATACAACTCCCTAAGCACACCATATTCATGGATACGGAAACGCAAGGAAATGATAATTATACAAACACGCATAAAAGTGAATCAGAATCATGGCAAGCATACAATTTCATAAGCACATTGTACTTATACATGTGGAAACACAAATAAATGGCAATTGCAAAATCATGCGTAATAAAGAGAAGCAATTATGTACATAATGCAAAGAGATAACTAATGAGGCAGTTGTACATTAAAATAAACGTGCAATGATGCGAAGCAAAAGATAGACAATGAAAGTGAAAGAAAAGAGATGCGACATATGCCAACATCTATATAGGACTTCGAGTGTCAAATTAAACGTATTTCACATTCAATCGAACATACTTTGTCCGGCGCGGCAAAACATCATGGCAAAGGTAGCCCTTCGGCTTTCTATCCCTCAAAATGGAGGACCTTTAATCCAACTTGATTTGCCCATGCGTATTGCAATATGATGCATGATTATGCAAAGAGATGACATACAGAAAGCAAACAACGGAATAATAAAAGGTGCGGCGAAGTACTGTCTTGTAAACTTAAAATAAACTTGACGAAGAAATTTTAGGTTTCAGCCTTAGACTTAATAGCTCACGATCTCCCTTAAGGATTAAATACATCTTAATAGATTTCCTTCCAGGATAGACATATGCCTGTCGGGCGGGGGTAACCATAATTGGATCTTAATCTTAATGAATTTAGGTAACTTGGTTGATATAGACATATGATTAATTGGGTTATTTGGGTGTTTGCATCTGACCATCGACAGAGGCTTTTGCATATTTTCGTGTTCCAGGTTAATAAACCAATATATTACAAAAACATGAGATAACCACTTCATCTTTAAAAGATATTGGAAGGATTCACAACCCTAGATAGTTTTATAATATTGATTTTGCCTTTAATTCACTTTCGCACTGTTTTAATTATTTGTCTTTAAGTTTAAAATCATCATCTAATCAACAAACCAATCAATTAGGTACTTGTAAATATTTAACTTCATAAATTGATAGTTAATGTATTAAGTCCTCGTGAGATCGATACATTTTCTTCTACTTGAGCGATATGTGCGCTTACGTAACATGTGTGTTTACCACTGATCAAGTTTCTGGGGCCGTTGTCGGTGACTTATTTATCTTTTATGAATTTGATCTTTCTGTTGGTTTAAATCTAGGTCCCAAGATCTTACAAGTCATGAAAACATGCGTGAATACACCAACGGAGATAGCGGAATACTCACATCGATCGGTTGAGTCGATTTGGAGACGATTGAAGGCCAAAAACGCACTGCCAAGGATGCCCAACTGCAGCAGTCCACTGTCTCCAAAACAGAAATTTGAGATGCGAAACGGAGCTCCTAGCTTCGTCGGACGGATCCCGGCTCATGGTCGAACCTCCCTACCACCTTCGCAAGACTCGTAGTGTGCTAGCACTTGGATTTCTCACCATGAAAATCCAACTCTTGCTTCCCTAAAGCCACGCCATTTCTGGTTCAAAACCAGTGAGCAAAATGCAGTTTGGGCGTGAGGAGAAGAGGAGAAAATGAGAGAGAGGAAAGTTGTAAAATGTGTTAAGTTTAGTTGAAAGTCTAAAAAATATTACCTTATATATTTTCCAAAATATATTAAGGATATACACAATTTTGGCTTTCAAAAAGTCAATGATTTTAACTTTCCAACAACTATAACTATTCCAACAACTTACATCAATCAAAGTGACAAGTTGCTTTGTCAACCAATCAATCAATCACATCAATCAATCACATCACTCAAAGTGACATTTGATTTGAAGCTTGATGTGACGAATGATTTGACGCTTGATGTGACTTGTGTTGCCGCACTCGAATTCGAAATACGAATGCATTCGCAATCACACTCGGGCTCGGGTTCGCTAATTCCAAATTAACGAACTTTCCGTTGCGTCGTAATTAGATGATTACGCCTAGCGAATTTACTATTCACGTCGCTAACGAATTAATTCTAAATTAATTCGTTCGCCCGAATTAAAATCTAATTTTAATTCCGCGTCGAAATCTAATTTCGTTTAATATATCGAATATATTAATTTACCGATAATCCAAATCAATCGTTATCTCTCTCCTAGACGATATTTTATCCTAGATAAAATATCTCTGTAATTAATCCTAGATTAATTCTCTCTCTTTCTATATAATCCCAGATTATTCAAGAGTGCGAGTTGTGCGTCATCGGTGGATTATCGGGAAGCGACCCATGAGATCTCCGGATAAGTTGGCAGTAAATACGGTCGTCAGAGTATCCGAATCACGTACGTACCAAGTATACCCTATCCATTCTACCGATTTACGAGACAAGGTCGACTCCTAGCAAAGCACCAAGTCTACCCAATTCTCCGGACATATCCATCTAGGAATATTAAGATCTGTATCAAGCGTAGTAACGATTGTATTGTGTATATCGGCCCAGTATCGGATAGTCACGTGCTAGGCCTGGGGCTGGATAAGTGTCTGGCCCGTACGAAGCACATGTCGGATGTCTGGTAACTAGTCTCTATAATCGGATATACATGACCTTGTCATAATATCCCGATGGCCGCGCAGCACTTAAGAGCACTAATACCGTATCCTGCGTGACATCATCTCCACTATGACTGGAGTGATATCCGTCTTGACATCACATCCAATACACTACGATTCTCAATATACCCGGAATTGGCGTACACAGAACCGGTTAGAGTCCTAGACGACCTCAACTAAAGTATATCGATTGTCGTAAGCATTAGCGATGTAAGTCTTTCAGGTTAGACTATACACACCTACCTTGATTTGGCCTCCCATAGACACATATTCATAATACCAATGGGATTCTGAGGGGTCTATCCAGAGCGAAGCTGTTTCCGTACCATCGGTGAAACACGACCTCCTATCGCACTTGCATAAATCCAATATATATATGAGAACTATGCCGTTGTGCCCTCACAACGCACACACAAGTGCAATACTAGCCTATTCCGCATTATCGATGTCCAGTCTCGATAATACTCCGGCTAGGGATATTTAATGATTAATCCTTCGGGGACTGATACTGTCTCAATCATTCTCAGTCCAGGAACTAATCATAGAGACTCTCTTCATTTATAATCTAAGGTGATCTAATCACAAATGATGAGAGTGCAATTTCCTTGTCACATAGTTAATTTGTACAACAACACTATGATCTGTACAAATAGTGACGCTATGGGTCATTTTGTCCAACACTTTCATGACATGATCGGCGAATCTGTAGAATTCTATGTGGACGATATAGTGGCGAAATCTGTGACCATGGAAAAAACATTTTAGCCATTTAACAACGGCCTTTGAGCGAATGAGAAAGTTTAAACTAAAATTGAACCCTGCCAAATGTGCTTTCGGGGTGTGCGCAGGAAATTTCCTAGGTTTTCTAGTGCACCAACGGGGAATCGAGATTGACACCAATAAATCTCGATCGATCACCCAAGCTATACCACCACGAAATAAGAAAGAGTTACAGAGGTTCTTAGGGCAAATTAACTTCTTAAGACGATTTATCTCCAATTGTGCATGGAAAATAAAAGTGTTATCCTCCTTATTAAGGTTGAAGGACAAGGACGAATTCATCTGGACCGAAGAACATAAACAAGCTTTTGACAGCCTGAAGAAATACTTGTCACAACCGCCGGTGATGGTACCTCCAGTGCCAGGAAGGCCAATGAAATTGTACATATCGGCCGAAGAACAGTCCATAGCTGAGATGATCGCGCAAGATGATGACATAACGTTGAGAGAGCCATTTATTATATTAGCTGACAATTGCTGAATTATGAATGTAATTATTCTCCAATGGAGAAATTATGTTTGGCTCTATATTTCACATGTACTAAATTACGAGCCTATCTTAGGCCGAACATAGTGTATTTGATCACAAGAATTAATATAATAAAGTACATGTTTTCTCGTCCTATCTTGCATCAAAGAGTTGGGTTTTGGTCACTGTCACTTTCAGAATTTGATATACGGCATGAGCCCCAAAGGGCCGTTAAAAATCAAGCTTTGGCCGATTTCTTGGCCGATCACCCATGTTTGAGCACTATTAGAGAAATAGAAATGGATATGGACGAATGCAGCCTGAAACCATGGACGATGTATTTCGACGGATCCAGCACAACGAAAGAAGCTGGAATAGGGATTGTCTTAGTCAGCCCGTTGGGGGAATCATTTCGGTTCTTAATCAAGTTGAACGAATATAGCACTAATACGAGGCCGAATACGAAGCCTTGATACTTGGGTTGGAGATACTCCTCAAAATGGGAGTAACCCATGTATCCATTAAGGGGGATTCACAACTAGTAATCCAACAAGTGATAGGAACCTTTAAATGCCAAAGCCCATCAGTCATGACATTATTGGATATGGCCAAATAATTGGTAGAGCAATTTGATCATGCAGAGTTGGAACACGTTCCAAGAGCAAAGAATGAATTGGCCAATAGTTTAGCCCAAGCAGCTTCCAGGTACAAACGGTAATTTGGAAATTCAACACCTCTTACAAACCTCCCCCAAGCAGTAAATTTATTTGGTTAGTTAGGAACCAAAGAAAACTTAGCGAGCAGACAGAAAATCATAGAGAAAATAAGAGATTAACATTGTTCAGCAGAGTGTGGCTCCAACCTACGTCCACGAGAGTAAAGACAAGGAAATGTATTACTTGCTCAGGTCAAAACCGACCTGTTTTCTCACCTTTTCACTAAGTTTTAAGGTCTCTCTTTACAAGTGGTGAAATATCAAAATTGCTAATAAAAGAACCAACCCTTAAAATTGAGTCTTCGATTCCTTTATATAGACTTCTGAATCTACTATTCTGCCAACCTACGAAACCAGCCCATGTCATTCTGACATTGTTGCCCATGCTTTTTTTCCCCAACCACTCTGCAAACAGTAGCTCTGACCTCTGACTCAACCACCCTTTGTCAGCAGAAGCCTATCATTCCAACCTTTTGTCCACAGCTACACATTCTAACGTGACAACCTGTGAGTCAACCACTCCAGCACTGTTCGGTCTGTCAGAGTCTATTCCCAAGGGAAGTCGCTGACTTACTCCTATCACATCAGCCCTCAAGAGGCCCAAAGTTTCATGTAGGGCATACGTCATATGCTCTAGAGTACAGGATACCTTGTGGTCTCAGCTCTGCTCCTCGAGTCGGAGTGCCTCGGTGAATGATGCTTGCTCATGCCTTTTCCAACTTCCTCAACCGAGTCGGGTCGGTAAGTATAACCCCATCGGGTCGGCTTCCACGTGTGTTCAAATCTTTTCGAATCCGATACCTTTCCTTTAGGTTGGGTCGGTATCCCAATTTAGCCTCGTCAACTGGCTCTTCCCTCAGGAGTTCCTCTGCACTTTGGGCTCGCCCCCCTCCCTCATCTAACCTCTCCCCCTACAAGGACCTTGGGCCTCCATAATCTGTTAAGTGCAAACCCTATTCTACCCCTTTCCATACTTCAAACTTCCTCGGGGTTAAAAACTACCATCAACAATGTTCAATGTAAGTTGGGAAAGCAAAGCATATTAAGATCAGCTTACAGCTCTAATGTAAGGTACGTAGAGCAAGTTGGCCAGCTTACATGGACTTCCGGGGCTTTCCTAATTGGTAGTGGAAATTCTGTCTGCATGGCATCACTGCACTTTAACAGAATATATTCCCTCTCGAGTCTTCCATATAATGGATTAAAAATATTATGGAACTTGATACGTGGAAAATAATAGATAAAGGAAAAACAAAATGCTATAAATAGACATACTGCAAAACTTGGAACAGGCATCCCGTTAGTGCATGAATATTATTTTAGAGGAAGAGAGGCCTAACATGAAGCAAAGACTCTAGTTTGGTAGCCAAGGATGACTTGCCTGATATTTTCAAGTGGGCTTCAAATTGTTGGTTACAATTTATATGTTTAAATGAAACCCTTGTTGGGTATTAGGCATTCATCTTTGGCTAACTTGACAGGCTCTTTTACCTCATGCTAGGCCTTCTCTTCTTCACTTGTGATCAGATTGCAGGATATTTTGTACAACCAATGAAGCATAAATAAGGAAGAGGGGTCTAACATGAAGAGACGAGTATTGTTTGATAGCCAAGGATGACTTGCCTGCGGCTTGCAATATTAGGTTTCATTATAAGCTAGAGATCTTTTGTTTGGTTGCCAGGCAGTCTCCTTGGCTAAGCTGACAGCTCTTCTCTTTCATGTCAGGCCTACTCTTCTTCGATATTAATTAGCATGAAAAAGGAAAAGCTCCATATTTCAAACGAAGGAGACAATGTTATGCAAATGAATAATAATACTGCTAGGGATATAAATTCTTTGTAAAAATTGATCAGTTTGTACAACTTATAGTTTGCATATAAATGGTTTAACTGTGCCTCTTACATTACTCGATGAGTAATTGAATTCATATGTTTATCTTATTATTAATTAAATTTTGCTAATTATTTTTTAAAGTATATTCCCTATATAATTAAGGGTGTGCTTGGTTGGTAAGTTTTTGGAAAATGGATGGAGAATAAGTAAGGGAATAATCGTTCTCTTGTTTGGTTTATTTTTTTTTTAGGGTGAATAGTCAGAATCATTCTCCCCTCATTCACCCTCAATTCTCCATAATTCATTCTCCATTGAAACGTGAGAATGGTCAAATTCACATAAGGAGAATTATGTCCAAATATATAAAGTCAAATTTACCATTAATGAAAATGAAGGTCAGTCATTAGATGAAATAAATATTAACCAACGCATTAAAATTTTAAACTTTTTATTCTCCTTTCATCTTCTCTCAAGTCTCAAATACGTTCTCGGTTCTTTTCTCAAACTTTGATTTCGGTTCTTCGTCAGTTACTCGACATTACATCATCTTCAATTCTTCAGCATTCATAAATCCAAGTCTCGTTCTTCTTTCAAAAAATAGTTATTGATAGATATAATGACATTACTTTATCAAGTTAAGAGAGAAGAACGATGACATTCCTTGAATACTCTTTCAATTCTTGTACACCTACAGTAATATTTTATATTAATAATGAATCTATAGATTTTTATAAGGTTCATTAATTGTATCGCATGTAATATTTTCATATTAAGCTCAAACTCATGGCCTATTGCTAATTTAAACCAAATAAATAATTTTTATTCTCCGCTCAACCTCATTCTCGGCTCATGCTCAGTGCCAGACTCGCCTCATTCCCACCTCAAAAAATTCAGAACCAAGCACACCCTAAATGATTTTTACCTTGATTCCTTTTAAAAGAGTAATTTATCATGTCAATTAGAGTTAGAGACGTATGTTATTAAAAAACTATGCGATTAAAAAAAACAAAAACAAGAAGAAATTATTCTTTACTGAGGAAAATGAAAATATTAAGTGCTAAAATGTTATTATTGCAATAATTTAGGATAAAAGGGCATGTCAATATGCACTAGTAATGAAAAGCTTCTAAATGGCCATAATTATAGGAATTTGACCGTATTCCTAAACCAAAAACTATGAATATATATACACACGCACTTTAAAAATAGTTTATAATAGTAATATTATATCAATGTCGGATCACACCTAATGTCTAGTATTACTACATGACTATTCTAAAGTCGGTGTCATTCTCAGCAGATAAATATATATGTATATATTACACCAATATGCATTAAGAGATAATGACACAATAATAATTATCATTAACAAAATTGAAATGAAGATGTAATTATTTTATTAAAATATTAATCAAATATATTGTACAATATATTTTTCAGATTAGCACTAAAAGCACCAACTCTAACAAAAGTTTATTCTATGGGGAATGAATGTTACAAATATATTTTAGTTATTTTATTTATCTGTTCATTATTATGAGTTAGAATAATAAATTGATAATACAACATATCATGGGATAAGCATGTCATCCTAATTTATGTATCTCTATCTTTTATTTAAATTAAAGATTATGAGAGGATTCTATCTCTTAAGTATTCAATTAAGTCATATTGGTTATTTAAAGTTCATTTGAGCCTTAAATTAAAAAAAAAATAAAAAAAATCTCCCCTAAAAAGCCAAAAATCATAAGGGTCTTCTAATTCAATTCAAACTGAAAAGATTCTTCTCATTTAGTCCTCTATATATCAAATGTCACAATATATGCCTAATAAAATGAAATAATAACAAGTTTTCCAATGTGCAAAAATTGGATGATGTTTTTCTTTTTTAAATTTAAATTTAAAAAATAAATATCTTCCAAAATATAAAGTGTTTCAAGAAAAAAGTTACATGTTATTTATCTATCAATCATAATCTTTAAAGCAGTATCATGGTGGATATGTTTCAACCCAAGAAAATGGATAAAAATAACATTTACATTTATAAGTTACCGATCAATTATTTTCAAACATTCATATCTCATTCATACATGGGTAACATTAACACTTCTACTTTTATCAAGAAACCTCTCTCAAATTAGGAATTCTATATAGATAAAAATCAATCCTAAATTTGTTGTGTTGTAATAGTCATAGTCAAAGTTACAGTCACACAGACACAGTCATAGTCACAGTCACGTTCATATATACAACAATGAATTTTGTCACCACATATTTACCTTATGCTTGGTTCTAGTTGATTAGAAACATAGTTCGACACCTATTACGTGTAATATCCCTCAGTTCCCTCAGTCTTTTAGTTCTATCAATGAAATTTTGTAACCTGAAACCTTATCCAGAACAAACCAATAAATGGATAGACACTTATCTAGTATGATTGTTAAGACGATGATCATCCTTTCTAATAGAAAATTCAACTGATTTAACATACTTGTTATACCAGGCCTCAACATCTTCAACATAATCAAACCATCTACCAACTACTTGTTAGGACGGGGATGAGACCCATAGGTTCGGATCGGTGACTCGTGTGGCGGAAGTGGGTCTAACCCATTGATATCAAAGATATGTGTATTTTTAGATTATTTTATAGAATATTGTATTCTATTACGAGTCCGTAGGAAATACGGGGACCAAATCAGAGTCCGGAAATTCCGGAACACAGAAAATAAAATTTCAGCACTCATTGGCAGTAACTGTCGGTGTGTCGCGACTCTCGGGCATGTGAGTCACAAAGCCCAATCTGTGAATGCTCAGTGTCGCGACGTGCATGGATGAGCGTCGTGACTCCCGAAGCTTTGAGAGCTTAGTGTCTCGACGCTGGAGATCAGTGTCGCAACACTGCCTTGTGTAAAATATTGGCAGAAAGTATTTTTTTTCCTTTAATTTAATTTTAAACACTTCCAATTTTCTCCAAACACTTCAATATACCTAAAAGTCCAATTGTAACATCAAAACCAATATCAAGACAAGTTATACAACAACCATACAAGTATTCTAAATACATGTATGGATTTCTTTGAATCAAAATACAAACCAAATTAGAAACTCATAATGAAATGACTCATGAACAATTCTAGGTCACTCAAAGGTGGTAAAGTGATTCTAGAATGGTAGTCATAGATCTAACCTTCCATCTAGAGTTCCAAACTCTAATTTTATGTTTCATGTCCAACATGAACATTTTGACCCAATTACAAGAATATTGTGTTTATACTTCCAAAGCATTCATACACAGTTAATTAGTCTAATTTCAACATCAATTTATGTTATTATGTATCCAATACATAATTAATCACTATATATCTCACTAATGATAACTCACTAATGAAAACATAGCTTTGGAGAAGATCAAACTTACCTGTCAAGCTTGATTCCAAGATCCAACCTTCTTCTCCTTGTTAAAATAATATGGAGAACTTCCAAAGCTAGCAAGCTTGGTTTCAAGATCCAATCTTATTCTCCTTGTTGTTGTAGAGAATTCCCAAAACTAGCAGGCTTGGTTCCAAGATCCAATATTCTTCTCTTTGTTGAAATGATGTAGAGAACTTCCAAAACTTCTCTAAACACTTCTTTTACTTAAGCTAATATCTCTAATTCTTGCTTGTTTTAGCTTTCTCAAATTTTATTAAAAACTTGCTCAAGCTTGCCTTTTATAGTAAAACTTATGCATTTTTTCAATTAATAAACGTTCTAATCAACTTTATGTGTGCTTAATCCAATTTGTCCAAATATGTATAATTAGGTGTGACTAATCACATTTGTCTACCACTTTGATTTAATCTAATTAAATCAAGACAAAGTTTAATTAATGGATTAGTTGTATGTCTACCGTTTTAATTTTATCCAATTCAATCAAGTCAAATACATCTACTATTACATATTTGTAATTACCAAAATATCCTCAAATGGTATAGATAATTTTGAAATTATAAAAAAGTCTTTGTGTGATTTTGGATTAATCCAATTAGGTCAAAGTAAATAATTAATATTATCCAATAACACTTAATTATTTTAGTTGATTTTATAATATCAAAAATTATCGGCTACCCAAGTGCTCAATGAGTACACTTCTTATTTTGGGACTCTCTAATTTTCAAACACGTTCTTCATATAAGCCTAGCTTCTGAGGTCATCACCGAATTTACGAAGAACCACGAACGACTTTTCTGAACTAAGCAAGTCGAGGTCATCACATATTTTTAATAATCCCTCCGCGTAGGCTATCCGAGTTGTGCTTAGGAAATATATATTACACCGTCACGTTTCTAAGGCGCACATCTTATGTCGACATGTCCACGATTCTTTATAATTAATCAGAACACTATTTCTGATATAGGCGATCCACCCTAGGTGATTGGCTTTGGCCAAAGTCTTAAGAATCGTAAGTTACTCACATGGAAACCTAAACCCCTTATGGTACACATACGGGCCGACGGATCCTATCTTGATACGCATTTGATTAACGAGTGTATCGGTCCACACCAAACGAACATCTAGCGGTCAGACCAAGAAAGATATCTGACATATATGACATCAAAGTGTGGAGAATCACACACAAAATCAATGTTAACCTATATTCAAAGGATCACATATGTTACTTGACTCGAGGAGATTCATATTGACGGTGGTGTGTACTTCCAACTATTAGGAATCACATGTGAGTTATTCAGTATTCGCTCCAACGAATACACAAATGTCTATATGAGCTTCCATGCTCCTGGTACATCGGGTTAAATCATTGGAACTCTAATTCCAATATACGGCATGTGCTAGTCTTCTAGGTTATAGGAATTTGATCGTATTCCAAAACCATCGACTAGGAATATTTACTTTAAGAATATTTTATAATAGTAATATTATCCCAATTTCGGACCACCCAGTGATGGTGAGACTTTTTTGGTGTGGTAAAGTTTGAATTAAAGTGATGGATTTAATTGATTTGGTAAATTTTGTCAATTTGAAGAAATTATAAAATTAGGGTTCTTAACCCTTTCCAAATTTGGGGCTTTTCATATATGTGATGTATTATGGTGTGAATATGATGCATATTAGTTTTTGAGTTGATTCGATTTGATCTTGGCATATTGTTAACATAAAAGGACCAAATTGTAAAAATTGAAAAATGAGGGGGCTGTTCGATAATTAGCTAAAATTTGGGATTTTATTGCAATTTGATTTTGATGTGTTGGACATGTTGGAAATCATTTTAGAAATAATTTAGAATCATCCAAAATTATATTTGACAATTTTAGGACTAATATGATCAATTTGCAAAGTTGTGGGGAAATTCGGTAATTACTAAGAAATTTAATTTCTTGTAAAAATTTTCAGAATTTGATAATTGGGTAATTAAATAAATAATTTTATTTAATTGATCCAAGAAAGATTTTGAAATCGGAAAATTTTGATTTTCCACGTTTCTGTTGCGTTACCGGATTTTCGCCATAAAACCCCTGCATCTTATTCACATGATGTTTTCTTTTCATGGTGCATAGATCCTTCAGAACCTTTGCATATGTGGGAACCTGTTTGATCACATGTAACAAAGGAAGGTTAATCTTTACTTGCTTTAAATGTTCTAGGATCTCACCATTAGGGTCTGTAGCTCTCGCAGTAGGCCTAAGAGCTTGAGGGAAAGGTACTCTAACTGTGGCACTTGTTCTTCTTGAGGAGTATTTGTACTAATATCTTTGGGGTCACCTATAATGTTGGAGGTGTCCTGCAAGCCTACCTCCTTACCACTCCTAGTGATTATCGCATTAACACATTTTACGTTGGATGCCTCATTATCAACCTGGGCCATGTGTTGCCTTTGAGGATTTGGTTGAGCCTGAGATGGGAATTTTCCTTGTTCTTGCACACTCAGGATATTAGTCAACTTATAGACATGAATCTTAATCTCCTTATTGTCTTCAACTACCTGAGCTATCAATGACTCAAACCTTTGATTGGTTTTACTTTGGGCCTCTATAAATGCATGCACAGTGTCCTCTAAATAATTTCCAGGAATGGCAGGTGTGTGATACTGTGAGACACTGTAACTTCTAGGCTATGATGTTTGAGTGGGTTGTTGAGACTCATGTTTCCAACTAAAGTTTGGGTGGTTCTGCCAACCAGGATTATAAGTATCTGAGTACGCTGCATAAGGTATCTTGTACTTTCCTACGATATTGCATTGTTCCTCATATGTTTCCCTCATCTCACCGTAGAAATGACAGTCTTGGGGCAGATAGTCAATCCCCTTACACACAAAACATACCCCTTGAGGTTCTAACTAGGCTACCGCATGCATAGTCTTGCTATCTTTAGCTTTTAAGGCTCATATCTCTCTAGTTAATAGTTCAACCTGTGCTTTAAGATTATCCCCATCCCTAAAGTGGTGTATGCCTCCGCTAGAAGGGGTGGGCGTGTCATATTAGTGTTATCCATGGCATTAGGTCCGTCCAGGTTTGAGATTTCTCGGCTAGGTCATTTAAGTACTCAAGTGCCTCATCAGGATCTTTTCGTATAAACTCACCATTGCACATTGTCTCAACGAATTGGCGTTCTCTAGGGGATAGACCGTCGTAAAAATAACTTACTAAGTGCCGACTCTCATACCCATGTTGAGGAAAACTAGCTTACATCTCCTTAAACCTCTCCCAAGTTTGATAAAGGGTTTCACTGTGTTTCTGGGAGAAGATAGAGATCTGTCTTTTCAAGGCATTAGTCTTATGGTGTGGGAAATATTTATTGAAAAATGCATCTGCAATCTCACCCCATGTTCTTATTAAATGAGGTCTCAAAGAATACAACCAGCTTTTAGCTCTATCCTTAAGGGCAAAGGGGAAGAACTTAAGTCTAATTGTGTCAGTAGTCCCGAAACGGTCACGAAAAGTTGCTACAACCTCTTCAAACTCTCTAATGTGCACATAAGGGTTCTCATTCTCCAAACCATGAAAGGTTGGGAGATACTGTAACATCCCAGGTTTGAAATCTATATGTGGTGCATTAGGAGGAAACATTATGCATGATGGTGTAGTTGTGCGAGTGTGATCGAGGTAATTTTTAAGAGACCTAATGGGTGGTCTATCATACTCACTCATGTTGTGTGTGCTAGATGTAGATGGTGTGGCAAAAAAATTATCAAACATACTTTCCGAATCGAAATCTTCCTATTCAATCTTAGCAAATCTATCAAACTAATCCCTATATCTAGGCATGCACTTAACACAAACAAGAAACAAAAATAAAAGATACTAAACTAACATCAAAATCTAAACTAAAACTAAAATTGAAATTAAAAAAATAAAATAGAAAATAAAAATAATAAAAAAATAAAAGTGGAACGAAATTATCGTTTTGTTGTTGACTAAGCAAACATGCTATTTTTGCTTGTAAACCGTATCTTCGGCAACGACGCCAAAATTTGATTACGCCGAAAAAGTACTAGCGGTTATCGCAATATAGTTGGGGCGTCAATTCCTCAGAGAGATTATTACAAGGAACTAATTTACTAAAACAAAAATGTTAGCAATAACTTAATGAAAATAGATAGATTGAATTGGTAATGTAAAGTAGAGATTATGAAAAACACTTAGAAATTATCAGTAGATAGAAGCAGCAAACCGTCAGGAATCCTTCTTGTATCAAATTCTTATATTCAGTTGTTGATTCCTTTTATTACTCAATTGAAGATTTCACATCCCAAACCAACAATTGGAAGATATTCAATTCCAAACATATTAAACTCTAAGGTAATCGATCAATTACTTTCTCTATGTTAACAGCACACAAAGTTATCGTTATGACCTATCTAACGTCGACAATATACTCACATGTAATACTGCAGCAGAAGATCAACTCATAAAAGAACTTCGTCAGTCACAACTAGGTTCCCCAATCACATATAGAAGAAGCATGATTATTCTTATATGTAAGTTGGTAAAACACAATCTCTGGATTACAAATAGAAAGATAATAAAGAATAACAAATCACCAATTGTATTAAACATTAAAAAGCATTCAGGAATCAAAAACATGAACATAAGAAATCAATTACAAGAGTTCATCCTTAGTTTTGCATAGGAGATTAGTTCTCCATGTAGAAGAGAGACATAGCCTGGATAGATCAGAGAGACATCATGTCTGGCTTGAATCTTCTTTGTTCTTCTCTCTCAAAATTATGTTTCTCACACTTTGTTGTGTGTTTTCTCTCTGTTTTTCTCCTCTTTTCTCCCCTTTTAGGGTTTGGACGAACTTGGGTTTATATAGAGAAGTCCCAGAGTCATTGTACGCATCAAACCCGACTAAATTAAGTTTTTGGGGTCTTCCGGGGCTCCGCGGCGCTGGTAAGTGGCACCGCGGTGCCCAACTTATCATGCACTTATCATTGTCTAATGAGTTCTCCATTTTATCCTTCCTCAAAATGTTGAACTCGTTGGGTCGTCATCTCGATCTCTGCTGGGATGACAGACTCACATATGTTAGTCGAGGAAATGGGGATTCTCGCATGGATTCCTTGAAGGTCGTCCGATAGGCCCATAATACCTCTGGCAGCTCCTCCATCATAGACCTTTATATGACCTGAGCCTTTCTTTTAGATTATTCTTTATAGTCTTGTTCACTGCCTCTATTTGCCCGTTTGACTTTGGGTGAGCAGGTGAAGCAAATCCTAAAGTAATCTGGAGATCTTCATAAGTTTCCTAAAGCCTGTGCTATCGAACTATTTTCCATTGTCTGTGATGATAGTCCTGTGAATCCCGAATTGGCATACAATATTCTTTTTGACAAACTTTGTGGCTTTCTTATTGTAGATAAATGCTCGGCCTCTACCCATTTGGTGAAATAATCAATTTCCATGATTGTGAATTTTTCCTGACCTCGCCCCGTAGGCATAGGTCCGATAATATCCATCCCCTACTACGGAAATGGCCAAGGACTTGAAATCATGGTCAGCTGATCGAACGGTTGGTAAGGCACATTGTCATTCCTTTGACATCCATCACATGATCGGACAACCCCAACCTCGTCCTGATGCATTGTTGGCCAAAAGAAACCTTGCATAAGCGCCTTGTGGGTGGTTGACTTACCACCGGAGTGGCTTTCGCAGATTCCCTCATGGAATTCTCTGAGCATAAATTTTGCCTCCTCGAGCCCCAAACACCTAAGATACAGCATCGTGTAACCCCTCATATGCAACACCACATCTATCAAGCAAAACTGTGCACTTCGGTATTTTAGTTTTCTTGCCTCTTATTTGTCTACCGGTAAGTTCTCTACTTCTAAGTACCTCATGATCGGGTCCATCCAGGTCGATTTGGTCTCAACTTCCACTTCTATCATGCTTTGTTCTCCTACACTTTTCGGTATCAAAATTTCCAAGGGGATGATCCGATGAATTTTTAACTTGATGAATGACACAAACAAGCTAATGAATCTGTCTGTTGATTATTCTCTCATTCGATCTGCTCGAATGCCACATCACTCGTTCCTCTAGTGAGCTTTTTCACCTCAGCGAGGTAAACTATCATGCAAGGTTCCCTTGCTTGGAACTCGTCATTCATCTTCTGGACAACCAACTGTGAGTCATTATTCATCACCACATCTTTTACCCCGACCGCCCCACAAAGCCTCAAATCGGCCAGAATTGCTTCATATTCTGCCTCATTGTTGGTTGCTTCAAAGGTAAATCTCAGTGCATAGCTTAATTCTTCTCCACCACCGCTTTTGAGAATTATCCCGACGCCGCACCCTTGTGAACTGACCGACCCATCAGTAAACAGTTCCCACTTTTCCTCCCCAACTATCAAAACCTGGGGTCCAATGAATTCTACTACAAAGTCTGCCAGAGCTTGCATTTGATTGACACCCGGGTAGGTAGGATATATCATATTCACTAAGCTCTGCGGACCACTTGATAATACGACCTGAGGTCTCGGGCTTATGCAATATCTGTTGGACAATTATGACCCATAGCATCACTATTTGTACAGAACATGGTGTTGTTGTACAAATTAACTATGTGACAAAGGAAATTGCTCTTTTATCATTTGTAATTGGATTACCGGGATATATAAATGATAAAAGTCCATATGATTAGTTCTGGATTAATAAGATATGAGACATTATTAATCCACTAAGGTTTAATCATTAAAACATCCCTAGTCGTAGTATTATCGAGATTGGACATCGATAATGCGGAATAGACTAGTATTGCACTTATGCGCGTTGTGGGAGCATAACGGCATAGTTCTCATATATTTGGGTATTGGATACTCATGCAAGTGTAATAGGAGGTTGTGTTTACTGATGGTACGGAAACAGCTTTGCTCTGGATAGACCCCTCGGAATTCCATTGGTAGTATGAATATGTGTCTATGGAAGTCCGAATCAGGGTATGTGTATTTGGTCTTAACCTGAGACTTGCATCGCTAATACTTGCGACAATCAATATACTTTGGTTTTGGTCATCCAGGGCTTTAACAGGTTCTGTGTACGTCTCTTTTAGGTTTATTGAGAATCGTAGTGTATTGGGTGTGATGTCAAGATGGAAGTATCACTTCAGTCATATGAAGATGATGGTCACGTAGGATACGGAACTGGTGCTCTTATATGCTACAGCTATCGGGATAATATGACTAGGTCATGTTTATCCGATTATAGAGACTAGTTACCAGAGATCTGATATGTGCTTCGTATGGGGTAGACACAATTCCAGCCCCAGGCCTAGCACGTGACATCCGATACTGGATCGCAATACACAATACTATGTATACTACGCCTGATATAGATTACATATTCCTTTAAGAATATTTCTGGAGAATTGGGTAGGCATGGTGCTTTGCTAGAAGCCAACCATGTCTTGTAAATCGGTAAAAATGTAGTACCAGGTACATACGTATTCAGATAGTCCGACAATCGGATTTACTGCCAACATATCCGGGGATCTCATGGGTCGCTTCCTGAAGATTCACCGATGATGCATGACTCGAACATAATTAATCTGGGATTAATTATAAGAGAGAGAAAATTAATCTAGGATTAATTACAGAGATATTTTATCTGGGATAAAATATTATTTAAAGAGAGAGAACGATTAATTTGGAATTAATCGATAAAATAATATATTCGATATATTATACGAAATTAGATTTCGACACGGAATTAAAATTGGATTTTAATTCGGGCGAACGAGTTAATTTAGAATTAATTCACTAGCGACTTACATAGTAATTTTGCTAGGCATAATTATTTAATTAAATTTGATTTAATTACGTTGCAACGGAAAATTCATTAATTCGGAATTAGCGAACCCGAGCCCGGGATGTGTTGCGGGCCCACTCGCATTTTGAATCAAGTGGGGCCCACAAGTCACAACACAAGTAAAATCACTAGTTAACTTTTTCCAACTTTTTGGTTGATGTGAGTTGTTAGAGATTGTTTGTTTATTACACAAGCTTGACTTGGGAAAGACTTGTACCAACCTTTTTTTTGAAAAATTTGGAAATGGTATTTGTTTTAGGAAAACAAATACACAACACACAACCACACAACTTCTCTCTCTCTCTCCCTCCAACTCACGGCAAAGTGCATTTTTCTCTCTTATTTTTTACTTCAATGCTGAGAGCAACAAGGAGACTCAAAGGGGAATTTTGTTGCAATTTTCTCCATTGTTAGCACATCAAAGGGTCATTCAAAGGTGATAGGGAAACTCATCTATAAGCATGGAATCCACACAAAAGCTTGGAGCTTGGAGATCCAACATGGAGCACAAAGAGGAGCTTGGCCGAGAGCACCATGAAGAAATTTTTTGTGTTCTTCGCATCGCAAAGCCGATCAAAGTGAGTATTTCTGCAACTTTACTTTGTTGTTTTCACACTTTTCATCGCTTAATATGATCTTGGTTTGACCTAGAAAACCCAACAATGGTATCAGAGCCTTGATTAAACATGAAATTGAATTAGGGTAAAATTTGGGTAAAATTGATTTGGCCATGATTTGATAAAATTGATTGATTGAGTATGCTTGAATGATGATAACTTGGAGTTATGCATGATCAATTTGATGAAAATTGAATTGGATTATTTTTTCCCCAAAAATTTGGCTTGGCCGAATGTGTGTAGTGCCCTAAAGTCATGGTGATTTTTATTTTTTGATCATTGGATGAGTTGAAAGACTTGGGATAAATTGATTTAGGATTTAATTGGATTAAAATCGAAATCGGATTTAAAATCCCCAAATTGCCGTGACCTATATAGCATGGAAATGAATTGATTTTTTTGATTCAATAATGTTGAACATGTGTTGATGATGAAAACATGATTAATTAGTGTAATTGGTATTTTGGAAATGTTAATTTGACTAATTAATTATGGCTAATACACTTTAATTGATTTAATTGTGATAGTTGGTATATTGTGATTAAATTAATTGGGCTTAATTTGGAATTGGGCTTATAAAGTTGTATTTGGGCTTAATGAGCTTGGTTGGGCCAAGTTTTGTTTAGGTTAATTGGTTGGATCCAATTGGGCCTAAAACCATTTAAATAAAGTCCAAATATAATATAATGGACCTTTAAAATTTTAATTGGGCCTAATGGGCCTAAATTGATTTTTGGCAAAGGGTGATTCCTTATTGGGCTTTGGTTGCCAAAGTCCATGCCTTATAAATTAATTGAAAGTCCATTGGACTTTAATTAAATTGACATTGGATGTTAAATTGGGCTTTGAGACCCGTAATGATTAGATTTAGAATCTAAGTCCCAAAAGGCTCATTAATAAAGTGTAATTATTTAATTTGGAATTAAATATAGAATTAGTATTGAATACAAATTAAATTGGATTTAATATTATAGTTTGATATAATTCAAGAATTCGTACTTTGAGTACTTATTCTTAAAAACGAGTTTGACTCGCGCAAATCAAATCGTTGTTTGAACATTGGATGGTCATGAATTTCAGATTAATTAATTGGATTAGATTGATTGATAACATGCTTTGTGTGAATACATGGATGTGATGTATGAATAATGTATATCCGGATGGATATTAGATGGGTGAGGGCAATTTTGGAAATTGTTGTAATAAATTTAGAATTTATTAAATTGGACCAGCGTGTCCAGCCTATTACCTCTTGATTCTTTGTATTTCTCTTCTCACCTATTCGCCTCAATGTAAATGAGGTTTCTTTAGAAGTGTTATGTAATTGGGTAGAAGTAAGATTTGTGCTAGCGGGAGAGAGGAAATGGAGAGATTTGTTCTAGGAACAAGTTGTTTTAAATATCCATCTGCATATCATTATTAATTTATTTATCGCACCTTATTATGCTTTTAGAATGCATGTTTAAGGGTGTATGATGAGACCTAATCAAAGATAATTAATTGGTTGCCAATTACGCGAAAAACCCTCAATAAAGATTAAGCGTTTTCCTTCCATTGAATGATTCATTCTCAAGATCCAAGATTGGCACTGGTTTGTTGGCCAAAGTCAAGACCTTTGTCCATCGCGGATGTGTTTGAATCATGAAGGCTTTGTTCCATATCGCATGTCTTGTCCAAGTTGTGATTTGTTGGCCAAAGTCAAGATCATTTCTTGTCCATCGACATCGATTACGAAGCTTTCCAAGGTCAATGGGTCCCGCTTAACTGGAATCATTAAGTTTGTTGTGCCAAAGCCAAGGCTTAATTGATTCAGAGGAAAAATGTTAGGGAATATATTGGACATATTGGCATATATTAGATATATGTTTCGGACTTGGATGTCCACCTACTGGATCTAGGAATTGGATGAGATCCAATTGATCTTAGAGATCTACCTAGTTAAATATCATACAGCTTGTTAGCCAAAGTCAAGGTTGTGTGTTATTTAACGGGATCCTAGCCCATTAGGAAACAAGGTTTCCCGAGTACTCAACAGAGGGTTAGAGGCTCGCCGAAAAATAGTGGGAGGCAAGTATTAAATTTGCAATTTCGTTTAGATACTTGCCAATATGCGCTCATTTCATTTTTCGTCATTACATTAATATATTAGTTGGACTAATATTGAATCGTTGTTTTAAATTAAACAGTTGGACTGTATTCAAACTACTTCACTTATAGTTGATTATATAATTGGATTATAGTAATCAATATATTTGAATTTAACTAATCAAATTATAGTTGATTATATAGTTAGACTATAGTAATCATTATATTCAATAGTACCCGAAATCGTTGATTGGATAGTTAAACTATAGCAATCAAGATAACTGAAAGATTAGTGTTTAAAACATAATCCTAGGTGAAAATGTCTTTAAGCGGCTTTAATTTTCAGATTGGGAATAGAACCTCAGGATAGTCCTGGGAACTGAGAAGTTATTCTATTTGATAGAAAAATCTTTTTGGGCCTAAGCCCGGAGTTGAGCAAATAGTAGAACATGATCTTTGGAAGATTCATGTGATGATAACTTTACTGCTCAATCCATTATGCTTAATGCAATGACACTTTAATTCCGTCGTCAGACTAAAGGATTAGATCTTTATAACATGATGTTGAAATTAAAGATCTTCATAGATCTATTCTTAGATCATAGAAGTACAAATTGCATAAGAAGCTCTTTAGCTCATGTATGTCAGAGGGTACATCTGTTGAGCACTAGGTGTCGCAGATGATTGCTGACATCGATCAGCTATGTTAGCTGGGCATTACCTACGTGGCCGAGACTACCAAAGATTTGATCTTATAGTCTCTACCCGAGAGTTGGGGCAGGTTTAGGATGAACCAAGAGTAAACTCTTGGAGATTTGATGGCTATGCTCTAGGAGGCAGAGGCAGAGCTTCTAAAAGGTGGCAAAGGCAAAATTATCACAGTCTTCTTGGAAGACAAAGGACATATCCCAAGATGTCTGCCTAAACTCTGGCAAACGGGGTCACTGGAAGCGTGACTTCCGTATGGACAAGGCAGACAAGAAGGAAATGAAGGCGGGGCAAGGCTCCGTCTTCAATTATGTTTGTCATAAACATGTTAACTACTAGTTTCAAGATTGGATTTTGATATTAGATGTGGTACATAAGATATGTACTGATGTGCGGAATCTGCTGATTAGCAGGAGACTGACTTCAGTTGAGATCTAACCTATGAGTCGGAAACGGAATGAAAGTCGATGTTTTAACCGTAGAAACCTAAGTTTAGGAACTACCCTTTGGGTATTGATGAGCGAAAAATATATCAATATTTACCGCCCCTTTAACTTAATATTTTGTTTAGTTTCTCAGGTTTGATGAATGTTTTGATGTGTTTTAGTTTATTTTGCAGATAAAATAATATCGGGTCTCAATGAAATCATTTAGGATGAAATATGGGTCAAATAAGGGCAATTATAGGACTTGATATTTTAATTTTGGAGATTGGAAACTTGAAAGGGCGTTTTAACGAAGTGCAGTTTTGGAAATTCCAGTTCTGCGCATCTGTCGTATTTTGGGCATAACGTTTCACTCCGATATCGGATGGAGCTGATTCAAGTGCTAGATTAAAGAAGACTCGAAGTTATACAACTTTGAAAGACAAAATAATTTCGAATTCTGAAGATTTCATGACCGAAATTAATGAACCATCCAGAAATGTGTTGTGTGTAATTATTAAAGTCATTTTCAATCATTTTCACAGCAAAAAATAAATTAATAAATAAATTATAAAAATTATCAAATCACCACCAAACATGATAAGCAATTAGTGGAGTAATTAAAAATGGATTTGGTGGAGTAATTAGTGGAGAAATTAATAATGGATTTGGTGGAGAAATTAATAATGGATGATTTGATGGAAGCAAAATTTTGCCTATAAATACCAAGCCATTTCATTTGTAAAATTCATACTTTCTTCTAAGGAATTCCTTAAGAATACTAAGAAGATTGTATCTTGTTTGTTTATTTACAGCTTTCAGTAATTAATTTCCGCTTTCACACTTTCTTTCTTTACTTTTCAGTTTTTACTTTCCGCAATTTACTTTTACGCATAATACTTTTCTTTCTTTAATTTTCAGTTTTTACTTTTCAGTAATGAGGAGGTAACTCCCCTTTGCTGGGGTAAAAGGTAAGACTTTTATTACTAATATTTAGATTAATCTCCCTTAATTATAATATATAAACTAGTTAAAACCTGAGTTAACGAGGATATCGCCATATTGGTCGGTTGGTAATTATTTAAATTGGTTTTAACCTGACTAAACTGGATACCGCCTGATTGGTCGGTTGGTAATTAATTATTAATTTGACTTAATCTGGATACCGCCTATATGGCTGGTTGGTAATTATCATGCAAAGTTAATATATTATATTAAGGGAGATATCTAAAATAGAAGTAATAAAAGTGGATCCTTTTACCTCAGCATTTTCTTTTATTATACTTTTACTTTATTTACTTTTCAGCAATTTACTTTCAGCATTTACTTTTCAGCAATTTACTTTCAGCAATTTACTTTCATCATTTACTTTTCAGCAATTTACTTTCAGCATTTACTTTTCAGTAATTTACTTTCAGCATTTACTTTTCAGCATTTAATTTTCAGTATTTAATTTCAGTATTTACTTTCCGTCATTTACTTTTCAGCAATTTACTTTTCAGCATTTTACTTTATGTCTTTTATTTTATTTAAGTTTTTACTACCCGTAAATATGTGTCGTAACTAAGCCAGTTATTTGGGGTTGTGATGAAATCCAATATCACCGGTTTATAAGGGGTTATTTTATAGTTTGGGTAATTTAAAGGTTTACTTATTTAGTCTTAAGCTTAATGCTTCTTGTTGTCTGATCACCAATAAGATTGATGTGGTAAATCTAAAATAAACTTGACAAAAGAATTTTAGGTTTCAACCTTAGACTTAATAGCCCACGATCTTCCTTAAGGATAGATAACCCTTTAATAGATTTCCTTACAGGATAGACATATACCTATCGGGCGGGGGTAGCCATAATTAGAACTTAAACTTAATGAATCCAGGTAATTTGGTTGACATAGACATATGGTTCAATTGGGTTAAACTGGGTATTTGCGTCTGACCATTGACAGGGCTTTCGCATAATTTCGTGTTCCAGGTTAGTAAACCAATTTATTACACAAACATAAAATAATCACTTCATCTTTTAAAAGATATTAGAAAGATTCACAACCCTAGATCTTTGAGTCTTTTGTTATTTTCCTTAGTATTTTCTTTTGTTTATTTTATTTATTTTAATTAAGGAAAACCACATTCAACCAATCAAACAATCATTCTCTTCTCCATTTAATTTGATATTTGTAAATAAATAGATTCAACAATTAATAAAAACAATAGGAATTAAGTCCTCATGGGATCGATATTTTTATACTACTTGAACGATACGTGCGCTTGCGTTACACGTGTATGTTTTCCCCGGTCAGGTATGTACTTAAATTAGGAGACTGTTATAATGTACCTAGTTTGACAAGAAACATTATCTCTATATCAGAGTATAACTCGTTGCGGGTATACCTTTATATTCTATAACACTAAATTGTTTCATTTTATAAAGATGATATTGAGATAAGCACATTAGATGTGAATAACAGTATTTATATTTTGAATATAAATGTATCTCAAACATATAACATGACAAATAAATAGCTCAAACTGATTTAATCAGATGAGACTTATTTGTGGCATTGTTGTCTGGGACATTTAAACAAGACTCGTATATCCACACTTTCGAAGAGTGGATACTAGGACGGATTTGATTTTATTCAAAGAAAGTCTACGAATCTAGTTTATTAGGTAAAGTGCCTAAAACACCTTTACTAAGTAAAAGTACAAGTGCCATCGATCTGTTAGCCCTCGTTCATAGTGACGTAAGTGGGCCCATGTCTAGCTAGGCTAGAGGTGGATATGAAAACTTCGTAACCTTTATGGATGTAGCATCACGTTATGGTTATGTGTTTCTTTTGAAACACGAATCGGAAACTTTTGAGTAATTCAAAGAGTTTCAATACGAAGTAGACAGACAGATCGGCTAAAGTATTAAAACTGTCACGGTTAGACTGTGGTGGAAATTACTTAAGCAATAAGTTTCTCGATTATTTGAAAGAGTATATTATTCTTTCACAGTGGACTCCTCCCGAAACACCTCAATTGAGCGGTGTGTCCAAACGGAGAAACCGAATTTTGTTGGACATGATAAGGTTAATCATGAGTCGCTCTGAGCTACCATTTTCCTTCTAGGGATACGCATTTAACAGTGCAAAACTTATTTTGAATAAGGTTCCATAAAATCTTTTAGACAGACTTCATATTAGATATGAACAAGAAAGAAACTGAGTTTTCTCATTCCTGAAGATTTGGGAATGCTGGGCATATGTTTGGATGATACCAAACTAGAACCCAAATTGGATAAGTGCCTAATTGTAGGTTATCCTAGGGTAACCAAAGTATAGTACTTATACAACTAATAAGAGAACAATGTAATTGTTGCTCTCCATGCGGTTTTCTTAAGAGGAATACATATATGCAGTGGTAAGTGGGAGGAAAGTAAAACTCGATGAAAATCAGAGTAATACTGTTCCAGGCACCGAGTCCTAATGGAACACAAACAGTTCATCAAGGATAAAATTGTACCACAATCTTCGAATACACAAGAACCGCGTAAGTCGGAGAGAGTCAAAAAACAACCTGGGAGGTATGGGTTTCTGATATCACCTCGTAAAGATGTCAATCTTAATGAGGAAGACGAACCAACTACGTATGAGGACGTGATACAAGGTATCGACTCCCTATTATGGTAAAGTGCCATGAAGTCCGAAATGGATTCCATGTATACCAACCGAGTTTAGACACTGCTTGATGTACCGGAAGGCATTGTGCCTATTGGTACTATATGAGTCTTCAAGGAAGACATACATGGATGGCAACATACCAACGTACAAAGCTAGGCTTGCAGCGAAAAGGTATCGTTATCAACATTGTGGCGATTACGACAAAACATTTTACTTGTTGCCATGGTTAAATCCATTTGGATAATTTTTTATGATACTGCATGTTTCATTTATGAAATATGGCAGCTGAACGTCAAAATCGCTTCCTTTAAACAGAAACCTTTTGGAGGATGTTTACAACATCCTGACGGTTTTTTCGTACCAAAACAAGCAAACAAGGTTTGCAAGTTAATTCGATCCATTTATGGATTGAAGCAAGCATTGTGTTCTTGGAACTATCGTTTTGATGTAATCATAATGATATATGATTTAATTCAAAATGAAAATAATTCTTGTGTATATAAGAAGGTTAATGGGAGCGCACTGACCATGATTGTCCTAAATAATGATGATATATCATTTCTTGGAAATGATATTCCCATAATATAATCGGTGAAAGCTTGACTTTAATAAAAATTCTCCATAGAATACTTGGGAGAGACAACCTTTATTCTAGGAATAAGGATCTACTGGGATAGATCTAAAAATTTTTGACACTCTCTGAGTACTCATACATTGAAATAAATGTACGTGACCCGGTGTCTCATATGCTTTGAGCATATGGAGTCACAATCAGGCCAATCCAAATGATAGTCACTGGATTGATGTTAAGAACATCCTTAAGTATCTTAGATGAACTAAGGATGCTTTCTTAAACTATGGAGAATGAGAACTTGAAGTGACTAGGTTCACTGCTGTATGTTTCCAAACCGACAAAAACGACTATAAATAGTAATAAGGGTACTATATAGTTTGAATAACGGAAAAGTGAGCTGGAAATCTTCAAGCAAGATACTGTTGCCGAATAAACAACAAAAGCAGAATATTGCTGCAGCTGAGGTAGCAATAGAAGCACTTTGGATCTTAATAATCCTAATTGGATTAGGAGTAGTTCTGTTAGCAGCTGAGCTAGGCTACAGCACAGGCTAAAGAATCAATGGTCTCATCAATGATCCAAGTATATACTTCAACTATTCATCTGATTCGTTCGGATCATACATCGTGGCGATGTGATGATCGAATAAATCGCATCAGATGATAACTTCGCAAATCCCCTAACGAAAGCAGTTTCTCAGCAGAAATTTGAGCGAATCGTACATAGTTCAAGTGTAGGACACTTGAGTGATTGGCTATAGGCCAAGTGGGTGATTGTTGGACAATTATGACCCATAGCATCACTATATGTACAGAATATGGTGTTGTTGTACAAATTAACTATGTGACAAATGAAATTACTCTTTTATCATTTGTAATTAGATTACTCGGATATATAAATGATAAAAGTCCATATGATTAGTTCCGGATTAATAAGATATGAGACAGTATTAATCCACTAAGTTTTAATCATTAAAACATCCCTAGTCATAGTATTATCGAGATTGGACATTGATAATGCGGAATAGACTAGTATTGAACTTGTGCGTGTTGTGGGAGCATAACGACATAGTTCTCATATATTTGGGTATTGGATACTCATGCAAGTGTAATAGGAGGTTGTGTTTACCGATGGTACGGAAACAGCTTCGCTCTGGACAGACCCCTCGAAATTCCATTGGTAGTATGACTATGTGTCTATGGAAGTCCGTATCAGGGTAGATGTATTTGGTCTTAACCTGAGACTTGCATCGCTAATACTTGTGATAATCAATATACTTTGGTTTTGGTCGTCCAGGGCTTTAACAGGTTCAGTGTACGCCTCTTCTGGGTATATTGAGAATCGTAGTGTATTGGGTGTGATGTCAAGATGGAAGTATCACTTCAGTCATATGGAGATGATGGTCACGTAAGATACAGAACTGATGCTCTTATATGTTGCAGCTATCGGGATAATATGACTAGGTCATGTTTATCCGATTATAGAGACTAGTTACCAGAGATCCGATATGTGCTTCGTACGGGGCAGTCACGATTCCAGCCTCAGGCCTAGCACGTGACATCCGATACTGGATTGCATTACGCAATACTATGTATATTACGCCTGATATAGATTACATATTCCTTTAAGAATATTTCTGGAGAATTGGGTAGGCACGGTGTTTTGCTATAAGCCAACCATGTCTTGTAAATCGGTAAAAACGTAGTACTAGGTACATACGTATTCAGATAGTCCGACGACCGAATTTACTGCCAATATATCCGAGGATCTCATGGGTCGCTTCCCTAAGATTCACCGATGACGCATGACTCGAACATAATTAATCTGGGATTAATTATAAGAGGGAGAAAATTAATCTAGGATTAATTACGGAGATATTTTATCTGGGATAAAATATTATTTAAAGAGAGAGAACGATTAATTTGGAATTACTCGATAAAATAATATATTCGATATATTATACGAAATTAGATTTCGACGCGGAATTAGAATTGGATTTTAATTCGGGCGAACGAGTTAATTTAGAATTAATTCACTAGCGACGTGAATAGTAATTTTAGTAGGCATAATTATTTAATTAAATTTGATTTAATTACGTCGCAACGAAAAATTCGTTAATTCGGAATTAGCAAACCCGAGCCCGGGATGTGTTGCTGGCCCACTCGCATTTTGAATCAAGTGGGGCCCACAAGTCACATCACAAGTCAAATCACTAGTCAACTTTTTCCAACTTTTTGGTTGATGTGAGTTGTTGGAGATTGCTTGTTTATTACACAAGCTTGACTTGTGAAAGACTTGTACCAACCTTTTTTTGAAAAATTTGGAAATGGTATTTGTTTTAGGAAAACAAATACATAACATACAACCATACAACTTCTCTCTCTCTCCCTCCAACTCACGGCAAAGTGCCTTTTTCTCTCTTATTTTTTCCTTCAATACCGAGAGCAACAAGGAGACTCAAAGGGGAATTTTGTTGCAATTTTCTCCATTGCTAGCACATCAAAGGGTCATTCAAATGTGATACGGAAACCCATCTATGAGCATGGAATCCACACACAAAGCTTGGAGCTTAGAGATCCAACATGAAGCACAAAGAGGAGCTTGGCCGAGAACACCATGAAGAAACTTTTTGTGTTCTTCGCATCGCAAAGCCGATCAAAGTGAGTATTTCCGCAACTTTACTTTGTTGTATTCGCACTTTTCATCGCTTAATATGATCTTGGTTTGACCTAGAAAACCCAATAATATTTACCTAAGTGGGTGGTCAGTATATACCCCAATGGGGTGAGCTTGGAAATGAGGACAAAACCAACAGTTCATGGACCGGGTATCGTGTTTCTGGATCTAGCAAGGCCTTACTAGTGTAATATATCAGCCTTCGGATTTTATCTACTTCATATACTAACACTGAGCTTACAGCATATTCAGAAACAGCCAAGTATAAAAATAGCATCTCACTCAGGTGTTGTCTTAGCCATAAGTGGGGGTCGAGTCAATAATTCTTTAAGTTGTTGGAATGCATCATTATACTCGCTCGTCCATTTTATTTCCTTCTTTGCCTTCTTGATCAGCCGGAAGAAGATATGGCACATGTCGGTGGCCTTGGAGATGAACCGATAGAGTGCCGCCACCCGACCAGTTAAGTTCTGCACCTCTTTCACCATCCTCAAAGATTTTAGATCTAGCACTACTCTGATTTTCTGAGGATTCGTCTCAATGCCTCTTGTACTGACCATATACCCCAAGAATTTTCCCGAAGGCACATTCGTCTGGGTTCAGTCTCATATTGTATTTTTTAAGAGCTCAAATGTTCCTCTGAGGTCACCCAAATGGTCCTCGGGCTTTATAGTCATCGTGATCATGTCATCGACATATACCTACATTGTCTTACCGATGAGTGGCTTGAAGACCTTGTTGACCAACCTCTAATATGTAGCCACATCATTTTTTAGTCTAAAGAGCATTAATTTGTAACAGTACAGCACTTGGTCGGTGATGAAGGTTGTTTTCTCATCATCCTCATGATTCATTCTAACATGATTGTACCCTCAGAAGGCATCCATAAAACTGAGCAACCCGTGGAAAGCTTTCGAATCCACCAACTGATCCATCTTCTGTAGTAGGAAGCTATCTTTCGGATAGGCTTTGTTCAAATCAGAGAAATCTACACACATTCTCCACTTCCCACTAGCCTTCTTCACGAAGACCATATTCGATACCCACTCCGGGTATTTGACCTCGCTAATAAACTCAACCTTCATCAACTTTTCAACCTCTACGTGGATAGCCTTATACCGCTCTTAATTGAAAATATTTCTCTTTTGCTTCATCGGTTTATGAGCACGATCTACTGTTAGGCAGTGACTGATAAACCGAAGGTCAATCTCAGGAATGTCCTCATGATCCATGCAAAGACATCTGTATTCTCCTTTGGAAAACCTAACAGATGTTCCTTCAAATTTGATGTCAGGCCCACTCTGGCCTTAATTGTCTTCCTGTGGCCAAAAATTTCAATCGGCTCCAATTCCACCCTCGTCCCTAGCTGAGCGAGGTCCTTGGGTCGGGGGTTGGATGATTCTGCTTCTGCTGCTTCCTCCTCTATTTCCTTCTTTTTCTCCCTCAATTCTTTAATTCTTAAAGTTTCTTTCGAAACGGCTGCAAAACAACTCCTTGCCACCTTCTGACTTCTACAAACTACCCTGACTCCTTATCTGGTCAGGAATTTCAGCTTCAGGTAATAACTAGACATAGCTGCCCTCGACCTCATCATGAAAAACTTTCTGAAAACCACATAATAGCAGCTCAAAAAGTCCACTATGGTGAAATACATCGTAATGATTCGGGTATGGGGGCTATCACAATAGTCATCGTAAGCTGCACCCGGCCCAATAGAACAACCGTTGCCTCCCCAAACCCATATAGTGGAGTTGTGTCCTAAAGCAAAGTGGTGAACTCCACGGCCAAGCTATCCAATGCTTCTTTGGATATGATATCTATCACGCTCACAAGGTCCACTAAGATCATGTCCACCACCGTTCTGCCAATATTGGCCTTGATTAACAATACGTCATCATGTGGATAACTAACGTCCTGAGTGTCTTCTTTAGTGAACATTATTGGAACCAGTATTATTTTTTATACACTATGGCTATTTTTCGTAGCCATTACCTTGGTACCGCTGATCCGACAATAATTTTTTCTTGCCCGACTCGAATTCCCGACCAACATCCTTCCTCCAACTATTAAGAAAATTGGCATTTGCTCATTTTGCTCCCAAATCCTCATAGCCTCGTGGTCAATACACTCCTTCAAGTAGCCATTCCTCACCAGGTCCTCCACTTATTCCTCTAAGTCCCTGCATCTCTCTATGGTATGCCCCCTCATATTGTGATATGCATAATAGGCCTTATGATCCCTCTTCTCATCTGGGAATCTCCTCGGGTCGGGCTCAGTCAGTAGGCCATTATCATAAATCTCCCGAGCTATTTATTTCAATGATCTATTTAATAAGGTGTATGTCGTTCCTCCAGCAACATGAGCGACCTTGAACGGGTGTTTCCTCTCCGGCATTGGATTACCCTAAGTTATTGGCCTAAATTTCCTTTGTCTTGGGACCGGTCCTCTCTGACTTCCGCCGACATCACGCTGATTCTCTTTCCTTGGCATTTTTAATACCTGAGTGGCCCTTCCTCGGGATATCTTCTCCTCTTTTTTTCCAATAACACAAATTTCCTTGCATATTCTAGGGTTGCGGCATAGTGCGATACTTCATTGATCCTTAGGTGAGACCATAATTTCCCTACATATGGAGCTCCATTAAAACTCTCAAGTTTTTCCGGGGACTCATACGCACCGACCTCCAGTACCAAACTGTGGTATCTGTCGATAAATCTCTTCAGGGGCTCGTCATCTCTCTACTTCATCATTCTTAATGACCCGACCGTCTTCCTTGGTACGTACGCTTCTTTAAAATGGCGCACGAAAGGATTTCCTCAACTGTGAAAAACTACTGATGCTCCCTGGAGTTAGATTTCTGAACCACAAGCGGGACAACCCCCCCAAGGTTAGATTGGGACCTAGGGTTAGGTTACCATTGAACATGTCCATTGAAGGCATAGTGAATCTTCTTAGGAATTCTGCCGTCATCACTTCTTTAGTAAATGGGGATGTCGCCTTTGTATCTTGCTCATCCTAAGCACCGCCCGACGACCTCTCCTCTCATTTTCTAAAACCATTCCCCTATCTGTCTTTCAAAATTCCCCTTCCTTCGATCGAGTGAATCTTCATAATCGTTTCTCCTAGCGTGATATCTACCATTCTAGGCCATTTTACGCCCATGTTCCGTATACTGCCTTAACTCGCTTTCCCCAAAACACGGACTATTACCAAAAGAATCTGGAGTGTGTCTACCACATTCCTTCTCCCATTGCCCTTCCATTGATACGGTTCTATCCATAACTACAGATCTCCCTCTTTGAGTAATTTTCTTACCTGTTTCTCGATCTCCGTCAGCTTCGGTAACTCTTTTCCTACTTGAAATCCCTTCTTTCCTTCTGTTGGGACCCGCTTGCCCCTTCTCTCCTGTTTTCTTTGCAACTTCTCAATCTTTTCCATCATACCCTTTATGAAGGCTTGAATCATCTCTCTTTCTTTTTCGAGCATTCTCATTTTCCTACCGTAGGGTTTCCTCCATCTTCTTCATCTATTCCGTTGTTGAAGTCTCCGAAACCCTGTGGTTTCCATCTCCTGCCATTACCCTAATGTGTTTTTGTTTTTTGTACTGTTCCCCACAGACGTCGCCAACTATTGATGGTTGTTTTTCGTTCCAATTGTGATTTTGAAATTCAACACCTCGAACAAACCTCCCCCAAGCAGTAAATTTATTTGGTTAGTTAGGAACCAAAGAAAACTTAGCGAGCAGACAGAAAATCATAGGGAAAATAAGAGATTAACATTGTTCAGCGGAGTGTGGCTCCAACCTACGTCCACGAGAGTAAAGACAAGGAATTGTATTACTTGCTCATGTCAAAACCGACCCGTTTTCTCTCTCTTTAACTAAGTTTTAAGGTCTCTCTTTACAAGTGGTGAAATATCAAAATTGCTAACAAAAGAGCCAGCCCTTAAAATTGAGTCTTCGATTCCTTTATATAGACTTTTGAATCTACTATTATGCCAACCTACGAAACCAGCCCACGTCATTCTGACATTGTTGCCCATGCTTTTTTTCCCTAACCACTCTGCAAACAGTAGCTCTGACCTCTGACTCAACCACCCTCTGTCAGCAGAAGCCTATCATTCCAACCTTTTGTCCACTACTACACATTCTAACGTGACAACCTGTGAGTCAACCACTCCAGCACTGTTCCGTCTGTCAGAGTTTATTCCCAAGGGAAGTCGCTGACTTACTCCTATCACGACAGCCCTTCGGAGGCCCTAACTTTCATATAGGGCATACGTCATATGCTCTCAAGTACAGGATACCTTGTGGTCTCAGCTCTGCTCCTTGGGTCGGAGTGCCGAGGTGAATGATGTTTGCTCATGCCTCTTCCAACTTCCTCAACCGAGTCGGGTCGGTAAGTATGACCCCGTCGGGTCAGCTTCCAAGTGTGTTCAAATATTTTCGAATCTGATACCTTTCCTTTAGGTTGGGTCGGTATCCCAATCTAGCCTCGTCAACTGGCTCTTCCCTCAGGTGTTGCTCTGCACTTTGGGCTCGCCCCCCTCCCCCTTCTGACCTCTCCCCCTACAAGGACCTTGGGCCTCCATTATCTGTTAAATGCAAACCCTATTCTACCCCTTTTCATACTTCAAACTTCCTCGGGGTTAAAAACTACCATCAACAATGTTCAATGTAAGTTGGGAAAGCAAAGCATATTAAGATCAGCTTACAGCTTTAATGTAAGGTACGTAGAGCAAGTTGGCCAGCTTACATGGACCTTCCAGGGCTTTCCTAATTGGTAGTGGAAATTCTGTCTGCATGGCATCACTGCACTTTAACAGAATATATTCCCTCTCGAGTCTTCCATATAATGGATTAAAAATATTATGGAACTTGATACGTGGAAAATAATAGATAAAGGAAAAACAAAATGCTATAAATAGACATACTGCAAAACTTGGAACAGGCATCCCGTTAGTGCATGAATATTATTTTAGAGGAAGAGAGGCCTAACATGAAGCAAAGAGTCTAGTTTGGTAGCCAAGGATGACTTGCCTGATATTTTCAAGTGGGCTTCAAATTGTTGGTTACAATTTATATGTTTAAATGAAACCCTTGTTGGGTATTAGGCATTCATCTTTGGCTAACTTGACAGGCTCTTTTACCTCATTCTAGGCTTTCTCTTCTTCACTTGTGATCAGATATATAAGAAATTGCCGGATATTTTGTACAACCAATGAAGCATAAATAAGAATCATTCTCCCCTCATAGATTATTTTGCACCCTCAATTCTCCATAATTCATTCTCCATTGAAACGTGAGTATGGTCAAATTCACATATGGAGAATTATGTATAAATGTGTAAAGTCAAATTTACCCTTTATGAAAATGAAGGTCGGTCATTAGATTAAATAAATATCAAACAACGCATTAAAATTTTAAACTATTTATTCTCCTTCCACCTTTTTATTTCACTTAAAAAATTCACAAGTAGCATATTTATAAATTTTCACTTGTTCTTCTCTCAAGTCTCAAATACGTTCTCGGTTCTTTTCTCAAACTCTAATTTTAGTTCTTCGTCAGTTACTCGACATCATATCATCTTCAATTCTTCAGCATTTCATAGATCCAAGTCTCGGTTCTTCTTTCAAAAAATAGTTATTGATAGATATAATGACATTACTTTATCAGGTCAAGAAAGAAGAACGATGACATGCCTTAATACTCTTTCAATTCTTGTACACCTACAATAATATTTTATATTAATAATGAATCTACAGATTTTTATAAGGGTCATTAATGGTATCGCATGTAATATTTTCATATAAAGCTCAAACTCATGGTATATTGCTAATTTAAACCAAATAAAATAATTTGTATTCTCCGCTCAACCCCATTCTCGGCTCATGCTCAGTGCTAGACTCGCCTCATTCCCACTTCAAAAAAATCATAACCAAGCACACCCTAAGTGATTTTTACCTTGAGTCCTTTAAAAGAGTAATTTATCATGTAAATTAGAGTTAGAGACGACTGTTATAAAAACAATATGTGATTAAAAAACAAACAATAAATTATTCTTTACTGAGGAAAATGAAAATATTAAGTGCTAAAATGTTATTATTGCAATAATTTAGGATAAAAAGGCATGTCAATATGCACTAGTAATGAAAAGCTTCTAAATGGCCATTATTATGTGTATTAAAAAAAATTAACATTTCATGTTTTATTTCCTTCACTATTAGACATGGCCTTTTTTTGGTGAGTTTATTTTAATCTTTCACCTACTATATTATTGAAATCAATAAGAATTTCATGATACAAATTTCTATGTTGTACAACTTTAAAATTTGGCATTATATTTATATTGTTCACAATACAAGAAAAAAGAATTTCCGTAATATGCTATGTGGATTGTTAAATATATTTCCCTATTCACGTCCGCACGTTGTTGTCCTTGATGTAGCTATGCCATTTCAGTATGGAGGATTACACACAAAACCAATACTATCTTATAGTCAAATGATCATATATGTTATTCGACTCGAGGAGATTCCTATTGACACAATTTGACAGTGACATGTACCACCCACTATTAGGAATTATCAGAGAATCATTCAGTATTTATTCTAACGAATACCCACATGTCTATACGAGTTTCCATTACTCATGGTTAATTGGGTTAAACCATTGCAACTCCAATTATAATATACGACAAGTGCTATTCTTTTAAGTTATAGGAATTTGACCGTATTCCTAAACCAACAACTATGAATATATATAAATATATATATATATATATATATATATATATATATATATATATATATATGTACATATTACACAATATGCACTAAGAGATAATGGCACAATAATAATTATCATTACAAAATTGAAATGAAGATGTAGTTATTTTATTAAGAAATAATCAATTATATTGTACAATACATTGTTCATATTGGCGCTAAAAGCATCAACTCTAACAAAAGTTTATTCTATGGGGAAATGAATGTTACAAATATATTTTAGTTATTTTATTTATCTGTTCATTGTTATGAATTAGAATAATAAATTGATAATACAACATATCATGTGATAAGCATGTCATCCTAATTTATCTATCTCTATCTTTTATTTAAATTAAGGATTATGAGAGGATGTTATCTCTTAAGTGTTCAATTAAGTCATATTGGTTATTTAAAGTTCATTTGAATCTTTAATTATATATATATATATATAAGGGTCTTCCAATTCAATTCAAGCGGAAAAGATTCTTCTTATTTAGTCCCCTATATATCAAATGTCACAATATATGTCTAATAAAATGGAAGATGTTTTTCTTTTTAAAATTTAAATTTAAAAAATAAATATATCCTAAAATATAAAGTGTTTCAAGAAAAAGTTACATGTTATTTATCTATCAATCGTAATCTTTAAAGCAGTATCATGGTGGATATGTTTCAACCCAAGAAAATGGATAAAAAAAAATATATTTACATTTATAAGTTACCGACCAACCATTTTCAAACATTCATATCTCATTCATATGAACTCAGAATCATAATCTTTAAGATACGACATATGGCTAACATTCACACTTCTACTTTTATCAAGAAACCTCTCTCAAATTAGGAATTCTATATAGATAAAATAAATCCTAAAGTCATTGTGTCGTAACAGTCATAGTCAAAGTTACAGTCACATAGTCACACAGACACAGTCACAGTCACATTCATATATATAACAATGAATTTTGTCACCACATATTTACCTTCTGCCTGGTTCTAGTTGATTCGAAAAATAGCTCGACACCTATTACGTGTAATATCCATCAGTTCTCTTAGTCTTTTAGTTCTATCAATGAACTTTTGTAACCTGAAACCTTGTCCAGAACAAACCTATAAACGGATAGACACCTATCTAGTATGACTGTTAAGACGATGATCATCCTTTCTAATAGAAAATTCAACTGATTTAACATACTTGTTATACCAGGCCTCAACATCTTCAACATAATCAAACCGTCTACCAACTACTTGTTGGGGCGGAGATGGGACCCATAGGGTCGGATCGGTGACTCGTGCAGCAAAAGTGGGTCTAACCCATGGATATCAAGGATAGGTGTATTTTTAAATTATTTTATAGAATACAGTATTCTATTACGAGTCCGTAAGAAAAATCGGGGACCAAATCGGAGTCCGAAAACTCCGGAACAGAGAAAATAAATTTCAGCGCTCATTGGCAGTAGTTGTCGGTGTGTCGCGACTCTCGGGATTGGGAGTCGAATGCTCAACGTCGCGACATGGAAAGGTGAGCATCGCGACTCCTGAAGCTTTGAGAGCTCAGTGTCGTGACGTTGCAGATCAGTGTCGCGACACTACCCTGTGTAAAATATTGACAGAAAGTATTTTTGCCTTTAATTCAATTCTAAACACTTTTAATTTTCTCCAAACACTTCAATATACCTAAAAGTCCAATTGTAACATCAAAACCAACATCGACACATGTTATACAACGAACATACAAGTAATCTAAATACATATATGGATTTCTTCGAATCAAAACAAAAATCAAATTAGAATCCCATAATGAAATGACTCATGAACAATTCTAGGTCACTTAAAGATGGTCACGCGATTCTAGAATGGTAGTCATAGATCTAAGCTTTCATCTAGAGTTTCAAACTCTAATTTTATGTTTCATGTCGAATATGAATATTTTGACCCAATTACAAGCATATTGTGTTTATACTTCCAAAGCATTCGTATACAGTTAATTAGTCTAATTTCAACCTCAAGTTATGTTATTATGTATCCAATACATAATCAATCACTATATATCTCACTAATGATAACTCACTAATGAAAACATAACTTTGGAAAAGATCAAACTTACCTAGCAAGCTTGATTCGAAGATCCAATCTTCTTCTCATTGTTAAAATATTGTGGAAAACTTCCAAAGATAGTAAGCTTGGTTTCAAGATCAAATCTTCTTCTCCTTGTTGTTGTAGAGAATTCCCAAATATAGCAAGCTTGGTTCCAAGATTCAATCTTCTTCTCCTTGTTGAAATGTTGTAGAGAACTTCCAAAGCATCTCTAAACACTTCTTTTACTTAGGTTAATATCTCTAATTCTTGCTTGTTTTAGCTTTCTCAAGCTTTATTAAAAACTAGCTCAAGCTTGCCTTTTATATCAAAACTTATGCAATTTTTCAATTAATAAAATTTCTAATCAACTTTATGTGTGTTTAATCCAATTAGGTGTAATTAGGTGTAAGTAATCATCTTTGACTACCACTTTGATTTAATCCAATTAAATCAAGACAGTTTAATTAATGGATTAGTTGTATGTCTACCATTTTAATTTAATCCAATTAAATCAAGTCAAATACACCAACTATTACATATTTGTAATTACCAAAATATCCTAAAATGGTAGAGATATTTTTAAAATTACAACAAAATCCTTGTGTGATTTTGGATTAATCTAATTAATCCAATTAGGTCAAAGTAAATAATTAATGTTATCCAATAACATTTAATTATTTTAGTTGATAATTATAATATCAAATATTATTTATTATAAAAAATTATCGGCTACCCAAGTACTCAACGAGTGCACTTCATATTTTGGGACTCTCTAAGTACAGACATGTTCTTCATATAAGCCTAGCTTATATGTACGCAATTCGGTCACCTCCGAATTTGTGAAGAACAAGAACGACCTTTCTGAACCATACAAGTCGAGGTCATCATATATATTTAACAATCCCTCTGTCGTAGGCTATCCGAATTGTGCTTAGGAAATATATATTACACCGTCAAGTTTCTGAGACGCACGTCTCATGTTGACATGTCCACAATCCTTTATAATTAATCATAACACTATTTATGATAAAGGCAATCTACCTTAGGTGATTGGCTTTGGCCAAAGTCATAAGAATTGTGGGTTACTCATATGGATACATAAACCTCTTATGGTACACATACGGGCTGACGGATCCTATCTCGATACGCACTTGATTAACGAGTGCATCATTCTACACCCAACGAACATCTAGTGGTTAGACCATGAAAGATATATGACATCAAAGCGTGGAGGGTCACACACAAAATCAATATTATCTTATAGTCAAAGGATCACATATGTTACTTGACTCGAGGAGATTCCTATTGACGGTGGTGTGTACTTCCAACTATTAGGAATCACATTAGTTATTCATTATCCGCTCCAACGAATACCAATATGTCTATATGAGCTTCCTTTGCTAATGGTACATCGATTTAAACTATTGGAACTCCAATTCTAATATACGATATGCGCTAGTCTACTAAGTCATATGAATTCGACCGTATTCCAAAAATATCGAGTATGAATATTTACTTTAAGAATAGTTTATAATAGTAATATTATCCCAATGTCATACCACCCAGTGTCTAATATTACGACAAGACTATTCTAAGGTCGATGTCATTCTCATCATATATATATAGATATCTAATATGCATAATGGCATTACCATTAATTAGGTTGAAATGAAAATATAGTTATTTTATTAATAAATAATAAAATATATTATTCGGATTGACGCTCCAAGCACCAACTCTAACAAACTCCCACTTGCTTAGTGTCAATCCGGATGGTACCAAAGTCTCATTTCCTCCACATGTTTATCGAATAACTTAAGAGGAAATGCCTTAGTAAGCCGGTCTGCTATGTTGTCTTGTCCATGAACCTTCAAGACCACTGTGTCTTTTTGTTCAATAATCTATCTAATCACGCAATATTTCCATTCCATGTGTTTAGATTTGAAATGCGCTCTCAGCTCTTTAGCTTGCGCAATGGCTCGGATATTGTCACAGTACAGTGGGATCGAGTCCGCAATAATAGGAACAATGTCGATTTCTGTGAAAAAAATTATAATCCAGATAAATTCTTTATCAGCTTCTGAAGCCGCTATAAATTTCGCCTTAGTGGTGGAATCAGCTGTTGAGCCTTGCTTTGAACATCGCAAACTAACTATGCTGCCATTAAGGGTAAATATGTATCCGGATGTAGATTTTCTATCATCTGGATCTCCCTAAAAGTTTAAGTCTGCATTGTTAGGGTTGGTGCTCAGAGCGCCAATTTTCTTATGTATTTCCCTGTAAATACTTATGTTAACATTTTATTATGAATAAAATAAACTGTTTCTATTATATGACATCTCTTTATTCATGGTAAAGATATAATTGACCTTAGAATGATAAGTTATGATACATGTACAAAAGCGTCGTAACTGACATTGAGTTGTATCATAACAATATCATTTCTTTAACTGTTCCTGGTCAAGGTTTACATACTTTGGTCAGTAAGTAAACTCGTTGAGACCGGTACATGTCGTATATTGGAATCTTGGATTCCAATGGTGGATTCTCAATGAACCATGAGTCTTGGAGACTCGTATAGACATGTAGGTGTTTATATCGGATAAACACTGAAAGACTTACCAAAGATTCTTAATAGATGCTACACCAACGTCAATAAGAATCTTCTTGGGTGGAGTAGCATAGTGATTCTTTGACTTGAGATACCACTATGGATATATGAGATATCATCCATACTTTGATGGCAGTCACATCACTAACCTATTAAGGTCAGACCTCCGCCTGTCCGTTGGGTGTGGACTGATCCTCAGGATATCCTGTGTGTGTCAAGATAGAATCCCTCAGCTTTGTGTATAGAGCATAGGTATTCAATCTGGAATTAGCAATCTGTTAAATCCATGGGCATGTGGTACACTGTAGAAGTGAGTTCTAAGTGTTATTAAGAGATTGCTAATAGAAACACTGACATGATTATATCTATAGAGATTTAACATTTATATCTATATCTCTTGAATAATTCGAATACCTATGACAGAGGGTTATACGTATGCAATGACCTCGACCTGTATAGTTCAGTGAGTTTATTTGTGTTCGTCATAATTTATGGGTTGGTAGATTATGGACACGAAATTGAATTTCATGACGGATATGCATGAACCTAGAGAGTCTCACTAATGAAATATTCTCGTAGATCACTATGGCAACTTTTATGAATAATATTGATTATTTATAAATCGTTTAACGATTAAACGAAAGATACATACAAAGCGACCTTTTGGTCATTTCCTAATTAATGTGTATTTATATTTAATGTATGATTTTATTAAATACACATTAATTAAATGTCAAATTATGATATTTGACATATATCATTAATATATGTATTCGGATTATTTGAAGTAAATATAATATATATATTTAAGATATTTATATTCAATTAACTATTTAATTATTTAATTATTAAATAATTAAAATATAAATATATACCATTATGATAAAGTTAGGAAATGATTAGTTAGTGTATAAGTTTGACTTTACATTAAAGTAAATATGTTAAAAATGAATTTGACTTCTTTATTTTGTTTTGAAAAATTGAAAATATCTTTTTTCCTTTTTTTCCCAAAATTTGGCCAACTCTCGAAGTATTTAAGGGTTTCATTTTTTCGTTTGCTTAACTTTTTGCTAAGCCTTCAAATATTAGAAAAACAAAAGTTTAGAGAGAGAAGTGAAGAACAAAAGAGAAAATTGAAGAAAACTTCTAGCTTTGTAAGTTTTTTCTAACTTTCTCCAACTAGAAAAATATTTCTAAGGTTCTTGGCTACAACATGTGATGTTTGTTTGTTTCTCTACTCTTTAGTTTTGTAATAAAATGATTGGAAGAATGAATGAAAGATGTATGCATGTATGTTTAACAAAGTAAGCTTATTGATGGTATATAAGCACATTTTTGATCATTTGATGATCTTGTTGTCATTCTAGAGTTGTTAGACCACTCATTGATGACCTAGAATTGTTCTTGAGTTGTTTCAAAGTGGTGATACTTATTTGGGGTTGTAGAGATTAGATTTAAGTGTTGAATTTGGTTAATTTTGGTTAATTTGATTAATTTGATAAATTAGGGTTCTTAACCTAAACCAAAATTGGGGATTTTCATATATGTGTTGTACAATGATGTATATAAGATGTAAAAATCATTTATTGTTGATTGGAAATCATCTAAACTTATTTTTAACAAATTTGGACAAAAATGCACAAAGTACAAACTTGGTGTGTACCTCTCGGCAATTTGGAGAAAATTTCAGGTTTTTATTATGAGTTATATTTTGATGTCTATGACATGTAGAAATCATTTTGGTAGTGATTTGAAATCACTTAAATTTGTATTTGATAAATTATGACTAAAATGATCAAAATACAAACCTTTGGGGTCTCAAGGCAATTAAGGAAAAAAAATTGATTTGGGTAAAAATTTTAGTTTTTAAGTATTGAATAATTAGAATAAAAAAAATTATTTTAATTGCCCAAGAAAATTATTGAAATCGGAAAATTTATTTTTCCGCGTTCCGCTGCATTACCCGGTTATACCCCTTAAAATCCTCTACGAAATGGTATCATAGCGAGTTTGATTCTAAACACATGGTATGATTATGCCTTTAAACTTAATGTTTAATCTAATCTCTACTTTATGCATGTATGTGTTTATTTAATTTGATCAAATAAAGTGAATAACGTCTTTTGCGGAAAATCCCTATTGGAAATAAGGTTTTATAATTAATATGTATTTTATGCATGTTTCTTAGTCCGTCTTGTCAATACGATTTATGGATAAATATTATTCGACTATTTCCGAGAACGTGCCAATGTTGTGAGGATATAGCCAGTATGAAGTTATTTGTACCGGATATATTTGTGATATTAGGTAAATTCAAGCAGAAGCGGAATCCTGAACGTGCCAAAACTTTCAGGGTTACTCAAGTATCTTGAATTTATCATTCACAAGTTTAACCTTGATACGTCTCCTTGTGAACGTGCCAATGTTATCACAACGAGAAACGATCAGGACCAGAATCCAGGAGTCACTGGTGAGTGATTGACAATAAGTTGTCTACCTATTGAATATACGTAAGCGAGAATGTGCCAAAGTTGTGAGGTGAAATATATTCATGGCCACTTTTCACTATTGTATTTAATTTGATTATTGCATGTTATGTATTCTATCTGGGGATTACAGTTTTGCATGAAATAGTGGGATGGGCATTTTTAGATTAAAAATCCATGATCTATTTAATACTTTTGATGTTATATGAAATTTTTTTGTCTGCTAATCATTTATTCGCTATCTATGTGATAGATTTGCGATGGTGGCTTCTTCGAACAACCTTTTTGCTCCTATGTTGGATACGAATAAGCTTAAAGGCATTGAGAACTTTACTGACTGGGATATGGATTTGAGGATCGTCCTCGGATCCGAGAAGCTGGGATATATATTAGAGAGTCCATTACCCCTTACTATATCTGAAGATGCATCACCAGAAGAGATTGAGACTTTCCGGAAATGGAAAGATGATGGTTTAAGGGTTAAATCATATATTCAGTTCGCTGGTTTCGGATCTGAAGAGACAATATTTTGAGACGCCTGATGCTTATAGCATGATGACACAACTCTGTGAATCGTTTATGAATCAAGAGCATGTCTTGGTTCACAGAGTAGCAATGGAACTGTTTCATTCAAACTTGATGAGAGACAGGCTGTGAGCACACATGTGATTCATTTGATCGATCTGGTCAAGAAATTGAGGCGCAGTGATTTCCCTCTCATTGATACTCTGGGACGGAATGTCATTCTTGGTTCGCTCCCAGTACTGAATCACCAGTTTGTAATATACTTCAACATGAACGGGATTCACTGTACTTACTGTGAGTTGCATAGGATGCTTCTCACAGCGGAGGAGGATTTGAGGAATGGAGTACTGACTCGCCTTCCGAAACCTACTTCATTTTCCACTTCTTCCCACTCTAAGTCGAAGGGGAATAAGACGAAGGAAAAGAAGAAAAAGGGTTTCAATGTTCCTCTGCAGGCTAAGATAGCAAAGCCCAAGAGAGCTTTTGAAGACAAGTGCCACCACTGCCAGAAGATCAGGCACTGGATTATGAACTGTCTTGACTACCTTGCTCAGATCATGAAGGAAATAGCATCGACATCAGATAATTTTATTTTTCCTGTTATTGATAACTCTTTAGCTTGTGAAGCTGTCACATCTAGATAGATTTTAGATTCTGCTTATCATGTTCACATTTGCAATTTGTTGCAGCTGTTGAAGGAAAGTAGACGGCTGAAATCTAGAGAGATGAAGTTGCGGTTCAGGAGTGGTGACTCTCTGGATGCGATTGCAGTGGGCTTATGCGAGATTCCCTTACCTAGTGGGAGACATTTGCTGCATGACTGATATATTGTACCGGGATGGGTAGCAAATATTATATCACTTTTTGTATTAGATACATAGGGATATCATGTAAATATTAATAATTTTTCCTTATATTTATGTGATAGAAATAATATTCATATCTTTTTTTGTCCAAATGAGCATGGTCATTATATTTTGCACACTTCTCAAGATATCTTAAATATTGGAATTAATAAACGTAAATTATCCTAAATAAATACTACTGAACTTTGGCATATGAGGTTAGGTCATATAGGCGTGAAACGCCTAACCCAATTGGTTAGGAATGGTTTGATTCAGGATCTCACCATTGAACCTTATCGAACCTGTGAATCTTGTATTCGGGGTAAAATGACCAAAGCCTCATTTTCGGGTGTGGGACACCGAGCCACTGACTTATTGGAACTCGTACATTCTGATGTATGTGGTCCTATGAGTCAGACTGTTCACAATGATTTTTCATACTTTATTACCTTTATAGATGATGTGTCACGGTACGGTTATGTTTATCTAATGAAAAATAAATCGGAAACCTTTGAAAAGTTCAAAGAATTCTAAAACGAATTAGAAAAACAAACTGGTCAATATATTAAATGCCTTCAATCGGATCGAGGCGATGAATATATTAGTGGAGAGTTCACAGATTATTTAAAGGAGAATTGGATTCTTGCTCAATATACTTCTGCTGGTACTCCACAACTTAATAGAGTGTCAGAGAGGATAAATCGGACATTATTGGATATGGTCTGATCTATGTTGAGTTTTACATATTTGCCCTATTACTTATGTGGTTATGCTCTTTTAACTGTCGCTTATCTTTTGAATAAGATTCTTTCTAATATTGTTCCTACGACTCTGTATGAGATATGGACCGGTAGGAAATCAAATCTTAAGTATATTAGGGTTTGGGGCTGTCCTACATATGTCATGGTGGCTTAGCAGAATAAGCTTTTGCCTCGAGGGTAAAAGTTTAGGTTTGTTGGATATCCTTCAAATATGAAAGGATATTTGTTCTATGATACCGAACATCGAACTGTGTTCGTAGCTCGCTTTGGAAATTTTCTAGAGGTAGAATTTTTGACTGAAGGAGGTAATATAGATAGGTTAAACTTGATGAAGTACAACCTGAGACCAACGAACAACGGAGGAACCTGAAGTTTAAGTAGATAAAGAACCTTCATTAACCACACTCCGTTGGTCCGAAAGGGTATCTAGACCTCTTGAATGCTTGTATTTGATACAAGAAATGAGTCTCGATGTTCTCTTAGTTGAAGAGACTGACCCTTTTACCTATAGAGAAGCGATGTTGGATATCGACTCCGTGAAGTGGCAAGAGGCCATGAAATCAGAGTTAGACTCTATGCATCAGAATCAAGTATGTGACTTGGTTAAGCTTCCTAAAGAAATTTTTCATATCGATTGTAAATGGGTTTACAAGAGGAAGCGCGAGCCTGATAGAAAAGTTGAAACCTTTAAGGCCCGACTGGTAGCTAAAGGCTACACGCAGCGACCTGGTGTCGACTATGATGAAACACTTTCGCCAGTAGCGATCCTAAGTCTATCAGGATTTTATTGTTTATTGTTGCTTACCATGATTACGAGATTTGGTGGATGGATGTCAAACAGCTTTTCTAAATGGATTTCTTGACGAAGAAATCTATATGGAACAGCCAGAGGGTTTTGTATCCAGCGAAAACTCGAGCATGGTATGTAAGCTTAAGAAGTCTATTTATGGACTTAAACAAGCTTCACGAAGTTGGAATCTTCGATTCGACGAGATAATCAAATTTTCTAGTTTTCTCAATAATTCAGAAGAATCATGTGTGTATAGGAAGGCCAATGAGAGTATGGTGGTATTTTTAGTTCTCTACGTTGATGACATCCTGATCATTGGGACTGATATCGGGATGATGCAGGGCATCAAGGATTACCTATGTAAGAATTTCTCCATGAAGGACCTAGGTGAAGCTTCTTATGTCTTAGGCATAAACTCTATAGAGATAGAGAAATGAAGCTTATTGGATTATCCCAATCAACGTACATAGATTAGATCTTAGAACGGTATAATTTTGGTAATTGTAAGTCAGAAAATATACTGTTCATACATGGCCTACATCTTTCAAAGAATATGTGTCCACAAACAAAAGATGAGAAGATTAGAATGTCTAATCAGCCTTATGCTTCGTGTTTTGGCAGCATCATGTATGTCATGTTATTTACTAGGCCTTATATCAGCATCAAATTTAGTGTGACTAACATATATCAGTCCAATCTAGGTAATGACCATTGGATGGCCATTAAACATATCCTAAAGTATCTTAAAGGTACTAAGGATAAGTTTCTGATTTATGGAGGAAATGAATTACAGGTTAATGGGTATACGGATACAGATTTCTAATCAGATTATGATGATAGAAAGTGTACATCAAGATTCATGTTTACCCTTAACGGAGGTGTAGTTTGTTGGAAAACTTCCAAATAGGGGTCCACAGCTGATTCCACCAGAGAGGCAAAATATATTAAAGTTTCTGAAGCTGCAAAAGAAGTTGTTTGGGTTAAGAACTTTATCAAAGAGTTCAAAGTAGTCCCAAATATCAAGAATCTGATTCTGATATACTGTGATAATAAATGATCCATTGCACAAGCAAAGGAACCGAGGGCGCATCAAAAGTCGAAGCATGTGTAACAGAAGTATAACATCATTCGAGTGATTGTGTCTCGAGGGGATATTGTCGTGTGCAAGGTCCCCATTGAAGATGATATAGCACACCCGCTTACTAAAGCCATTCCTCCGAAATTATTTGATAAACATGTGTAGACGATGGGTATGAGATACAATCATTATTGGCACTAGAGCAAGTGGGAGAATTTATTAGGTTTGGTGTTCGGAACGCCAATTTTCATATGTATTTCCCTGTAAATACTTATTTTAACATTTTATTATGAATAAAATAAATAGTTTCTATTATATAACATCTATGATAAAGACGTAATTGACCGTAGAATGATGAGTTATGATACATTTGCAAAAACACCGCAACTGACATTGAGTTGTATCATAACATTATCATTTCTTTAATCGTTCTTGGTCAATGTTTATATTACTTGGTCAATAAGTTAACCCACTGAGACCGATACATGTCGTATATTTGAATCTTGGATTCCAATGGCAGATTCTAAATGAACCATGATTCTTGGAGACTCGTATAGACATGTAGGTGTTTATATTGGATAAAAACTGAACGACTCACTGAAGATTATTAATAGATGCTACACCAACGTCAATAAGAATCTTCTTGGGTTGAGTAGCATAGTGATTTCTTGACTTGAGATACCACTGTGGATATATGAGATATCCTCCACACTTTGATGGCAGTCACGTCACCGACCTATTAATGTCAGACCTCCGCTTATCCGTTGGGTGTGGACTGATCCTCAGGATATCCTATATGTGTCAAGATAGAATCTGTCAGCTCTGTGTACAGAGCATAGGTATTCAATATGGAATTAGCAACCTGTTAAATCCATGGGCCTGTGGTACACTATAGAAGTGATTTCTAAGTTTTATTAAGAGATTGTTAATAGAAACGTCGATGTGATTATATCTATAGAGATTTGACCTTTATATCTATATATCTGGAATAATACGGATACCTGTGACGGAGGGATTATACGTATGCAATGACCTCGACATGTATGGTTCAGTGAGTTTATTTGTGTTCGTCATAATTTATGGGTGGGTAGTTTATGGACAAAAATTGGATTTTGTGACAGATACGCATGAACTTATAGAGTCTCACTAATGAAATATACTTGTAGAGTACTAGGGTAACTTTTATGAATAATATTGATAATTTATAAATCGTTTAATGGTTAAACGAAAGCTACATGCAAAATGACATTTTAGTCATTTCCTAATTAATGTGTATTTGTATTTAATGTATGATTTTATTAAATACAGATTAATTAAAGGTCAAATTATGATATTTGACGTATATCATTAATATATATATATATATATATATATATATATATATATATATGGATTATTTAAAGTAATATAATACATATATTTAAGATATTTGTATTTAATTAATTATTTAATTATTTATTTGTTAAATAATTACAATAAATAAAATATAAATATCTACCATTATGATAAAGTTAGGAAATGATTAGTTAGTGTATAAGTTTTACTTTACATTAAAGTAAAGGTGTTAAAAAGGAATTTGACTTCTTTATTTTGTTTTGAAAATTTGAAAAATTTTTTCCTTTTTTCTTTCCAAAATTCGACCAACCCTAGAAGTATTTAAGGGTTTCATTTTTTTCATTTGCTTCACTTTTTGCTAAGCCTCCAAATATTAGAAGAAAAAAAAAGTTGAGAGAAAAATTGAAGAACAAAAGAGAAAATTGAAGAAAACTTCTAGCTTTGTAAGTTTTTTCTAATATTCTCCAACTAGAAAAATATTTCTAAGGTTCTTGACTACAACATGTGATGTTTGGTTATTTCTATACTTTTTTAATTCTTTAATAAAATGGTTGGAAACATGAATGAAAGATGTATGCATGTATGTTTAACAAAGTAAGCTTATTAATGGTGTATAAGCACATGTTAGATCATTTGATGATCTTGTTACCAAACTAGAGTTGTTAGGTCACTCATTGATGACCTAGAATTATTCTTGAGTTGTTTCTAAGTGGTGAGACTTGTTTCGTATTGTAGAGATTAGATTAAAGTGTTGGATTTGGTTAATTTTGGTTAATTTGTTAATTTGATTAATTTGAGAAATTAGGGTTCTTAACCTAAACCAAAACGGGGGCCTTTCATATATTTGTTGTACAATGATGTATATAAGATGTACAAATCATTTGATGTTGATTGGAAATCATCTAAACTTGTTTTTGACAAATTCGGACAAAATTGCAAAAAGTACAAACTTGGTGTACCTCTCGGCAATTTGGAGAAATTTTGGGGTTTTTATTGTGAGTTATATTTTGATGTATTTGACATGTAGAAATCATTTTGGTCGTTATTTGAAATCACTTAAATTTTTATTTGATAAATTATGACTAAAATACAAACCTTTGGGGTCTCACGGTAATTAAAAAAAAAAATCTGATTTTTGGGTAAAAAATTCAGTTTTTAAGTTTTGAGTAATTAGAATAAATAATTTTATTTTAATTGCCCAAGAAAAATTATTGAAATCGGAAAATTTTATTTTTCCACGTTTCGCTGTGTTGCCCGGTTATACCTCCAAAAATCCCTTACATGTATAACCCTTAACTTGTATCTCATCTTCTTCATATATCATAAACTTATCCTTAGTACCTTAAGATATTTCAGGATATGTTTCACGGTTGTCCAATGATCATTATCTGAATCAAATTGATATCGGCTAGTCACACTGACGTTGAAACTGATGCCAGGTCTTGTCCATAGCATAGCTTAAATAGACTTCTGGATCTTACAAACCAAGTTTGAAGTCTCATTGGGTACGAACTCTTCTGGTTGTTCCATATAGAGATCATCCTCGAGGAATCCATTTAGGAAAGCGGTTTTCACATCCATGTGCCATATCTCATAGTCATGATATGTTGCAATGGCTAAAAGAATCTTAATATATTTTAGCATGGCTACTGGTGAAAATGTTTCCTCATAGTCAATCACAGGACGTTAAGTGTAACTTTTCGCTACCAGTCAGGCCTTAAAGGTTTCCAACTTTCCATCGGGCCCTCACTTCCTTTTATAAACTAATATACAACCAATAGGTTTAACTCCTTCAGGAAGTTCAACCAAGTCTCAGACTTGATTGTCATGCATAGAATCCATTTCAGACTTCATGGCTTCCTACCATTTTCCTGAATCGATATCTAATATCGCCTCTTTATACGTAGTCGGATCTGTTTCCTCCAGGAGGAGAACATCAAGGCTAGCATCAGACATTAAAAACAGTCTCTCATAAGGCCTTGATATTCTATTCGACTTACGTAGAACCTATGTAATAAATCATTCACCTAATTGGATCTTTGATTCCATCTCAGGTTCTTTAATGTTGGAATCAAACTCATCGAGTTCAATCTTTCTACAATTTCCACTTTGTCTCAAAAATTCATTTTCAATAAAAGTGGAAAAATGAGCAACAAATATATTTCGTTGCTCAGAATCGTAGAATTGATATCCAAAGAATTTTCAGGATATCCAATATTGGACGAGAAACAGCTTCTCTCATGAGGCCTTAATATTCTATATTGGGCGAGAATCACATTCTATATTAAATAATTTCTTAATTCTTTGCTCATGAATTCAACGCCTCGGTCTGATCGAAGGCACTTTATGAATTTTTCGGTTTGTTTTTCTACCTCATTTCGGAATATTTTGAATTTTTCAAATGTTTCTGATTTATGTCTCATCAAATAGACATATCCATATATTGACTTATCCTCCGTGAAAGTCATGAAGTATGCGAACCATCATGAGCGGAATAATTTAGTAGACCACACACATCACTATATATTAGCTCCAATCAATCTTCAACATGGTGTCCAACACTAAGAAATTGAGCCTTTGTCATTTTCCCTTAGATACATGGTTCACAAATTAGATAAGGATCTAAGGTAAGATCTTCAATCAAACCATCTTTAACCAATTTTGATAGAGGTCCAACACCTATGTGGCCCAGTCTCATATGTCATAATTCAACATTATTTAATTCAGATCTTTTACTTGTATTTTCCTCTACATTAAAGACATCTCGATATGTTTCCAAAATATAGTGATCGCTAGATAAAGAATATTCACATATCAAATAGTTGTATTTATTATATAAACATAAATCATCATCTTTAATGTTTAATTTATATTCATCTTTATCCAATATCGATAATGATATTATATGTCTGATAAATGAGGGTACATAATAACACTCATGTAAAAATAATTTACATCCATTAAGGAGATTTAGAACAACCGTTCTTATAGCCTAGACATCCAATGTCTCACCAATCCCAACTCTAAGCTGGATCTCCCCTTTGTTGATTTCTTGATTTGCTTTGAACAACTCCTTGAGTGTTCTTATAATGCTCCAAGCATCAAGTACCTCTATGTACTGTCTGGAAAAATTTGGAACCATCGATCATAAAATGTAGGATTTCACTCTTAGGTTATCATCCTTCCATTTTTCAAAAGTCTCACGCTCTTCGGAAGTGGAATCAGGATCGATTTCAACAGGCAATAGATTGAGCATCACATAGCCCAACGTTTCTGACTCTAAGACAAGGCGAATGTTCATTTCCCATTCAAAATAGTTCTCAGATCTTTTCAGTTTATTAGAATCCAAAAGTATCGTTAATGAATTTACGGCAGCCATCTACAAGACAACAATTAAACACTTACAGGACATTTTTCATTTCAATATAAAAACACTAATATAATTATGGATTTTAAATCTATTAGAGCTCCCCCACTACTTTACGTAATTCTGTAATCTCTCTTAATAGAAAAATATAAATTTGACAATCAAAATTTCATAGAGGGAAGTGGATCCCATGAAATTTATGTTGGGGTTAGTGCTCAGAGTGTAAATTCCCGGTTGTATTTCCTTATGAATACTTTTGTAAAACGTTATTATTATGAATAATATACATGCAGTTTCTATAATATAATGTATCTTTTTATATGGTAAAGACGTAATGACCTTAGAATGACTATTCAAGGTGCTTTTGTAAAAGCGTCGCAACTGACATTGAGTAGTATCATAACGTTGTCATTCTCAGACTGTTCCTGGTCAAGGTTTACACTACTTGGTCAGTATAGTAAACCCGTTGAGACCGGTACATGTCGTATACTGGAATATTTGATTCCAATGGTTTCTCAATGAATCATAAGTCTTGGAGACTAGTATAGACATGTGGGTGTTTATAGCGGATAAACACTGAACGATTCACCGAAGATTCTTAATGGATGGTACACCAACGTCAATAAGAATCTTATCGGGTTGAGTAGCACTTGTGATTCTTCGACTTGAGATACCACTGTGGGCGCATGAGACATCTTCCACACTTAGATGGCAGTCACGTCACCGATCTATTTAGATCAGACCTCCGCCTGTTCGTTGGGTGTGGATAGATCCTTAGGGTGTCCTGTGAGTATCGAGATAGGATCCGTCAGTTCTGTGTATCAGAGCATAGGTAGTCCATATGATTAGCAATCAGATAAAAACCATGGGCCCATGGTACAATTTAGAAGTTAGTTCTAAATGTTCTTTTTGAGATTGCAAATAGAATAGTCGACTAGATAGTCCCTATAGAGATTTTATGTTTACATCTATATCTCTAGGATTTATCCGGATACCTGTGACGGAGGAATTATACATTTGCTATGACCTCGACCTCTATGATTCAGCGAATTTATCTATGATCGTCATAATATACGGGGGATAAATTATGGACACGAAATTGGATTCCGTGACAGATATGTCTGAATCTAGAGAGTCTCACTAATGAAACATACTCGTAGAGCACTAGGGTAACATTTATAAATGATACTGATTATTTATAAAGTCGTTTAAAGGTTAAACGCAAAATACATGTGTAGGGACCCGATAGTCATTTCCTTAATTTTTGTGTATTTACTTTTAATATTAGATTAATTTAAAAACACATTAATTAAATGTCGAATTGAGATATTTGACTAATATTATAAATATATATATATATATATGTATGTATTTGATATTTATTGTAAATATAATACATATATTTAATATATTTATATTTAATTAATTAATTAATTGTTAAATGATTAAATTAATTAAAATATAAATATCTTAAAGTTATAATATTCCATTTAATGGCTTGAGTTGTAATTGTTGACTAACTTTAATTCATTTAATGGTTTCATGATTAAAGTTAGCAAGTTGTAAAGTTAAAATTAATTGAAACAAAAAGGAAAATATCTTGATATTTTTATTAAATGAAAGAGTATATATTGCTTCTTTTATTTTAGGGTTTTATAACCTAAAATAATTTATCAAAAAAACTCCATTGAAGGAAGACAAAGAAGCTAGAGAGAAAGAAAAGAAAATCTTGGATTAATTAAGTTTTTCCAACTTGCCATTAGAGAGAAAAATATTCCTCTTGTTATTGGCCACATCTTGTGACGTTCTTAAGTTTTTCTATTCTTTATTCTTTGTATTTTTTGTGGATGAAAGTTTGATAAAAGGGTTGAGCATGTATAAAGTTGATAGGATGTTGCTAATAAGCTAGTTAGCATTCTTTTCATGGTTTTAGAACCTTGTTGCCATTCTAGAGTTATTGACCCTCTCTTAAATGACCTAGAATTGTTCTATAGTTGTTTCATTGTGGTGAGGCTTGATTGTAATGGAAGAAACATGATTGAAGTATTGGATTTAACCAATTTGGTCTAATTTATCGAATTTGAAGAAATTGAAAAATTAGGGTTTGAGACCACTTCCAAATTTTGGGATTTTCATTTATATGATGTATTTGGATGTGTATATGATGCATGTAAAATCTTATGTTGATTGGATTTCATTTGCATCTGTTTTGAACAATGGAAGTGCAAAATGCACTCATACCCCCTTAATGAGGCTCACGGCCTTGGTGGCTAAAATTGGGATTTTTGTTGCTAATTGTATTTTGACATTTGGGATATTTTAAATTCATATTAGTAATGATTTAAAATCATTCAAAAAAAATTTGAACAATTTCGGACTAAAATGAACAAAATACAAAGTATAGGGTTAATTCGGTAGTTACATAAAAATTTGATTTCTTGTATAATATTTCATAATTTGATTATTGGGTAATTAAATAAATAATTTTATTTAATTAATCCGAGAAAAAGTTTTGAAATCGGAAAATTTTGATTTTCCACTGTTCCGCTGCATTACCGGATATCCGCAATAAAACCCCTTCAAAATGGTATCAGAGTGAGTCTGATTCTAGGCCCCCTTATATGATTAGCCCTTTAATTCAATGTTTAATCGTGTTTACTTAACTTTATACATGTATGTTTTAGTCTAATTTGACTAGATTTATGGTGTTTGACACTTAGCGCAAAATCCCTAATTAAAAAGGTTTAAATGTAATTATGTATTTGATGCATGTTATATGGTCCGTCTTGTCAATACGGTTTATAAATATTTCTCTGTGACTACATCCGAGACCGTGGCTCTACTGTGAGGGTGTAGCTGATAGAGATTTATTTATACCTAAAGTATATCAGATACTAGATAAATTCAAGCGAAAACGGAATCATGAACGTGCCCTAGCTGTCAGGGTTACGTAAATAACTTGACTTTATCATTGATGAGTTTAACCTTGGTACGTCTCCTTGTGGGCCTGCCTTAGCAGCAACAACGAGAAATGACCTTGACCGGAAACCCAGGAGTCACTTGTGAGTGATTGACAAATGAGTTGTCTACCTGATGAATATACGTAGGCGAGACCGTGCCTCTGCTGTTGGACAGTTATGACCCATAGCGTCACTATTTGTACAGATCATGGTGTTGTTGTACAAATTAACTATGTGACAAAAGAGATTGCTCTCTTATCATTTGTGATTAGATCACCAAGATATATAAATGATAGGAGGTCCTTATGATTTGTTCCTGGATTAAGAATGATATGAGACAGTATCAGTCCACGAAGGATAAATCATTAAATATCCATAGTCAGAGTACTATCGAGATTGGACATCGATAATGCGTAAAATACTAGTATTACACTTGTGCGCGTTGTGAGGGCATAACGGCATAGTTCTCATATATTTGGGTATAGGATACTCATGCAAGTGTAATAGGAGGTTGTGTTTTACCGATGGTACGGGAAACAGCTTCGCTCTGGATAGACCCCATCGGAATTCCATTGGTAGTATGACTATGTGTCTATGGAAGTCCGAAATCAGGGTAGGTGTATTTGGTCTTAACCTGAGACTTGCACCGCTAATACTTGCGACAATCAATATACTTTGGTTTTGGTCGTCCAGGGCTTTAACAGGTTCTGTGTACGCCTCTGTTGGGTATATTGAGAATCGTAGTGTGTTGGGTGTGATGTCAAGACGGAAGTATCACTCCAGTCATATGGAGATGATGATCGCGCAGGGATACAGAACTGGTTCTCTACAGGGTTGCAACCATCGGGATAATATGACTTGGTCATGATTATCCGATAATAAAGAGACTAGTTGCTTGTAATCCGATATATGCTTCGTACGGGGCAGACACTGTACCAGCCCCAGGCCTTGCATGTGATCATCCGATACTGGATCGAAATACGCAATACTACATATACTACGCCGGATATAGATCGCTTATTCCTGTAAGGATATTTCTGGAGAATTGGGTAGGCATGGCGCTTTGCTAGAAGCCAACCTTATCTTGTAAATCGGTACAAACGTAGTACTTGGTACTTACGTGTTCGGATAGTCCGACGACCGTATTTACTGCCAACATATCCGGGAATCTCATGGGTCGCTTCCCGAAGATTCACCGATGACGTATGACTCGCACTTTATTAATTTTGGATTAATTAGATGAGAGAGAAAATTAATCTGGGATTAATTGCGGAGATATTTTATCTAGGATAAAATATTAATTAAAGAGAGAAAATGATTAATTTGGAATTAATCGATAAATAATATATTCGATATATTATACGAAATTGGATTTCGACGCGGAATTGAAATTGGATTTTAAATCGGGCGAACGAGTTAATTTAGAATTAATTCGTTAGCGACGTGAATATTGATTTCGCTAGGTAAAATCATTTAATTACGTCGCAATGGAAAATTCGTTAATTTGGAATTAGCGAACCCGGCCCTGAGATTGTTTGCGAGCGCATTCGCATTTTGAATTCGAGTGCGGCACGCAAGTCAAATCAAGCATCAAATCGCTAGTCGCATCTAGCGTCACATCATTCATCAATCAAGTGATAGATGTCTTTCACTTTGAGTGATTGACACCAGTCATTATTCATTGATTGATGGGAAGTGATGTGAGTGGTTGGAGCCTTAATGGCTTGACTTTTTGGAAAAAGAAAATTGTATATGTTTATTTGTTTTTTGAAAACAAATAACTAATACACAATTTGGTAAAACCAACACACATCTCTCTCATTTTCTCTTCCCTCTCTCACGCCCACAAGGGCTGTTCTTCTTCTATTTTCTAGTTCAGTTTGCCGAGAATGAATGAGAGCCATTTGATGATATTTCTGGCAAAAATCAAGGTGCTAGCACACTTCCGGAGTTATACGAAGGTGATAGGGAAACCCACCCGTGAGCATGGGATCATTTAACAAAGCTTGGAGCTTTATGGAGGACCTCACATGGCCGATTCTTGGAGGAAATGAGCAGCTCACTGCCGAGACTTTGAGGAGGCAGAAAGTTGATTTTTGTTGTCCACCGCGTCGCTCAACCGCTCGATGTAAGTATTCCGCAACTTTCTCGATTGTATTCACATGTGTTTTATGCTTTATTATTCGATCCTCGGGACCGTAGAACTCTAACAATGGTATTAGAGCGGAGTAAAAGCATGAAATTTGATTTAGGGCTTAAAATTAGGTAAAAATGTATTTGAGCATGATTTTATGAAATTGGATGATTGAGTATGCTTAAATGTGTTTTAATTGAGGATTGATTGGATCAATTTGATGAAATGTTGTTTAGAATAATTTTCCCCAATTTTTGATGGCTTGGCCGAATGTCAATGGCCCTAATGTCTTGGTGATTTTTTGATTTTGATTCATTGGATGAGTTGGAATCAATTGAAAATTTTGATTTAATGTTTAATTGTATTCAATTGGATTGGATTTAAAATTGGACATAAAAATCCTCACATTGCCGAGAGTTATAGAGCATGAATTGGGTTTGATTTTTGTTAAATTGTGTTGGACATGATTTAATGTAGAGAAGCATGATTAATTAGGCTAATTTGGGTAATTAATTATGCTATACACTTGGAATAATTAAATTGTGAAATTGGATTTTGTAATTTAATTAAATTGGGCTAATTTTGGAAATTGGGCTTGTAATGTTGTAAATGGGCTTATTGGGCTTGGTTGTACCAAGTTAGGTTTAGGCTAAATTGGTTGGATCCAATTGGGCCCAAAATCGCTTCCATAAAGCCCAAATGCGACTAATGGACCTTTAAAGTTTAATTGGGCCTAATGGGCCTAAATTGATTTCAAGGTTTATGAGGTTACTCCTTGATTGGGCTTTGGTTATTGGGTTTGACCCAAGTTGACCAAAAGTCCACGCCTTAAAGAAATTAATTAAAAGCCCATTGGACTTTAATTAAATAAACGTTGGACGTTAATCGGGCTTTGAGACCCGTAACGATTAAATTTGGAATTTAAGTTGTAAAGGTTCGTCAAATAAAGTGTAGTATTTAATTTGGAATTAATAGCGAATTAGTATTAAATACATATTAAATTGGATTTAATTTTGTAGTTTAATTTAATTCGAGAATTCGTACTTTGAGTACTTATTCGCAAAACGAGTTTGACTCGCACAAAATCAAATCGTTGTTTGAACATTGGATGGTCATTAATTATCAGATTAATTAATTTGATTAGATTGATTGATAACATGCTTTTGTGAATACATGGTTGCAATGCATGAATAATGTATATCGGATGGATATTAGATGGGTGGGGCAATTTTAGAAATTGTTGTAATAAATTTGGAATTTATTAAATGGACCTGCGTGTCCAGCCTATTACCTTCATACTCTATGTATTTCTCTTCTCACCTATTCCCCTCAATGTAAATGAGGTTTCTTTAGAAGTGTAGTGTAACGGGTAGAAGTAATACTTGTGCTAGCGGGAGAGAGGAAAGTGAGCGATTTGATCTAGGATCAATGTGTTAAGTATCCATCCGCATATCATTATTATTTATTTATACGCGCTTTATTATGTATTTGGAATGCATGTTTAAGGGTGTATGATGATGAGACCTTAACAAAGATAATAAATTGGTTGCCAATTTGCACGCGAAAAACCCTCACAAAATATTAAGCGTTTTTCCTTCCATTGAGTGATTATTACTCAAGATCCAAGATTGGCATTGGTTTGTTGGCCAAAGTCAAGACCTTTGTCCGTCGAGGATGTGTTTGAATAACGAAGGCTTTGTTCAATATTGGTGTCTTGTCCAAGTTGTGGTTTGTTGGCCAAAGTCAAGACCACTTCTTGTCCATCGACATTGATTACAAAGCTTTCCATGGTCAATGGGTTCCGCTTAACTGGGATCACTAAGTTTGTTGTGCCAAAGCCAATGCTTAGTTGATTCAGAGGAAAAAGGTTAGGTAATATATTGGATATATTGGCATATATAAGATATATGTTTCGGACTTGGATGTCCCCCTACTGGATCTAGGAATTGGATGGGATCCAATTGATCTTAGAGATCTACCTAGTTAATTATCATACAATTTGTTGGCCAAAGTCAAGATTGTGTGATATTTAACGGGATCCTATCCCACTAGGAAACACGGTTTCCCAAGTACTTGATAGAGGGTTAGAGGCTCGTCGAAAAATAGTGGGAGGCAAGAATTAAATTTGCAATATTCGTTTAATTACTTGCCATACGCGCTCAAAACAAATATCATTCGTCAAATAAATTAAATGTTAGTTGGACTAATATTTAAAACGTTGTTTTAACAAACAGTTGGACTGTATTCAAACAATTTATTTATAATTGATTATATAATTGGATTATAGTAATCATTATAATAAATAGTACCTAAATCGTTGATTAAATAGTTTGACTATTAGAATCAAGATAAAAATTGAAAGATTAACGTTTAAAACATAATCCTAGGGAAAATGTATTTAAATGGTTTAATTTTTCAAATTGGGAATAATTTCATGATGGTCCTGGAAACTGATAAGTTACTTTATTTGATAAAATAACATATTAGGCCTAAGCCCGGAGTTAAGCAAATAGTAAAGCATGATCTTTGGAAGATTCATGTAATGATAACTTAAATGCTTAATCCATTATACTTGCCGCAGTAGATTCCTTAATTTCTTTGTCATAACTAAGGGTTAGATCCTTTAAGTATGATAATGAAATTGAAGGATCTTCAAAGATCTATTCTTAGATCTTAGAAGTACTAAATTGCAATATAAACTCTTGGAGAGTTAATGATTGTTCTCAAGGAGACAAAGTCAAAGTTTGCAATAGGGCAAGAAGTGCAAGGCGCACCTTAGTTCGATATTCCAGAAAGCCAAGGCTAGGCCGAACACTTCTGAGTATGGAAAAGGGCAAAGGCAAAATCATTATAATCTTCTGGGAAGATAAAGGACATATCCCAAAATGTCTGCCTAAATTGTGGCAAACGGGATCGCGGAAGCGTGACTGCCGTTTAGACAAAGCAGACAGGAAGGAATTGAAGACTGGCAAGGCTCTGACTTCAAATATGTTTGTCATAAATATATTCATTACTAGTATTTAAAATTGGATTTTTGATACTTAGTGTGTTATATAAATATACAATGATGTACAAAATCTGCTATGAGCAGGATATTGACTTCAGATTGAGATAAATCTGCGAATCGGAAACGGGACGAAAGTCGTTGTTTTAACCGTGGATACCAAAATTTAGGAACTACCCTCGGGTATGTACTTAAATTTAGAAACTGTTATAATGTAACTAGTTTGACTAGAAACATTATCTCTATATCAGTGTTTAACCCACTGTGGGTTTACCTTTATATTCTAGAAAACTAAATTGTTTTATTTTATAAAGATGATATTGAGATAAACACATTTGATGTGAAATAACAGCATTTATATTTTGAATATAAATAAATCTCAAACATATAACATGATAAACAAATAGCTCAAACTGATTTGATCAGAAGAAACTAATAAGTGGCATTGTTGTCTGGGACACAATTAAACAAGAATCGTATATCCACACTTTCGAAGAGTGGGTACTAGGACTGATTTGATCCCATTCAAATAAAGTCTATGAATCTAGTTTATTAGGCAAAGTGCCTAAAACACCTTTACTTGGTAAAATTGCAAATGCCACCGATCTGATAGCCCTAGTTCATAGTGAAGCAAGTGGGCCCATGTCTAGCTAGGCTAGAGGTGGATATGAATATTTCGTGACCTTTACGGATGTGGCACCCCGTTATGGTTATGTGTCTCTTTCGAAACACAAATCGGAAACTTTTAAGGTTTCGACACGAAATAGACAAACAGATCGGCTAAAGTATTAAACCATCATGGTTAGACTATGATGAATACACTTAAGCAATAAATTTCTCAATACTTGAAAGAGTATAGTATTCTTTCAATGAGGACTCCTCCCGGAACACGTCAATTTGATGGTGTGTCCGAACTGGATAAACCGAATTTTATTGGACATGATAAGGTTAATCATGAGTCACTATGAGCTACCATTTCCTTCAACGGATATACATTAACAGTGCAGAACGTATTTTGAATAAGGTTCCATAAAATCTGTTTGAGAGAATTCATATTAGATATGAACAGGAAAAGAAACCGGGTTTCTCATTCCTGAAGATTTGGGTATGTCAGGCATATGTTTGGATGATACCAAACTAAAACCCAAATCGGATAAGTGCCAAATTGTTGGTTATCCTAGGGATACCAAAGTATAGTACTAATACAACTCACTAGAGAACAATTTAATTGTTGCTCACCATGCGGTTTTCCTAAGAGGAATACCTATATACAGTGGTAAGTGGGAGGAAAGTAAAACTCGATGAAAATCGGAGTAATACTATTCCAGACACCGATTCCTTAATGGAACACAAATAGTTCATCAAGGATGCAACTATACCAATAATCTTCGAATACACAAGAACCACGTAAGTCGGAGAGATTCATAAAATAACCTGGGGTATGGGTTTCGGATCTCACCTCATAAAGATGTCAATCTTGTTGAGGTATACCAACTGACTACGTATGAGGAAGTGATACAAGGTATCGACTCCCTATTATGGCAAAGTGCCATGAAGTCCGAAAAGGATTCCATGTATACCAACTATGTTTGGACACTAGTTGATGTACCTCAAGGCATTGTGCCTATTGGTACTATATAAGTCTTCAAGGAGTACATACATGGATGGCAACATACCAACGTACTAAGCTAGGCTTATTGCGAAAAGGTATCGTTATCAACATTGTGTTGATTACAACGAAATCTTTTACCTGTTGCCACGGTGAATCCATTTGGATAATGCTTGCTAATGCTGCATGTTTCATTTATGAAATATGACAGCTAAACGGGAAAATCGCTTTCCTGAAAATGAAACCTTTTGGAGGATGTTTACAACATCCTGTCGGTTTTTTCGTACCAAAAACTAGCAAACAAAGTTTGCAGGTTATTCGATCCATGTTTGGATTGAAGCAAGCATTAGGTTCTTGGAATTATTGTTTTGATGTAATCATAATAATTTATGATTTAATTCAAAACGAAATGATTCTTGTGTATATAAGGAGGTTAGTGGGAGCACACTGACAATAATGTCATATAAATAATGATAATATGGCATTTCTTGGAAATGATATTCCCATAAAACAATCGGTGAAAGCTTGGCTTTCATGAAAATTCTCCGTAGAATTCTTGGGAGAAACAACCTTTATTCTAGGAATAAAGATCTACTTGGATAGATCTAAAAGTTGTTAATACTCTCTGAGAACTCGTACATTGAAAAATGTACTTGACCTGGTGTCTCATATGCTTTGAGCATATGGAGTCACAATCAGGACAATCCTAGTGATGGTCACTGGATTGATATTAAAAACATCCTTTAGTATCTTAGAGATCTAAGGATGTTGTCTTAAACTATGGAGAAGGAGAACTTGAAGTGACTGCGATCACTGTAGCAAGTTTCCTAAACCGATAAAATGACTATAAGTCGCAAACGGTACTATACAGTTTGAATAACGGAAGAGTGAGCTGGAAATCTTCCAAGCAAGATACTGTTACCGAATAAACAATAAATGCGGGTTATTGATGCAGCTGAGGCAGCAATAGAAGCCATTTGGGTCGATAAAAATCTAATTAGATTAGATATAGTTCTGTTAGCAACTGAGCTAGGCTTCAGCACAGGCTAAAGAATTAATGGTCTCATCAACGATCCAGATACATACTTCAACTATTCATCTGATTCGTTCGGATCATACATCGTGGCGATGTGATGATCGAATAAATCGCATCAGATGATAATCATGCAAATCCGCTGACGAAAGCCTTTTCTCAGCAGTTTGAGCCAATCGTACATAGTTCAGGTGTCAGACACTCGAGTGACTAGCTATAGGCCAAGTGGGAGATTGTTGGACAGTTATGACCCATAGCATCACTATTTGTACAGATCATGGTGTTGTTGTACAAATTAACTATGTGACAAAGGAGATTGCTCTCTTATCATTTGTGATTAGATCACCAAGATATATAAATGATAGGAGGTCCTTATGATTTGTTCCTGGATTGAGAATGATATAAGACAGTATCAGTCCACGAATGATCAATCATTAAATATCCCTAGTCAGAGTATTATCGAGATTGGACATTGATAATGCGTAAAAGACTAGTATTACACTTGTGCGCGTTGTGAGGGCATAACGGCATAGTTATCATATATTTGGGTATAGGATACTCATGCAAGTGTAATAGGAGGTTTTGTTTTACCGATGGTACGGGAAACAGCTTCGCTCTGGATAGACCCCCTCGGAATTCCATTGCTAGTATGACTATGTGTCTATGGAAGTCCGAAATCAAGGTAGGTGTATTTGGTCTTAACCTGAGACTTGCACCGCTAATACTTGCAACAATCAATATACTTTGGTTTTGGTCGTCCAGGGCTTTAATAGGTTCTGTGTACGCCTCTGTTGGGTATATTGAGAATCGTAGTGTGTTGGGTGTGATGTCAAGATGGAAGTATCACTCCAGTCATATGGAGATGATGATCGCGCAGGGATACAGAACTGGTTCTCTAAAGGGTTGCAACCATCGGGATAATATGACTTGGTCATGATTATCCGATAATAAAGAGACTAGTTGCTTGTAATCCGATATATGCTTTGTACGGGGCAGACACTGTACCAGCCCCAGGCCTTGCATGTGATCATCCGATACTGGATCGAAATACGCAATACTACGTATACTATGCCTGATATAGATCGCTTATTCCTGTAAGGATATTTCTGGAGAATTGGGTAGGCATGGCGCTTTACTAGAAGACAACATTGTCTTGTAAATCGGTACAAACGTAGTACTTGGTACTTACGTGTTCGTATAGTCCGACGACCGTATTTACTGCCAACATATCCGGGGGTCTCATGGGTCGCTTCCTGAAGATTCACCGATGACGTATGACGCGCACTTTATTAATCTGGGATTAATTAGATGAGAGAGAAAATTAATCTGGGATTAATTGCGTAGATATTTTATCTGGGATAAAATATTAATTAAAGAGAGAAAATGATTAATTTGGAATTAATCGATAAATAATATATTCGATATATTATACGAAATTAGATTTCGACGCGGAATTGAAATTGGATTTTAATTCGGGCGAACGAGTTAATTTAGAATTAATTCGTTAGCGACGTGAATAGTGATTTCGCTAGGCATAATCATTTAATTACGTCACAACGGAAAATTCGTTAATTTGGAATTAGCGAACCCGGGCCCGGGATTGTTTGCGAGTGCATTCGCATTTCGAATTCGATTGCGGCACGCAAGTCAAATGAGCGTCAAATTGCTAGTCGCATCTAGCGTCACATCATTCGTCAATCAAGTGATAGATGTCTTTCACTCTGAGTGATTGACACCAGTCACTATTCATTGATTGATAGGAAGTGATGTGAGTGGTTGGAGCCTTAATGGCTTGACTTTTTGGAAAAAGAAAATTGTATATGTTTATTTGTTTTTTGAAAACAAATAACTAATACACAATTTGGTAAAACCAACACACATCTCTCTCATTTTCTCTTCCCTCTCTCACGCCCACAAGGGCTGTTCTTCTTCTATTTTCTAGTTCAGTTTGCCGAGAATGAAGGAGAGCCATTTGATGATTTTTGTGGCAAAAATCAAGGTGCTAGCACACTTCCGGAGTTATACGAAGGTGATAGGGAAACCCACCCGTGAGCATGGGATCATTTAACAAAGCTTGGAGCTTGATGGAGGACCTCACATGGCCGATTCTTGGAGGAAATGAGCAGCACACTGCCGAGACTTGGAGGAGGCAGAAAATTGATTTTTGTTGTCCACCGCGTCGCTCAACCGCTCGATGTAAGTATTCCGCAACTTCCTCAATTGTATTCACATGTGTTTTATACTTTATTATTCGATCCTCGGGACCGTAGAACTCCAACATCTGCTGTGAGCTAAAATATATTCACGGGATCGACTTTTTTCTATTTATATTTAATTTAATTATTAAATCTTTGTATTCTGTTTGGGGATTACAGTATTGCATGATTTAGTGGGAGAGTCATTTTTAGATTAAAAATCCATGATCTAATTTATGCTTATGATATTATATGAAACTGCTTACTTTTCTGCTAACCGTTTTTCGTGATCTATATGATAGATTTGCAATAGCGGCACCATCCACAAACTTAAAGGCGTTGATCACTTCGCCGATTGGGATCTGGATTTGAGGATTGTCCTCGATTCCGAGAGGTTGGGATATGTTCTTGAGGGTCCACTGCCCCTTGCTGTGGTAGAGGACGCTACACCAGAAGAACGCGAAGTCTTCCAAGCTTAGAAGTATGATGATTTAAGTGTTAAATCATACATCTTAAGTTCACTTTCACCAAGGCTCAAGAAACAGTATTATGGCATGTCAGATGCTTATACTATGATGACACGATTAAGAGAATCGTTTGAGAACCAAGAACAAGTTGTTGTTCATAAGGTCGCAATGGAACTGTTTCATGTGCGATTGGATTAGGGGCAAGCTCTTAGCCCACATGTTCTTCAGATGATCGATTTGATCGATCAATTGAGGCAACATAATCTCATTCTGAATGACATTCTCGGTAGGAGTGTCATTCTTGGTTCTCTTCCAGCTTCTTATCGCCAGTTCGTGATGTACTTCAACATGAACGGGATTATCTGTACCTACCAAGAGCTGCATAGGATGTTGCTCACGGCGGAAGGGGACCTCAAGAAGGGTGTACCGACTCGCCCTCCTAGACCTACTTCACTTTCTGCTTCTTCCAAGACTTGGTCAAAGGGAAAGAATAAGAAAGGGAAGAAGAATAAGGGTATCGGTCCTCAACCACAGGCAAAGATAGCAAAGCCCAAGAGGGCTTCTGAAGACAAATGCCATCACTGCAGTAAATTCGGGCACTGGAAAATGAACTATCCTGACTACATTGCCCAGCTAAGGAGGGAGAGAGCATCTACATCAGGTACATTTATTTTTCCAGTTATTGATTTATCTTTGGCTTGTGAAGCCGTTACATCCAACTGGATTTTAGATTCTGCTTGTCCCATTCACATTTGCAATTCGTTGCAGATACTGAAGGAAAGTAGAAGACTGAAGCCTGGAGAGATGCAGTTGCGATTCGGGAGTGGAGACTCTCTGGATGCAGTTGCAGTGGGAGTATGCGAGATCTTATTGCCGAATGGGACACTTTTGTTAAATGACTATCATTTTGTACCAGGATGTGTAGCTAATATTATATCACTTTTTATGTTGGATACAAAAGGCTTTCGTATTAATATTAAGAACTGTTCTTTGTATTTATATGATAAAAGTAATATTCAGATCCTTTGTTGTCCAAACCAGCATGGTCATTATACATTGCAAACTTCAAAAGATATTTTAAATATTGAAATTAATAAACGTCGTTTACCTGTAATTAATAATACTGAACTTTGGCACATGCGACTAGGTCATATAGGCGTTAAACGCCTTACCCCATTGGTTAGGAATGGTTTGATACCAGATCTCACCATTGAATCCTATCCAACTTGTGAATCGTGTATTCAGGGTAAGATGACCAAAGCCCTATTTTCTGGTGTTGGACACTGTGCCACTAACTTACTTGAACTCGTACATTCTGATGTATGTGGTCCACTAAGTCAGACTGCTCACAGTGGTTATTCGTACTTCGTTACCTTTACCGATGATCTATCACGGTACGGTTATGTCTATTTGATGCGACATAAATCAGAAACCTTTGAAAAGTTCAAAGAGTTCCAAAATGAAGTAGAAAAACAAACTGGTCAATATATTAAATGCCTTCGGTCCAATCGAGGCGGCGAATATATAAGCAGTGAGTTCATGGATTATATGAAGGAGAATGGGATTCTCGCTCAATATACTCTTCCAGGTACTCCACAACACAATGGAGTGTCTGAGAGGAGAAATCGGACTTTATTGGATATGTTGATGACATCCTAATCATTGGGAATGTTTTAGGTATGTTACAAAGCGTCAAAGCGTACCTCTGTAAAAATTTCTCCATGAAGGACCTGGGAGAAGCTTCTTATGTTTTAGGGATAAAACTCTATAGAGATAGAAAAAGGAGGTTGATTGGGTTATCCCAATCAACTTACATAGATAAGATCTTGGAACGGTATAATTTTGGTAACTATAAGACAACAAACATACCGTTCAGACATGGGATTCATCTTTCAAAGAAGATGAGTCCACAAATAAACGCTGAGGAGGTTAGAATGTCTAACCAACCTTATGTTTCGTGTTTGGGTAGCATAATATATGTCATGTTATGTACAAGACCTGATATCAGTTTTGCTGTTAGCGTAACTAGCAGATATCAGTCCAATCCAAGTAATGACCATTGGATGGCCATTAAACATATCCTCAAGTATCTTAAAGGTACTAAGGATAAGTTAATAATTTATGGAGGAAACGAACTGCAAGTTAATGGGTATACGGATTCCGATTTCCAATCGGATCCCGATGATAGAAAGTCTACATCTGGATTCGTATTCACCCTTAACGGAGGTGCAGTTTGTTGGAAGAGTTCCAAGCAGGGATCAACAGGAGATTCCACCACTGAGGCGGAATATATTGCAGCTTCTGAAGTTACAAAAGAGGCTGTGTGGATAAAGAACTTTATCACAGAATTAGGAGTTGTCCCAAGTATCGAGAATATGATTATGTTATACTGTGATAATACTGGAGCCATTGTGCAAGCAAAAGAACCGAGGGCGCATCAGAAGTCGAAGCATGTGGAACGCAAGTACCACATCATTCGAGAGATTATGTCACGAGGGGATATTGTCATGTGCAAGGCACCGAGTGAAGATAATGTAGCAGACCCGCTGACAAAGGCCATACCTCCGAATTTGTTTGATAAACACGTGGAGTCGATGGGTATTAGATACAATCGTTATTGGCACTAGAGCAAGTGGGAGTTTTTGTTGGGGTTGGTGCTCAGAGCGCCAATTCCCGATTGTATTTCTTTATGAATACTTCTTTAAAACGTTATTATTATGAATAATATATATGCAGTTTCTATAATATAATGTATCTTTTTATATGGTAAAGACATAATGACCTTAGAATGACTATTCATGGTGATGTTGCAAAAGCGTCGCAACTGACATTGAGTAGTATCATGACGTTGTCATTCTCAGACTGTTCCTGGTCAAGGTTTACATTACTTGGTCAGTATAGTAAACCCTTTGAGACCGGTATATGTCGTATACTGGAATGTTTGATTCCAATGGTTTCTCAATGAACCATAAGTCTTGGAGACTAGTATAGACATGTGGGTGTTTATAGCGGATAAACACGGAACGACTCACCGAAGATTCTTAATGGATGGTACACCAACGTCAATAAGAATCTTATCGAGTTGAGTAGCACTTGTGATTCTTCGACTTGAGATACCATTGTGGGCGCATGAGACATCTTCCACACTTAGATGGCAGTCGTGTCACCGATTTATTTAGATCAAACCTCTGTCTGTTCATTGGGTGTGGATAGATCCTTAGAGTGTCATGTGAGTATCGAGATAGGATCCGTCAATTCTGTGTATCAGAGCATAGGTAGTCGTTCAGTGTTTATAGCGGATAAACACTGAACGACTCACCGAAGATTCTTAATGGATGGTGACTGGCATAAACACACGTGTATAACGCAAGCGCACGTATCGTTCAAGTAGTATAAAAATATCGATCCCACGAGGACTTAATATCTAATCTATTAAATTTATGAGGTCAAATGATTGCTAGTATCTAACAGGTTGTTTGATTGATTTGAAATGGTGACGATTCTAAATTTAAAAACAAGTAAAAAAATTATTCGAAAGTAGGTTTTAAGAAAATTCAATATTAAAAACTATCTAGGGTTGTGATTTCTTCCAATATCATTTTAAAGATGAAGTGGTTATCTTAAAGTTGGGTAATATATTGATTTATTAACCTGGAACACTAAATTATGTGTAAGCCTTTGTCGATGGTCAGACACAAATACCCAGTTTAACCCAATTGAACCATATGTCTATGTCAACCAAATTATCTGGATTCATTAAGTTTAAGTTCCAATTATGGCTACCCCCGCCCGACAGATATATATGTCTATCCTGTAAGGAAATCGTGGACTATTGAGTCTAAGGTCTTAAACTTAAAATCCCTTTGTCTAGTTCATTTTAAGTTTCCCAGTTCAATTTTATTAATGGCCAGTTAATGAAAAAGCATTAAGATTAAGACTCAATAAATAAATCTTTATATTACCCAAGCTATAATCTAACCCCTTATAAACCGGTGATATTGGATTTCATCACAACCCCAGATAACTGGCTTAGTTACAACACATATTTACGGGTAGTAAAAATTTAAATAAAATAAAAGACATAAAGTAAAAATGCTGAAAAGTAAATGACGGAAAGTAAATGCTGAAATTAAATACTGAAAATTAAATGCTGAAAAGTAAATGCTGAAAGTAAATTACTGAAAAGTAAATGCCAAAAAGTAAATGCTGAAAGTAAATTGCTGAAAGTAAATTGCTGGAAAGTAAATGCTGAAAGTAAATTGCTGAAAAATAAATAAAGTAAAAGTACAATAAAAGAAAATGTTGAGGTAAAAGGATCCATTTTTATTACTTCTATTTTAGATATCTCCCTTAATATAATATATTAACTTTGCATGATAATTACCAACCAGCCATATAGGCGGTATCCAGATTAAGTCAAATTAATAATTAATTACCAACCGACCAATCAGGCGGTATCCAGTTTAGTCAGGTTAAAACCAATTTAAATAATTACCAACCGACCAATATGGCGGTATCCTCGTTAAGTCAGGTTTTAACTAGTTTATATATTATAATTAAGGGAGATTAATCTAAATATTAGTAATAAAAGTTTTACTTCTTACCCCACCAAAGGGGAGTTACCTCCTCATTACTGAAAAGTAAAAAACTGAAAATTAAAGAAAGAAAAGTATTGTACGTAAAAGTAAATTGCGGAAAGTATAAACTGAAAAGTAAAGAAAAGAAAGTGCGAAAGCGGAAACTAATTACTAAAAGCTGTAAATAAACAAACAAGATACAATATTCTTAGTATTCTTAAGGAATTCCTTAGAAGAAAGTATGAATTTTACAAATGAAATGGCTTGGAATTTATAGTCAAAATTTTGCCTCCATCAAATCATCCACCAAATCAATTATTAATTACTCCACTAATCTCTTATCATGTTTGGTGATGATTTGATAATTTTTATTATTTATTTATTAATTTATTTTTTGCTTTGAAAATGATTGAAAGTGACTTTAATAATTACACACAACACACTTCTGGATGGTTCATCAATTTCGGGCATGAAATCTTCAGAATTCGAAATTATTCTGTTTTCAAAGTTGTAGATCTTTGAGTCTTATTTAATGTGGAACTTGAATCATCTCAATCCGATATCGGAGTAAAAAGTTATGCCCAATATACGAAAGATGCGCAAAATTGGAATTTCCAAAACTGCACTTCGTCAAAAACGCCCTTTCAAGTTTCCAATCTCCAAAATTAAAATATCAAGTCCAATAATTGCCCTTATTTGACCCATATTTCGTCCTAAATGATTTCATTGAGATTCGATATTATTTTATCTGCAAAATAAACTAAAACACATCAAAATGTTCATCAAATCCGAAAAACTAAACAAAATATTAAGTTAAAGGGGCGATAAATATTGATATATTTTCCGCTCATCACACCCTCAAACCTAAAATTTTGCTAGTCCTCGAGCAAAATAATAAAATAAAATACAAGAAACAATTAAAATTAAACTAAGCCACTTTCGTAGGGATCACGGTTGCATTTAGCATATGCAACAAGCCTTTAAACCCCTAGGTGTCCCTAGTGGACGAGTTATAGTCTCGTGAGGGCTTACAGCAACGATACCCACAAACGTTTTACAAAAGTAAAAAGGTAGTGAAACTAATGCACACAAAAGCAAAAAGACAAGAGAAAAGAGAATAAAGAAGTTAGTGACTAATCAGGTGAAACTTCTACTCCAAATCAATAAATGTTTTGTTTCATTCTAAATTACCGAATAAGTAAATTCTCCGATTATTTTTATCATTCTCCATATACACAGTCGACAAAATATTAATCAACTCATTTTTTCCCACAACAGTCATAAGTGCAGTTGATAAGAGATTAATATTTTTGTCCTAAAGTTCTATCAGATTTCACACCTTTTTGTAGCAATGGAATAATTTTTATGATTTTTTTTCTTTGATTTTTATTTTTATTTTTTATTTATATACAATATCTTCCATCTATGTAGCGAGTGTTGGGTCGGTGGCTCCCAAACCAGTTGGCTTTAGGGCACCAGGTGTTAAGACACCCCTACGGACTTAATTACTCAGACTTCAGATATATATATTTTTACAGCATCTTTGATCCATGTAGCGAGCTTTGGGCCAGTGACTCCCAAACCAGTTGGTTTTAGGGCACTAGGTGTTAAAACACCATTACAGACTTAATAACTCGGATCTCATATATTTTTTTTACTCCATTGCTTTTTGAGATGCTTTCTCCAATTAAACTAGAGCACTAAATATTATAAACTTTTCAATTACAACTCATGTCTGTATGTTACTATGCATGTTGATAATATCTGCTAACTGAGCATATGAAGACCTTTTTTAGTCAGTTTTATGGAGAATTTAAGAATTAAATAATTTAAAATGAAATAAACAAAAATTAACTTGTTCCGAAATAGGTTTTGAAATACGTCTCAGGAGTGGAAACTCCTTACTCAGCTATCTCTTACCAATTTCACATTTTTAGTCAAAATAAAAACAAAAACGCAAAATATTTATGTAATTTTTGAAAAAATTTCAATTTTTTTGTATTTTTCGAAAAATTTTGGACTTAAAATAAAAAACAACTCACAACTAAAAACAAGATATTAATCAACTAATTCCCTCCCCCAAACCTAAATGAGACATTGTCATCAATGTCTTAAACAGTAGAAGAAGGTACTGATCAACTAAACAGTAGAAGAAGAGTTTAGAAGATAATACCTGGTTATCTGAAATTCTACAGGAAATTAAAGGTTAAGATCCAGATTAATCCGACGCTTCTTACCACGATCGTCCTCGGACCAATTTATCTTTGAAAGGATAGGGTCAACTCGTGGTTCATAGGTTAAGAGTTGATCAATTAGATCCGGAGCAGTTCTGGCAATAAAGAGGAGTTCTTTCAAAGGTTTTGACACGAACCCATTTCTCCGGGCATCATCAAGAAACACACAAAGAAAATCATAAAATCCATCAACGTTAAACAGCCCAATTGGTTTCTGGTGTATGTTCAAGTTCGCCCAAGATAGCACAATAAAAATTTCCTCCAATGTACCCAAGCCACCTGGAAAAGCAATAAAAGCATCAGCACAGTTAATCATTTCTACCAAACGTTCAGACATACCTGGCACGATCAGTTCCTCTCTTATTGATGGTTCAATAAGATTTGCTTCTGCCAAGGGTTTTGGGATGATTCCCAGAACGTGATTGTCTCCTTCTTGTACAGCCTTTGAAACGATCCCCATTAGTCCAAGATTGCCTCCGCCATATATTAAGTGCATATTCCTTACAGCTAAGACTCGACCCAATTCATGTGCTGCTTCTACGTATTGTGGCTTAACACCAACACTACTACCGCAAAACACACAGATGTTCTCAATTCGTCTTCTTGAAGTGGCTTCCATTTTTATATGTATTTCTTTCTCAACTCTGGATGCCTTCAAAAGTGCAATGACAGGCTGAATTTATAGTACCTGAAAATGGTGAGTAAAAATAGCACAAGTATCTTCCAGAGGACGATTAGTAGCGAAATAATATCGTGATAGTTAAAAAGGTCTGGATCATGTCAGAGAAAATAAAAGAAAACAACAAAACAAATTACAATTATTAAGAAAATACAGAGATATAATATTTACAAGAAAAGTAACGGCTTGATTGACGTCTATGCATCAGGGACAAGCTTCTCATCCAATTTTCTTATAAACTGGCAAACAGGGTGTTTTTGAGTCAGATTCTCAAGACTAAATTGTTGTCTTTCTTTTTGGAATTGTGTATGTAATTTACGAATGGCTATGTGAACATATCCACTGGGATGCGTCTCAATAGTTGAAGATATATCATCTAAAGACTCCTTACTCAAGCCATCTCTAATGAATTTAATTTTGTCTTCACGATTATCAGACACCATTCCTAAAGAACGACAACGAGTATTGCAATTCCAGCGTGCACATTTGTAAGAAACACTCATTTTCTTAGCTCTACGTTTCTTTGCATAGGTGCTTCTTCCAAAACCAGGCAGATGTGAAATAAAAGAGTCAAAAGACTCACCTGCCAATCGAACCCGTGCTTCGATTAACCAACGAATGTCAGTAGGAATACCTTTAATCATCAGTAATCTCATTCGTTCTAAGCGAGCTTTGTAAACTTTCATCAGAGATTTTTTAGGGAGAGAATGAAATTTCTTGTGAAGATTTGCGAGAGCTTCTTCCATCTTGAAATGTCTTAATCTGCAAAAACTAAACACACAAAATTAAATCACACCAAATCACAATATATACAAAAATTGCATGGGTTGCCTCCCTGCGAGCGCTAAGTTTAAAGTCGTCAGCTAGACGTGACTTCTCGAACATTAGGCTAGATCTGAAAGTGTGACACTTTCTTTTTGTCGCTCAAATGATTCTCCCCAGTAGTGCTTAACACGCTTGTTTTTAACCTTGAAAGTTTTGTTGGAGTCAGGATCATGTATCTCAACGGCTCTGTCTGGTAAAACCTTGGTGATCACAAATGGACCTGACCACCGTGATTTTGGCTTCCATGGGAAGAATTTCCCTCTTGATTTGTTTAACAGTACCTTCTGCCATGGTTCCAGTTGTATGCGCATTAACTTCTCATCATGTCTTTTCCTTGCCTTTTCCTTGTACAATTTGGCATCCTCAAAAGGCTGTATGTGAAATTCCTCCAATTCGTTGAGCTGGTGGAATTTTTTCTCTTCTGTTGCTTGTAGAGCAAGAATTGGCTCTTTCAGTGCAAAAGATGCTTTATCTTTAGGCTCCACAGGCAATTGACATGTTTTAAGTTTGTCAGTGGAACTTTGTCTTTCATCAGAGTTCTGAACGGTACTGTGTATCACAACAAGTTTGAAACATTCCTCTTTCTTATCATCATCTGGGAAATTCATGGCCTTGAAAATATTGAATGTTACTTCTTGGTCATGTACCCTCATAGTTAATTCTTCTTTTTGTACATCAATAATGGTTCGACTTGTAGCCAAGAATGGTCTCCCGAGAATGATCGGCACGTCTTCGTCTTCCTCCATATCAAGGACAATAAAATCTGTTGGGAAAATGAATTTGTCAACCTTGACCAGTACATCCTCAACTACACCTCTTGGAAATACGAGCATTCTATCAGCAAGTTGTAGAGAGACTGAGGTGGGCATTGTTTCTCCAATCTGTAATTTCCTGAAAATAGAAAAATGCATCAAGTTAACACTCGCACCTAAATCACACAGAGCCTTACCATGTTGTTGCCTTGATTCCAACATCTTTGTTGATTTCAGTACCGCTTTTTAACATGATGGCATGACATTGATCCTTCCCCATGTTTCTTGGATTTGGCTCTGTGTTGCTAGGAAGGGTATCTGGCGGTCTGTAACTCTGAGCATTTGCCAGTTGTCCAATTTGATTATCCAGTGCTTTAATAGAAGCAGATTGACCTTGAGTTAATACTGCTTTGGATTGAAACATAGCATCATATCTTGCTGCTTGAGATTGAAACATAGTATCATATCTTGCTACTTGAGAGTCGTGTTTTGCTTCTATCTTTTTCAAGTGGGTCAACACTTCTGTTATTCCTGGTTCATTTGCCTGCTCCTGGCTTTTGTTCTGTTGCTGGAATCCAGGTGGTGGATAGTTCTGCTGTTGGCCTGAATTGTTGCTCCATGATAAATTAGGGTGATTCCTCCACCCTGGGTTGTAGGTGTTGGAATATGGATTGTTCCCCTGTCTGTTGAAATTATTGACATAATTCACCGTTTCTTCAAGTTGGTTCAAAGATTCTGACTCAGATGCTGCTCCAAATGGTGAACTTGTGGATCCACCATTAACTTTTATGTTAAGAGTTTCCAGATTTTTACAAATCACATCCAGCTTGGAATTCAGTGCTGTGTTGGCTCCAACTTCATAAATTCCTGCAATTCTTTGGATCATGCTCTTTTCTGTTGGCCATAAAGAATTATTGTTGGCCATTTCTTCGATTAGGTCCCAGGCTTCATCTTCTCCTTTTGCCATTAAAGCTCCTCCAGCAGCAGCATCGATTGTGGTTCTCATTATTCCAGAAAGCCCATTATAGAATGTTTGGACTTGAAGCCATTTTGGAATTTCATGGTGAGGACATTTCCGAAGCAAATCTTTGTACCTTTCCCAAGCTTCGGAGAGGGATTCTGAATCTTGTTGTACAAATGATGTGATGTCATTCCTCAGTTTTCCGGTTCTGGCTGATGGAAAGTACTTTGCAAGAAATTTGGTGGCTAAAGTGTTCCAAGTTGTGATGGAACCTGCTGGTAGTGAATGTAGCCAAGCTTTTGCTCTGTCCTTCAAGGAATATGGAAAAACTCGCAGTCTCATTGCTTCTTCTGATGCTCTGTTGTAGTTGAAAGTGCCGCAAACTTCCAGGAAGTTGCTGATGTGGGCATTAGGATCTTCAGTTGCATTCCCCCCGAACTGAACTGACTGTTGAATCATCTGAATGCATGTTTTGATGTCACAAGCATTTGCTGGTAAGGGAGGAAGTACAATACAGGAAATGAGTCTGTCAACCACCGAAATGGTTCTGCCTCGAATGGGAATTGGTGGTGCAACCTCCAACGGTTCAGGTTCTATATTAATGATTGCTTCTTGGCCTTTTCGCCTTTCTCTTCTCAAGTGTCTGATGGTTCTTTCAATTTCTGGGTTAAGCGATCGGAGTTCAAAGCTTCTGGTTCGTCTCATGTAATTTCTGAGAACTTGAAACACAAGAAAAAAAACAATAAGTAAAAAGAAATTAGATACAAGTAACGTATCTAACCCCTAAACTAATAGTAAAAGATAAATAAGTCCCCGGCAATGGCGCCAAAAACTTGACCGGCGTAAACACACGCGTATAACGCAAGCGCACGATTCGTTCAAGTAGTATAAAAATATCGATCCCACGAGGACTTAATATCTAATCTATTAATTTTATGAGGTCAAATGATTACTAGTATCTAACAAGTTGTTTGATTGATTTGAAATGGTGACGATTCTAAATTTAAAAACAAGTAAATAAAATTGTTCGAAAGTAGGTTTTAAGAAAATTCAGTATTAAAAACTATCTAGGGTTGTGATTTCTTCCAATATCATTTTAAAGATGAAGTGGTTATCTTAAAGTTGGGTAATATATTGATTTATTAACCTGGAACACTAAATTATGTGTAAGCCTCTGCCGATGGTCAGACACAAATACCCAGTTTAACCCAATTGAACCATATGTCTATGTCAACCAAATTATCTGGATTCATTAAGTTTAAGTTCCAATTATGGCTACCCCCGCCCGACAGGTATATGTCTATCCTGTCAGGAAATCTATTAAAGGGTTATCTATCCTCAAGGAAGATCGTGAACTATTGAGTCTAAGGTCTTAAACTTAAAATCCCTATGTCTAGTTCATTTTAAGTTTCCCAGTTCAATTTTATTAATGGCCAGTTAATGAAAAAACATTAAGATTAAGACTCAATAAATAAATCTTTATATTACCCAAGCTATAATCTAACCCCTTATAAACCGGTGATATTGGATTTCATCACAACCCCAGATAACTGGCTTAGTTACGACACATATTTACGGGTAGTAAAAATTTAAATAAAATAAAAGACATAAAGTAAAAATGCTGAAAAGTAAATTGCTGAAAAGTAAATGACAGAAAGTAAATGCTGAAATTAAATACTGAAAATTAAATGCTGAAAAGTAAATGCTGAAAGTAAATTACTGAAAAGTAAATGCTAAAAAGTAAATGCTGAAAGTAAATTGCTGAAAAGTAAATGCTGAAAGTAAATTGCTGAAAAGTAAATAAAGTAAAAGTACAATAAAAGAAAATGCTGAGGTAAAAGGATCCACTTTTATTACTTCTATTTTAGATATCTCCTTTAATATAATATATTAAATTTGGATGATAATTACCAATCAGCCATATATGCGGTATCCAGATTAAGTCAAATTAATAATTAATTACCAACCGACCAATCAGGCGGTATCCAGTTTAGTCAGGTTAAAAACAATTTAAATAATTACCAACCGACCAATATGGCGGTATCCTCGTTAAGTCAGGTTTTAACTAGTTTATATATTATAATTAAGGGAAATTAATCTAAATATTAGTAATAAAAGTTTTACTTCTTACCCCACCAAAGGGGAGTTACCTCCTCATTACTGAAAAGTAAAAAACTGAAAATTAAAGAAAGAAAAGTATTGTACGTAAAAGTAAATTGCGGAAAGTAAAAACTGAAAAGTAAAGAAATGAAAGTGCGAAAGCAGAAATTAATTACTAAAAGCTGTAAATAAACAAACAAGATACAATCTTCTTAGTATTCTTAAGGAATTCCTTAGAAGAAAGTATGAATTTTACAAACGAAATGGCTTGCTATTTATAGGCAAAATTTTGCCTCCATCAAATCATCCACCAAATCAATTATTAATTGCTCCACTAATCTCTTATCATTTTTGGTGATGATTTTATAATTTTTATTATTTATTTATTAATTTATTTTTTGCTTTGAAAATGATTGAAAGTGACTTTAATAATTACACACAACACACTTCTGGATGGTTCATCAATTTCGGGCATGAAATCGTCAGAATTCGAAATTATTTTGTCTTTCAAAGCTGTAGATCTTTGAGTCTTCTTTAATATGGAACTTGAATCAGCTCAATCCGATATCGGAGTAAAACGTTATTCCTAAAATACGATAGATGCACAAAATTGGAATTTCCAAAACTGCACTTCGTCAAAAACGCCCTTTCAAGTTTCCAATCTCCAAAATTAAAATATCAAGTCCAATAATTGCCCTTATTTGACCCATATTTCGTCCTAAATAATTTCATTGAGATCCGATATTATTTTATCTGTAAAATAAACTAAAACACATCAAAACGTTCATCAAACCCGAGAAACTAAACAAAATATTAAGTTAAAGGGGCGGTAAATATTGATATATTGTCCGCTCATTAGATGGTACACCAACGTCAATAAGAATCTTATCGGGTTTAATAGCACTTGTGATTCTTCGACTTGAGATACCACTGTGGGCGCATGAGACATCTTCCACACTTAGTTGGCAGTCACGTCATTGATCTATTTAGATCAAATCTCTGCCTGTTCGTTGGGTGTGGATAGATCCTCAGGGTGTCCAGTGAGTATCGAGATAGGATCCGTCAATTCTATGTATCAGAGCATAGGTAGTCGTTCAGTGTTTATAGCGGATAAACACTGAACAACTCACCAAAAATTCTTAATGGATGGTACACCAACGTCAATAAGAATCTTATCGGGTTGAGTAGCACTTGTGATTCTTCGACTTGAGATACCACTGTGGGCGCATGAGACATCTTCCACACTTAGATGGCAGTCACGTCACCGATCTATTTAGATCAAACCTCTGCCTGTTTGTTGGGTGTGGATAGATCCTCAGGGTGTCCTGTGAGTATCGAGATAGGATCCGTCAATTCTGTGTATCAGAGCATAGGTAGTCCATATGATTAGCAATTAGATAAAAACCATGGGCCCGTGGTACAATTTAGAAGTTAGTTCTAAATGTTCTTTTTGAGATTGCTAATAGAATAGTCGACTGGATAGTCCCTATAGAGATTTGACGTTTACATCTATATCTCTGGGATTTATCCGAATACTTGTGACGGAGGAATTATACATTTTCCTTGACCTCGACCTGTATGATTCAGCGAGTTTATCTGTGATCGTCATAATTTACGGGTGGATAAATTATGGACACGAAATTGGATTTCATGACAGATATGTCTGAATCTAGAGAGTCTCACTAATGAAACATACTCGTAGAGCACTAGGGCAACATTTATAAATGATACTGATTATTTATAAAGTCGTTTAAAGGTTAAACGCAAAATACATGTGTAGGGACCCGATAGTTATTTCCTTAATTTTTGTGTATTTACTTTTAATATTAGATTAATTTAAATACACATTAATTAAATGTTAAATTGAGATATTTGACTAATATTATAAATATATATATGTATTTGATATTTATTGTAAATATAATACATATATTTAATATATTTGTATTTAATTAATTAATTAATTGTTAAATGATTAAATTAATTAAAATATAAATATCTTAAAGTTATAATATTTCATTTAATGGCTTGAGTTGCAATTGTTGGCTAACTTTAATTCATTTAATGGTTTCATGATTAAAGTTAGCAAGTTGTAAAGTTAAAATTAATTGAAACAAAAAGGAAAATATCTTGATATTTTTGTATACAAAATTCGGCCAAAGGCCAAATGAAGGAGTATATATTGTTTATTTTATTTTAGGGTTTTATAACCTAAAACACTTTATCAAAAAAACTCCATTGAAGGAAGACAAAGAAGCTAGAGAGAAAGAAAAGAAAAATCAAAGAAAAGCTTGGATTTAAGTAAGTTTTTCCAACTTGCCATTAGAGAGAAAAATATTCCTCTTGTTCTTGCCCACATCTTGTGATGTTCTTAAGTTTTTTTATTCTTTATTCTTTGTATTTTTGGTGGATGAAAGTTTGATAAAAAGTTTGAGCATGTATAAAGTTGATAGGATGTTGCTAATAAGCTAGTTAACATTCTTTTCATGGTTTTAGAACCTTGTTGCCATTATAGAGTTATTGACTCACTCTTAAATGACCTAGAATTGTTCTATAGTTGTTTCATTGTGGTGAGGCTTGATTTTAATGGAAGAAACATGATTGAAGTATTGGATTTAACCAATTTGGTCTAATTTGTCCAATTTGAAGAAATTGAAAAATTAGGGTTTGAGACCACTTCAGAATTTAGGGCTTTTCATTTATATGGTGTATTTGGATGTGTATATGATGCATGTAAAATCTTATGTTGATTGGATTTCATTTGCATGTGTTTTGAACAATGGAAGTGCAAAATGCACTTATTCCCCCTTAATGAGGCTCACGGCCTTGGTGGCTAAAATTGGGATTTTTATTGCTAATTGTATTTTGACATTTGGGATATGTTAAATTCATATTAGTAATGATTTAGAATCATTCAAAATTATTTTGAACAATTTCGGACTAAAATGAACACAATACAAAGTATATGGGTAATTCGGTAATTACATAAAAATTTGATTTCTTGTGTAATATTTCATAATTTGATTATTGGGTAATGAAATTAATAAGTTTATTTAATTAATCCGAGAAAAATTTTTGAAATCGGAAAATTTTGATTTTCCACTGTTTCGCTGCGTTATCGGATATCCGCAATAAAACCCCTTCAATTTACTCCAGCCTCACAATAATGACGGTCTTGGCCTTCATAAACTTATTAGGTAGACCTCCAACATCAATCACATTCATGTGACTCCAAAGTTTTGTCTTGAACTGTTTCTTATCGTAAAAAAATAATGAGGATATTATATTAAAACATGTTCTAGGTGTATACTTGTAAATATCATTAATGAGCTTCATAAGTACACCCTCACAATAATGACGGTATTGGATGACTACGTCAACTCATCATACTACATCTAATATTTTACCAGAGCGACCTAAGTTCCGACTTCTCATACCCTCATAATAATGACAGCATTGGGCATAAGTAAGAAGAACTCATTCATCTCCATATTGACAAGACAGACCATCCAATAATGCTCCAACATTATCAATACTATTACTTAAAATAAATTAATCACCTAATCATGGGAGATTAATGACAATCAAGTCATTAACATGCTTGAGACAAAATATAATTTTTAATTTAAAACATGTAACGCATATCCAATATGACTTATGCATAATTAAATTAAAATTACATAGGCATAAATTCAAAAGAATGCAAAACATGCAACATGTGTTGTGTGGTTAAGACCTGCTCTGATGCCGTTCTGTTAGGGCGGAGGTGGGAACCCTAGATCGGTGTCTCGTGCAATGGAAGTGGGTATGAACCATATATATCAAGGATAGATGTATTTTTAAATTATTTTATAGAATACTATATTTTGTTACGAGTCTGTAGGAAAAAACGGGGACCAAATCGGAGTCCAGAAACTCCAGAATAGAGAAAATGACGTTTCAGTGCTCATGGGAAGTAGTTGTCGGGGTGTCACGACGCTCAGGCTTAGGAGTCGTAACTCTCAATCTACGAATGCTCAGAGTCGCGACGTGCAAGGGTGAGCGTTGCAACTCCCGAAGCTCTAAAAGCTCAATGTCGCGACGTTGGAGATCAGTGTTGTGACGCTTCCCTGTGTAAAATATTGGCAGAGAGAATTTTTTCCTTTAATTCAATTCTAAACACTTCTAATTTTCTCCATCACTTCAATACACCTAAAATTCTAATTTTAACATCAAAACCAAGATCAACACATGTTATACAACAAACATAGATGTATTCTAAATAAATATATGTATTTCTTTGAATCAAAACACAAAACAAATTAGAATTCCACAATAAATTGACTCATGAACAATTCTAGGTCACTAAAAGGTGGTCAAGTGATTCTAAAATGGTAGCCATAGCTCTAAGCTTTCATCTAGAGTTTCAAACTCTAATTTTATGTTTCATGTTCAACATGAACATTTTAACCCAATTACAAGCATATTGTGTTTATACTTCCAAAGCATCTGTCATTAATTAATTAGCCTAATTTCAACATCAAGGTATGTTATTATGTATCCAATACATGATTCATCACTATATGTCTCACTAATGATAACTCACTCATGAAAACATAGCTTTGGAGAAGATCAAACTTAATTCGCAAGCTTGATTCCAAGATCCAAACTTATTCTCCTTGATGAAATATTGTGGAGACATCCAAAATTAGCAAGCTTGGTTCCAAGATTCAATCTTCTTCTCCTTATTGTTGTAGAGAATTCATAAAGTTAGCAAGCTTGGTTCCATGATCCAATCTTTTTCTCCTTGTTGAAATATTATAGAGAACTTCCAAAGCTTCTCTAAACACTTCTTTTACTTAGGCTAATATCTATAATTCTTGGTTGTTTTAGCTTTCTCAAGCTTTATTAAAAACTTGCTCAAGCTTTCCTTTTAGAGTAAAACTTATGTAATTTTAAAATTAATAAAAGTTATTATCAACTTTTTTGTCTACCACTTTGATTTAATCATAATTAGGTGTGACTAATCACCTTTGTCTACCACTTTGATTTAATCCAATTAAATCAAGATAATGTTTAATTAATGGATTAGCTGTATGTCTACCACTTTGAATTAATCCAATCAAATCAAGTCAAATATACCTCTTATTACATATTTATAATTACTAAAATATCCTCCAATGGTAGAGATATTTATGAAATTACAACAAAACCCTTGTGTGATTTTGAATTAATCCAATTAGGTCAAAGTAAATAATTAATGTTATCCAATAACACTTAATTATTTTAGTTGATAATGATAATATCAAATATTATTTATTATAAAAAATTATCGACTACCCAAGTGCTCAATAAGTACACTTCATATTGTGGGACTCTCTAAGTTCAGACACGTTCTTCATTTAAGCCTAGCTTATATGTACGCAATTCTGCAACCTCTGAATTTACGAAGAAAACGAACGACCTTTCTAAACTATACAAGTCGAGGTCATCACATATGTTTAAAAATCCCTTCATCGTAGGCTATCTGAGTTGTGCTTAGGAAATATATATTATACTGTCAAGTTTACGAGGAGCACATCTCATGCCAACATGTCCACGATTCCTTATAATTAATCATAACATTATTTATGATATAGGCGATCTACCCTAGGTGATCAGCTTTGGCCAAAGTCTTAAAAATCATGACTTACTCACATTGATACATAAACCCTTTATGGTACACATACGGGCCGAAGAATCCTATCTTGATACGCATTTGATTAATGAGTGTATCAGTCCACACCCAACAAACATCTAGCGGTCATACCATGAAAGATCTCCGACATACCTGGCATCTAAGTATGGAGGATCACACACAAAATCAATGTTATCCTATAGTAAAAGGATCACATATGTTACTCGACTCGAGAAGATTCTTATTGACGGTGGTGTGTACTTCCAACTATTAGAAATCACTTGTGAGTTATTTAGTATTCACTCCAATGAATACCCACATGTCTATATGAGCTTCTTTTGCTCATGATACATCGGGTTAAACCATTGGAACTCCAATTCTAATATATGACATGTGCTAGTCTTCTAGGTTATAGGAATTCGGCCGTATTCCAAAACCAACAACTATAAATATTTACTTTAAGAATAGTTTATAATAGTAATATTATCTCAATGTCGGACCACACAGTGTCCAGTATTACTAAAAGACTATTTTAAAGTCGATGTCATTCTACGTGATGTACAGGACTATTTTTAATTCCAGCATGTTTATTTCCTACAATGTTCTAGTTCTTGCATGAGTTTGTTAACAAAAATGGTAGTACAAAAAACAATGTTTGATGATGAGGTTGGTTGTCTCAATATGAAGTCTTAGGAAATGATAAGGGCTAACATTGCTTCTATCATATGCCTTGAGCAGAGTATCTAGGTCAGACTCATTTGCACTGCACAATAGGTCTCTAACAGTAAGAACCTAGGTGGTTGGTAACCTGATTAGTTAGAGAAATTACTTACTGATGAATGACTATTTGCCTAGATGTCTATCTCTGTTTGCTAGTATTATGATGTATGGTATGGTTGAATAATATAATAGTAATAATAATAATTAAACCACCTATAAGTGTGAAGCTACTCATGGGCGAGTATTAAGACAACATGAGGAGAAATGATACCTTAAAGGGTAGGTGTGTTAAAAAAAATACCATGTTGAGCAAAGAAATGGCAAATAAATAGCATCTTTTAAGATATCTAGGTTGGTTTGACCCATCGGATGTAATTTTTGAGACGAAATCAATGAGTTGATTTACTTTAGATTCGAGCTATGACTATACCATTACACACACACACCTAGAGTCTGATTTAGATGGTTTATTAAAGGAAATGGATTTAAGATGTAGTGTGCATTTTGAAGGTTACTTTGACTTCATTGTTGGACATTCTCTGAGGACATTGTATATATAACTGCCATAATGCCTATTTTGTTTCTTTTATCTGTTTATTTATTTTTGCATGATTGTATGTGCATTTTATTGATGTTTGTGGGTATCGTCATTGTAAACCCTCACGAGACTACAACTTGTCCACTATTGTCACTTAGGGGTGTAAAGGTTTGTTACATACGCTAAATACAATCGTGGTCCCTACAAAAATGGCTTACGTTAATTTAGTTTTAGTTTGTTTATTCCATTTTATTTTTATTTGTTTTGCTCGAGGACTAGCAAAATATTAAGTTTGGGGGTGTGATAAGCCATAAATATGTTAGTATTTACCACCCCTCTAGCTTGATATTTTATAAGGTATCTCGAGTCTTATGAGCGTTTTGATGTGTTTTAGGTTCGTTTTGCAGATAAAAATAATATCGAGACTCAAAGGAATCAACTTGGGATGAAAACGACAAAATGTGGAATAAACAGGGGCAAAATTGGAATTAACTAGCGCGTCGCGACTCCAGATCACGCGTCGTGACGCGACTAAGAATAAATTTGAGGCAGAATGTGTTGAACAATGCATGGTGTGACGCTGAGCACTGAGCGTTGCGACTCTTTAAAACAGGCTCGCGCGTCGCAACGCGCCCACGTTTTCTAGCCTGTTAATGAAGTGTACTCAAGAAGGAACCAAAACTCTATATAAATAAACATTCGTCCCAAAAATAGGAGAGTCCTGGGAGGGGGGCTGATGCACTAATTTCAGAGCCTCCAAGGTGATTTTGGAGAGAACACAAACACATCAAAGTTTCACAACTCAGAATCTCAACAGCAATGGGCGAAGGATTAACGATCTCGACAGAGTTTCTTCTTCCTTTTATCTTTGATTTTTTTTTATTATTTAATATTTATTTTGAGTTTATGAATATGTGTAATAACAAGATTTATAATCTAGGGTTGTGATGAAACGCAATATTTATGAGTTAATAAATTTAGTTTCATTATATCTTGTGTAATGATTTGGCTTGTTTATTGAATTTAGATCTTAATGTTTCTTGTTGCTTGATCACCAATAGGATTAATATGGTAAACTTAGATGGACTTGACAAATGGATTTTAGGTTTAGTCTTAGATTCAATAGCACACGATCTCATTTTAGGGATTTCTTTCTAAGATAGAAATATACATGTAGGGCGGGTGTAGCCATAATTGGAACTTGACCTTAATGAATTTGGGTTTCTTAGTTAACATAGAAATATAGTTAATTAAGTTACTTTGAGTATTTGCACTTGACCATCGAAAGAGGTTTGTGGATATTTTAGTGTTTCAGGGTAATAAGCCAATATATTGCACAAGTATAGGAGAATCAATTCATCTTTAGAATAATATTTGGTGGATTCACAACCCTGAATGTTTTCTTTGCATTAATTACCTTTGGAAATTATCGTAGTTTTATTTATTTGTTTTAATGATATTCAAAATCAACCAACAACAAAATCCAATTTCAATTAGATACTTGTAGATAATTAACTTCAATAATTAATAACACAAGTGATAAGTTCTCGTGGGATCGATAACTTTTTATACTACTTAAGCGATACGTACGCTTGCGTAACATGTGAAAATCACGATCAGTAGTTTCTTTCAGTATGAACAAATTAGTTGCCTCTAAGGTAGACGGTTCAGGTAAACTAGCTGCTGGACATTTAGGATTGCTGAATCGTCCCAGTTATTGTAGAGACATCATCGAAGCACGTAGCATTTGCAGGATTACTAGAACTGTAGTAATGTTTCCTTTCATATGAATGTTGCTCAACTGAACTGTGATATAGACATGGATGAATGCTGCTACAATACAAAATTTACCTCTTTTCATAAGAAGGCATTTATTTGCTACATTCTGATATCTCAAGTCTTGTCCCCTATTTGGAATAAATTAGAACTTGCAGTCACTGTTGCTGCCTATTAGATCTGTATTTGTTGATTGCCTAATTAATCTGTTATTCTGCAGTCTCGCTGCACTTTGTTGCTGTTGTATGATGGAGGAATGCTGCTTCTGTCTTCGATGCATCTAGTTGCTTCTCATGGTTTAGAAATGGAGCTCGTAAACCTTTTGAGGGGTTGTGTGTTTATAATTGATAACTCTATTCCCGTTCAATGCAATGCAATGGTTTCTCACTTTCTTGAATTTGTAAACAGGAGATAGTTTTACCTTGTGATTGTTTCCTTGCCTGCTGTATAAATTTACACTCTTTAATTTCATTAAATATTTAAACTTGGTATTCAAATCTAAATCTTCTTTTTTTTTTTTAATACTGCACTCTATTCCATTCCATTTAAATCCTAAATTAAATGTATCTTTTGAGACTTGAACCGGCGAGATCCAACTAAGCATAGGGATAAAAAGGACTTGATCATGCTAATGACTGTTGGACAATTATGACTCATAGCATCACTATTTGTACAGATCATGGTGTTGTTGTACAAATTAACTATGTGACAAAGGAAATTGCTCTTTTATCATTTGTAATTAGATTACCAAGATATATAAATGATAAAAGGTCCTTATGATTAGTTTCGGATTGAGATGATATGAGACAGTATCAATCCACGAAGGTTTAATCATTAAATATCTCTAGCCGCAGTATTATCGAGATTGGACATCGATAATGCGGAATAGACTAGTATTACACGTGTGCGCGTTGTGGGAGCATAACGGCATAGTTCTTATATATTTGGGTATAAGATACTCATGCAAGTGTAATAGGAGGTTGTGTTTACCGATGGTACGGAAACAGCTTCTCTCTGGATAGACCCCTCGGAATTCCATTGGTAGTATGACTATGTGTCTATGGAAGTCCGAATCAGGGTATGTGTATTTGGTCTTAACCTGAGACTTGCACCGCTAATACTTGCGACAATCAATATACTTTGGTTTTGGTCGTCCAGGGCTTTAACAGGTTCTGTGTACGCCTCTTCTAGATATATTGAGAATCGTAGTGTATTGGGTGTGATGTCAAGATGGAAGTATACTCCATTTATAGTGGAGATGATGATCACGTAGGATACGGAACTGGTGCTCTTTTATGCTGCAGCTATCGGAATATTATGACTAGGTCATGTTTATCCGATTATAGAGACTAGTTACCAGAGATCTGATATGTGCTTCGTACGGGGCAGACACAATTCCAGCCTCAGGCCTTGCACGTGACATCCGATGCCGGATCCCAATACGCAATACTACGTATACTACGCCTAATAAATATTACATATTCCTTTAAGAATATTTCTGGAGAATTGGGTAGGCACGGTGCTTTGCTAGAAACCAACCATGTCTTGTAAATCGGTAAAAGCGTAGTACTAGGTACGTACGTGTTCGGATAGTCCGACGACCGGATTTACTGCCAACATATCCGGGGATCTCATGGGTCGCTTCCCGAAGATTCACCGATGACGTATGACTCGCACTTTATTAATCTGGGATTAATTATAAGAGAGAGAGAGAATTAATTTGGGATTAATTACGGAGATATTTTATCTGGGATAAAATATTATTTAAAGAGAGAGAACGATTAATTTGGAATTAATCGATAAAATAATATATTTGATATATTATACGAAATTGGATTTCGACGCGGAATTAAAATTAGATTTTAATTCGGGCGAACGAGTTAATTTAGAATTAATTCGTTAGCGACGTGAATAGTAATTTTGCTAGGCATAATTATTTAATTAAATTTGATTTAATTACGTCGCAACGGAAAAATCGTTAATTCGGAATTAGCGAACGAGTTAATTTAGAATTAATTCGTTAATTCGGAATCGCATTTCGAATTCAAGTGCGGCCCACAAGTCACATCAAGCGTCACATCATTAGTCATTCAATTGATAGATGTCTTGTCACTTTGAGTGATGTGATGTCTAGTCACTTTTGATTGATGGTGGTGGTTGGAAGGCTTAAATGCCATTTACCATTTTTTGAATTTGGTATATCATTTAATTGTTTTTTTTGAAATCAAAGACAACCAACACACTTGACATTCTTCTCTCTCTCTTCTCTTCTCCAATTCGGCCAAGGGCCAAAATTCTCTCCCAATTTTTTCCTTCAAAGCCGAGAGCACCAAGGAGAAAATGTGAAGATTTGTGGCAAATTTTCACAAGTGCTAGCACACTTTAAGAGTCATCCAAATGTGATAGGGAAACAAACCCTTGAGCATGGAATCACAAACCAAGCTTGGAGCTTGAAGATCAAACTTATAGGAGCTTGACCGAAATCAATGGAGCACAAATTGGGCAAAGCCGTGAACTTCCAAGGAGGATCAAAAAGTTTTGTGTTCGAGGCATCGCAAAATCCGATCATTGTAAGTATGATTCCGCCATACTTCTTTATTGTATTCACATGATTTTATTGCTTAATGATCTTGGGACTATAGTAGAAACCCAAAAATGGTATCAAGCGCCTTATTTAAGCATGAAATTGGAATTAGGGTAAAATTGGGTAAAATTGATTTGAGCATGTTTGGATGAAATTGATTGTCGGAATATGCTTGAATGATGATAACATAGTGTTATGCATGATCAATTTGATGAAAATTGAATTGAATGAATTTTTCCCCAAAAACTTGGCTTGGCTGAAAGTTTTAGCTTGCCCTAAGTCATGGTGATTTTAATTTTTGATCATTGGATGAGTTGAAATCATTTGGGAATTTTTGATTTAGGATTTAATTGGATTGAATTCGGAATCGGACAATAAAACCCCAAGTTGTCGTGAATGCTAAGCATGGAAAATGATATGATTTTTGATTCAATTATGTTGGACATGTGTTGATGATGATTAGCATAATTAATTGAGTAAATTGGTATTTTGGAAATGTTAATTTGACTAATTAATTATGGCTATACATTTTGATTAATTTAATTGTGAAATTTGGAATTTTGGAATTTAAATTAATTGGGCTTACTTTGGAATTGGGCTTGTAAAGTTGTATTTGGGCTTAATGGGCTTGGTTGGGCCAAGTTTGGTTTAGGCTATTTAGTTGGATCCAATTGAGCCCAAAACCATATCCATAAAGTCCAAATATAATTAAACGGACCTTTAATTTTAATTGGGTCTAATGGGCCTAAATTGGTTTCTTGTCTAATAAGGGTGATTCCTTAAATGGGCTTTGGTATTTGGGTTTGACCCATGTTGACCAAAGTCCAAGCCTTTAGAAATTAATTGAAAGCCCATTGGACTTTAATTAAATTGACATTGGATGTTAATTGGGCTTTGAGACCTGTAACGATTAGATTTGGAATCTAAGTCGTAAAGGCAGATTAAAAAGTGTAATTATTTAATTTAGAATTAAATATAGAATTAGTATTAAATACAAATTAAATTGGATTTAATATTGTAGTTTAATATAATTCAAGAATTAGTACTTTGAGTACTTATTCGCAAAACGAGTTTGACTCGCGCAAAATCAAATCGTTATTTGAACATTGGATGGTCATTAATTTCAGATTAATTAATTGGATTAGATTGATTGATAACATGGTTTATGTGAATACATGGATGCGATGTATGAATAATGTATATCGGATGGATATTAGATGGGTGAGGGCAATTTTGGAAATTGTTGTAATAAATTTAGAATTTATTAATTGGACCTGCGTGTCCAGCCTATTACCTCTTGACTCTTTGTATTTCTCTTCTCACCTATTCCCCTCAATGTAAATGAGGTTTCATTAGAAGTGTTATGTAATTGGGTAGAAGTAAGATTTGTGCTAGCGGGAGAGAGGAAATGGAGAGATTTGTTCTAGGAACAAAATGTGTTAAGTATCCATCCGCATATCATTATTATTATTTATTTATATGCGCCTTATTATGCTTTTAGAATGCATGCTTAAGGGTGTATGATGATGAGACCTTAACAAAGATAATTAATTGGTTGCCAATTACGCGAAAAAAACCTTCAACACATATTAAGCGTTTTTCCTTCCATTGAGTGATTCTTACTCAAGATCTAATTGATCTTAGAGATCTACCTAATTAAATATCATACAGCTTGTTGGCCAAAGTCAAGGTTGTGTATTATTTAACGGGATCCTAGCCCACTAGGAAACAAGGTTTCCCGAGTACTCCACAGAGGGTTAGAGGCTCGCCGAAAATTAGTGGGAGGCAAGTATTAAATTTGCAATATTCGTTTAGTTACTTGCCAATACGCGCTCATTTCATTTTTCATCAATAAATTAATATATTAGTTGGACTAATATTTAATGTTGTTTTAAATTAAACAGTTTGACTGTATTCAAACTACTTCAATTATAGTTGATTATATAATTGGATTATAGTAATCAATATATTTGAATTTAACCAATTTAAATTATAGTTGATTATATAGTTAGACTATAGTAATCATTATAATCTATAGTACCTGAAATCGTTGATTGGATAGTTGGACTATAGCAATCAAGAATAACTGAAAGATTAGTGTTTAAAACATAATCCTGGGTGAAAATGTCATTAAACGACTTTAATTTTCAGATTGGGAATAAAATCTCAGGATAGTCCTGGAGACCAAGAAGTTACTTTATTTGATAGAGTGACGTCTCGAGCCTAAGCCCGGAGTTGAGAAAATAGTATAACATGATATTTGGAATATTCATGTGATGATAACTTTAGTGTTTAATCTGTTATGCTTGCCGCAAAGACTCCTTAATTTCTTAATCAGAACTAAGGATTAGATCCTTATAGTATGATAATGAAATTGAAGGATCTTCATAGATCTATCCTTAGATCTTAGAAGAATAAATTGCAATAGTAAACTCTTGGAGAGTTAATGACTATACTCAAGGAGAAAAAGCCAGAGTTTGCAATAGGGCAAGAAGCGCAAGGCGTATCTTACTTCGACATCCCAGAAGGCCAAGGCTTGGCCAAAGGCTTTTGGGGTGTGGAAAAGGGGCAAAGGCAAACTCATTATAATCTTCTGGGAAGACATAGGACATATCCCAAAATGTCTGCCTAAATTGTGGCAAACGGGGTCACTGGAAGCGTGACTGCCGTATGGACAAGGCAGACATGAAGGAATTGAAGACGGGCAAGGCTACGACTTCAAATATGTTTTTCATCAACATGTTCAGTACTAGTATTAAAAATTGGATTTTAGATACTGGATGTGGTACATTGATATACGTACTGGTGTGCAGAATATGCTGATAAGCAGGATACTGACTTCAGTTGAGATTTATCTGCGAGTCGGAAACAGGACGACAGTCGCTGTTTTAACCGTAGAAACCTAAGTTTAGGAACTACCCTTCGGGTATGTACTTAAATTAGGAAACTTTTAGAATGTAACTAGTTTGACTAGAAACATTATCTCTATATCAAGGTTTAACCCGTTGCGGGTATACCTTTATATTCTAGAACACTAAAGTGTCTTATTTTATAAAAATGATATTGAGATAAACACATTAGATGTAAATAACGGTATTTATATTTTGCATATAAATAAATCTCAAACGTATAACAGGACAAACAAATAGCTCAAATTGATCTAATAAGATGAGACTTATTTGTGGCATTGTTGTCTAGGACACAATTAACAAGACTCGTATATCCACACTTTTGAAGAGTGGATACTAGGACGGATTTGATACTATTCAAATAATGTCTACGAATCTAGTTTATTAAGCAAAGTGCCTGAAATACTTTTTACTTGGTAAAAGTGCAAATGCCACCGATCTGTTAGCCCTCGTTCATAGTGACGTAAGTGGGCCCATATGTAGCTAGGCTAGAGGTGGATATGAATACTTCGTAACCTTTACGGATGTGGCATCGCGTTATGGTTATGTGTTTCTTTTGAAACACGAATCGGAAACTTTTAGAGTTTCGACACGAAATAGACAGACAGACCGACTAAAATATTAAAACCGTCACGGTTAGACCATGATGGAAAATACTTATGCAATAAGTTTCTCAAAACTTGAAAGAATATAGTATTCTTTCAATGAGGACTACTCCCGGAACACGTCAATTTGACGGTGTGTCCAAACGGAGAAACCAAATTTTGTTGGACATGATAAGGTTAATCATGAGTCGCTCTAAGCTACCATTTCCTTCAAGGGATACGCATTAAACAGGGCAAAACTTATTTTGAATAAGGTTCCATAAAAATCTGTTAGACATACTTCATATTAGATATGAACATGAAAGAAACCAGGTTTTCTCATTCCTGGAGATTTGGGAATGCTAGGCATATATTTGGATGATACCAAACTAGAACCCAAATCTGATAAGTGCCTAAGTTGTAGGTTATCCTAGGGAAACCTAAGTATAGTACTTATACAACTCACAATAGAACAATTTAATTGTTGCTCGCCATGCGGTTTTTCTAAGAGGAATACCAATATGCAGTGGTAAGTGGGAGGAAAGTAAAACTCGATGAAAATCGGAGTAATACTATTCCAGGCACCGATTCCTTAATGGAACACAAATAGTTCATCAAGGATGAAACTATACCAATAATCTTCGAATACACAAGAACCGCGCAAGTCGGAGAGAGTCAGAAAATAACCTGGGAGGTATGGGTTTCTGATCTCACCTCGTAAAGATGTCAATCTTATTGAGGAATACGAACTGACTACGAATGAGGAAGTGATACAAGGTATCGACTCCCTATTATGGCAAAGTGCCATGATTTCCAAAATGGATTCCATGTATACCAACCAAGTTTGGACACTGGTTGTTGTACCGGAAGGCATTGTGCCTATTGGTACTATATAAGTCTTCAAGGAAGACATACATGGAAGGCAACATACCAACATACAAAGCTAGGCTTGTAGCGAAAATGTATCGTTATCAACATTGTGTCGATTACGACGAAACATTTTACTCGTTGCCATGGTTAAATCCATTCGGACAATGCTTGCTAATGCTGCATATTTCATTCATGAAATATGGCAGCTGAATGCCAAAACTGCTTTCCTTAACGGAAACCTTTTGGAGGATGTTTACAACATCCTGACGGTTTTGTCGTACCAAAACAAACAAATAAGGTTTGCAAGTTAATTCGATCCATTGATGGATTGAAGCAAGCATTGAGTTCTTGGAACTATAGTTTTGATGTAATCATAATGGTATATGATTTAATTCAAAACGATAATAATTCTTGTGTATATAAGGAGGTTAGTGGGAGCGCACTGACAGTGAATGTCCTAAATAATGATGATATATCATTTCTTGGAAATGATATTCCTATAATAAAATCGGTGAAAGCTTGGCTTTCATGAAAATTCTCCGTAGAATACTTGGGAGAAACAAATTTTATTCTATGAATAAAGATCTATTGGGATAGATCTAAAAGTTATTGGCACTCTCCGAGAACCCGTACATTGAAAGAAATGTATGTGACCTGGTGTCTCATATGCTTTGAGCTTATGGAGTCACAATCAGGCCAATCCATGTGATAATCACTGGATTGATGTTAAGAACATCATTAAGTTTCTTAGACGAACTGAGGATGCTTTCTTATACTATGGAGAAGGAGAACTTGAAGTGACTTGGTTCACCGTTGCAAGTTTCCAAACCGATAAAAACGATTATAAGTCGTAATAGAGGTACTATAAAGTTTGAATAACGGAACAATGAGCTGGAAATCTTCCAAGCAAGATCTTGTTGCCGAATAAACAACAAAGGCGGAATATTGCTACAGCTGAGGCAGCAATAGAAGCCTTTTGGATCTATAATAATCCTAATTAGATTAGGAGTAGTTCTGTTAGCAGCTGAGCTAGGCTACAGCACATGCTAAAGAATTAATGGTCTCATCAATGATCCAGATGTATACTTCAAATATTCATCTGATTCGTTCGGATCATACATCGTGGCGATGTGATGATCGAATAAATCGCATCAGATGATAACACTGCAAATCCGCTGACGAAAGTATTTTCTCAGCAAAATTTTGAGCGAACCGTACATAGTTCGGGTGTAGGACACTTGAGTGATTGGCTATACGCCAAGTGGGAGATTGTTGGACAATTATGACCCATAGCATCACTATTTTTACAGATCATGGTGTTGTTGTACAAATTAACTATGTGACAAAGGAAATTGCTCTTTTATCATTTGTAATTAGATTACCAAGATATATAAATGATAAAAGGTCATTATGATTAGTTCCGGATTGAGATGATATGAGACAGTATCAATCCACGAAGGTTTAATCATTAAATATCCCTAGTCGTAGTATTATCGAGATTGGACATCGATAATGCGGAATAGACTAGTATTACACTTGTGCGCGTTATGGGAGCATAACGATATAGTTCTCATATATTTGGGTATAGGATACTCATGCAAGTGTAATAGGAGGTTGTGTTTACCGATGGTACGGAAACAGCTTCTCTCTGGATAGACCCATCGGAATTCCATTGGTAGTATGACTATGTGTCTATGGAAGTCTGAATCAGGGTATGTGTATTTGGTCTTAACCTGAGACTTGCACCACTAATACTTGCGACAATCAATATACTTTGGTTTTGGTCGTCCAGGGCTCTACTTGGTATATTGAGAATCGTAGTGTATTGGGTGTGATGTCAATATGGAAGTATCACTCTTGTCATAGTGGAGATGATCACGTAGGATACGGAACTGGTGCTCTTTTATGCTGCAGCTATCGGGATATTATGACTAGGTCATGTTTATCCGATTATAGAGACTAGTTACCAGAGATCTGATATGTGCTTCGTACGGGGCAGACACAATTCCAGCCTCAGGCCTTGCATGTGACATCCGATGCTGGATCGCAATACGCAATACTACGTATACTACACCTAATAAAGATTACATATTCCTTTAAGAATATTTCTGGAGAATTGGGTAGGCACGGTGTTTTGCTAGAAGCCAATCATGTCTTGTAAATCAGTAAAAGCGTAGTACTAAGTACGTACCTGTTCGGATAGTCCGACGACCGGATTTACACCCAACATATCCGGGGATCTCATGGGTCGCTTCCCGAAGATTCACCGATGACGTATGACTCGCACTTTATTAATCTTGGATTAATTATAAGAGAGAATTAATCTGGGATTAATTACGGAGATATTTTATCTGGGATAAAATATTATTTAAAGAGAGAGAACGATTAATTTGGAATTAATCGATAACATAATATATTCGATATATTATACGAAATTGGATTTCGACGCGGAATTAAAATTAGATTTTAATTCTGGCGAACGAGTTAATTTAGAATTAATTCGTTAGCGACGTGAATAGTAATTTTGCTAGGCATAATTATTTAATTAAATTTGATTTAATTACGTCGCAACGGAAAATTCGTTAATTCGAAATTAGCGAACCCGAGCCCGGAAGTGTTTGCGGGCCCACTCGCATTTCGAATTCAAGTGCGGCCCACAAGTCACATCAAGCGTCACATCATTAGTCATTCAATTGATAGATGTCTTGTCACTTTGAGTGATGTGATGTCTAGTCACTTTTGATTGATGGTGGTGGTTGGAAGGCTTAAATGCCATGTACCATTTTTTGAATTTGGTATATCATTTAATTGTTTTTTTTGAAATCAAAGACAACCAACACACTTGACATTCTTCTCTCTCTTCTCTTCTCCAATTCGACCAAGGGCCAAAATTCTCTCCCAATTTTTTCCTTCAAAGCCGAGAGCACCAAGGAGAAAAATGTGAAGATTTGTTGCAAATTTTCACAAGTGCTAGCACACTTTAAGAGTCATCCAAAGGTGATAGGGAAACAAACCCTTGAGCATGGAATCACAAACCAAGCTTGGAGCTTGAAGATCAAACTTGGAGGAGCTTGACCGAAATCAATGGAGCACAAATTGGGCAAAGCCGTGAGCTTCCAAGGAGGAGCAAAAAGTTGTGTTCGAGGCATCGCAAAATCCGATCATTGTAAGTATGATTCCGCCATACTTCTTTATTGTATTCACAAGATTTTATTGCTTAATGATCTTGGGACTATAGTAGAAACCCAACAATGACCCCATACCATTTTAGCTAATTATTTGATAGTACTTGCTTTTCCGCAAAAGCAACCAAGCAATGACCCTTAACTGATTTTGCCAATACTAGCACCAATCCATTATGAGAACAACCGATTACAAATATAGCAAACCCCTCCGTAAATCAAACAGTAGCATAAAACTAAATAACCAATTGCCTAAAAATTCATGAAACGGCCTACACAAAGTACATCCACTCAATAACAAGAAAACAACCTGCCTAACCAAATGGATGATGCTGCACCCTGGATACACTTACAATGTCCACACAAACTCCGGCGCATCTTTCCTAGGTCCGACCAGTGTTCGGTACAAATACATCTTCCCTACATTTTGTTTATCATCCAGGCTAAACTCCATCTGATCGTCTTCATTTATGATCTCCACATTGAGCATTGGCATCTTCTTCGCGAGTGTCTTGCAGCCTCCAAGGGTAACTTCACAGGACGACATCCAAAGGGATCGCATTGTTTCATACTTTCCCACGTCCATCAGAAGTGCTGCGTTACCGAAGGGGCTGTCCCTGATTTCTAGCTTGCGAAGTTTCTTACATCCGTTTAACACATAGAGCATTCCCTTGTCACTATCCCCAGCAAATGCAATAGAAAGCATTTCAAGCTGCTCAGCATACATTCCAATGTACAGGAAAACCTGGTCAGTTAGAAAGCCGGTGAGTGACAATCGCCTTAGACGCTTGCATGATTGTACAATTGCCCCAAAACCTTCATCCAAAGGCTGCCCGGTGACAGGGTCGGGTTTTTCAGGGTCAAGGACGCACAATCTAAAGCGGGTGAAGCTGGAATTATTCTTAGCTACAGTAATCAGGGCGGCATTAGTCATCTGCTGGCAGAAGTAAAGCAATGAATGCAGCTTGGGGCAACCAGCTGATATGGCGACCAGACCTTCCTCTGTAACAGCAGCATCACCGAACCCATAGGGATCAGATGGGAAAACCCTTAATTCTTGCAATTCTTTACAAGTGGAAGCTACAACACCTAGTCCTTTGTCTCCAATGTAATCCAGTATCTACAGAGATCATGGAAGATATAGTCAATTATTTTATTTTGAAAAGAACCTTAGGTGCAAGAGTGAATAGGCCAGAAGATCATACCCATAATCGCTCAAGTTTCCTGCACTGCTGAATTAGCTTTATCAACTCATTAGCATGAATGCCTGGGGCATAGCTTAGATTCAAAGAGGTCAAGTTCTGACAAACAGGGTGAACAGCCGAAAGACAGTGAGGAGCAACCTCCAAAAACCCCGACAAGCTTCTTATTGACTTACACTTTAGAAGGGTAGCCTCCAATTTGATGTAGGCCTCAGAAGCTGGATCAAGTACAAAGGATCCTGATCCTAAGTCCACTAGCTGAGGCCCTCGCATCAATAATTTTAGGAGTGTGTCAAGAGGCACTGCTCGGTTTAACCTCAAACTTTTGAGATTAGGAGACCTTGCTACAAGTCTCTCAAGAGCTGTCAAATTTATTTCTCCTTTGAGGCAAGCAAAATTCAGGGAGACGAGAGATGTGCAGCTTTCAGGAAAGCAGCTAATCCACTGTCCTCTATGATCATCTACTTCATTTTCTTGCAAGTCAAGCTCCCTAAGATACCTAGAATGCAAAGATAAGGAAAGGTTAAGAACATTGTCCATACCAAATGCTAAGTACAACAACCCTCAAGCCAACAGACTGATGAATTGCATCGCAATAGATAATCTAAACAGACAGCATAAATATTGATTGACAAAAACGAAGTTCTCCACTTAAGCATTAATATCATATCAGGTTTTCTAATATTAAAAACACCCCCAAAAATAATTTATTATCCGAGCGGTCCTTTCCATAAAAGAGCAAAAAAAAAAAAAAACTAATATAACCATAACAGCAAATATTTAAGGATCTCCATTTGCCTGCCCTACCAACTTCAAGCTGGATATGCATTACTACTTCAGTTTAATTGCCAGCCAAGCACAAACAAGCAAACAATAGAGTAGCATGTGATACCAAATATGTAGCAACATGAAGCCAGAAACATTTGCAAACATTCGCATACCCTAAAATTAGCATCATTAGATCACCATTACTCTGGCACAAAGCGACCTTTCAAATAGGCTAAAATGAATAAAACCCATTAATGAAATCACCAATCAAACCACCACAAGTTCATCAAAAATTAATAATAACAACAAAATTTAGCACAAAATAGCTAAAACATAAAGAATCTTACCTACAATTGGCAGCTACAGCAGCCAATCCATCAGTGGTAAACCCTTCACAGCTAACAAGAACTAACGACTTAAAATTCACAAAAGACCTCGACAGCAACTCAAGACTCTCATCAGACACCACCATCCTCTTCAATCTCAACTCCTCTAACCCGACCCGACTCCTCGCCAAGGCTTCGACCCACGGGTACACAAACCCGCCCCAGCCGTTAGGAACCAAGTTGAAGTCCGCAAAATGCGGCTTCCCTTTCAAAGTCAACGACTTCAGCTCCGGAAACCTCGAGATCACCCTCTCCGGACTGATCGCGTAGCAGTTTCCGATAAACACTCTTTCCCTGCAAAGCCTTTCGATTTTATACCATGATTTGCACACCAACGACACCGCGTTTCTGTCTTTCTGTGATGTTACGAAATTAAACACGTGTTCCATTACTTCATCTGGAAAATAATTCATCATCTTTGCTGAACCTTCAGCTTCCCCAGAAAAAAAAAAAAAACAAAAACAAAACTTTCCCGGAAAATGATACCAACTTTCCTGAGAAATTTTTTTTTTAAAAGAAAAATGAAAAAGCATAAAACCCAGATCTAAATATAATAATGACACCAGATCTGAAGATCTAAAATTACTACGTATAGAGGAGAGAATGATGCGACTGTAAGTACAAATAAGATTGTGTTACATCTCTTTGTACTTTCAGATTACTAAGATCTAAACGCAACAGAGAGAAAGGTGAAGAACTCGAAATTTCTCGAGAAAAAAAAGTGAGTGAAGGAAAACTTTAATCTTTTTTCCTCATTAAGTGGTCATCTGCAAAATGATTACACCGATGAAAAAAAGAAAACGCTGAGAAATAGATTAGATTCATAGATCTGAGAAAAAAATTATATAGTTGTCATAAATGGAAATTAATAAACACTACATCGAAAATCTAATGATATAACTATACCAAAAATAAAAAGAGAAAATAAATTTAAAAAAAATAAAACACAAGCTAGAAAAGAAAGCGGGCTTGTGTTTTGTCTGCTTGATGAGGTTAACTCGGAGGGAAAAAATAGAATTTTTTTTTTTAGGGGGTTTAGGCAATGAACCAGGGTTAGCTTTTAACTGTGGTTAAGTGAATTAAACTGTGGTTATAAGATCTGACGGTGAGAAATTCTTTGCTGAAAAGATTTGAGGGAATATTGACCGTTGAGTATGGGCGATCATGCACGAGTCCTGATCAAGTCTTTCTCGCTGCTAAAAGTCTCCAGTAATGGACTGTCCGGAAAATGACACTGGTTTTGTATAAAATTTACGAGGATGCCCCGCTGCAGATAAGATTCTTTTGTTTTCACTCGCGCGATTACTGTCAACTCGCGGCCCCTGCCGAAGACACCTCATGTCGATGTAGGGGCTGCTTGACGACAAAAAAAAAAAAAAAAAAAAAAAAAAAAAAAAAAGAGAGAGAGAGATAAAGAGATATTGATACACCTTAATTTCCTTGGTGTAATATCATATTATCTTTTTATTTTTGTATATTTATTGTATTGTGGTTGTTGACGGTGGATTTTGGTCTCGGGGTAATACGGGAATATCACCTCCGAGGGAACCCTCCTTCAACTGTGAATTTGTTTGGTTATGCGGGAAACCAAAAGCAAACTTAGCGGAAAACAAAGAAATACGCCAATCAGACAAGGTGATTTAACGTGGTTCGGTGGACTTTGAGATCCGACCTACGTCCACGGACAAGAACAGGGTGGTACTCTTTTTATTACTCAAATACACCTCTCAGGCTTCTCCTTTACTCTTACAAATTGGAACTTTTTGACTCTAATCTCTCACTCTTGTGATGATTTTCAGATGTCCCTTTACACATGCCTTACCCTCCTATTTATAATAAAAACAGAAATCAGACTCCTTCTTTTACAAGGATTCCTAGTTGAGTCAATCTCCTTCTTTCACAAGGGTTCCTAATTTCAAACTACTTTTACTCTCTTTATCCTATCAAGATACTAATTTCGTCAGTTTTTCCCGTGAAAGTAGGATAATTTGTCACATTATCCGCAAAAATAGGATGCTCTACCTTCCTGAACACGCCTTGCTATCTGGTCGGTATTCATGAGGTCGGTCATGGCAACCTTTTATGCCGAGAATGTTCTTGCCGTCCTCTATAATGTCCGGTCATCTGAACCAAAGTGGTCGGTCTTCTCATGATGTGGTCGGTCTTCATATGATGTGGTCGGTCTTCATATGATGTGGTCGGTCTTCTCATGATGTGGTCGGTCTTCATATGATGTCAACCAGAGAAAGAATTTTACCTTTTTATCCTTGTCGTGCTGTCTTAAATACTGTAGTGCTTGAAAACACCATCAACATCTGTCCCCTAGTTCTTGGTTCCAACGAGTATGCGAGTTGGTACCGGGAACTATATGAAGAGGGTGTGCTGATTGTCCTTGCAGGTAGTCGTCCTAGAATGCAAAAAAGAATCTTCTTGCCGTTTCATTCATCTTTCCTCGAGACGCACAACCGTCATGTCTTCTTAAATGCCCATCAAATCAACTTTAGGGTTTCTTCTAACTTTCGACATTTGTCAAACATCCGCTGGGTTCCCGCCAAAACCGACGGTGATGTGCATCCCAGTCATGACTATAAGAGAACGAGGGTTTCACTGTTCCATTTTTTCGGCAATTTCTCCTTCTCTTCTGTAATTTTCTTTACGATCATTTCAACTCCGTGCTCTCGAAACTCGATCGCGGTCTTCATCCTTTTTTCGTTGCCGAGCACCTAAGGAACGAGCATCCCCGCAGCGTATAACCTCCTGCTTCCGAGAAGAACAAGTAAGTCTTCTGAGCGATCTTCCTTCTTTTGTTGTGTTGTGATTCTATTTGCTTATTTTGCTTAGGGAGAGACTTGTGGTTTTGTTGGGTCTTGCTTTAGGGCACTTCTTTAGAGACTCTATATCTAGTTTAGCACGGGCACCGTGGGTAGCTTCTCGTAGACTGATTTTTCCCCCTTCTCTGTTTTTCTGGGTGTCAGGGATGTCTGACAGTAATTCTTCCTCCGAAAGGCCTGCCAAAATCTCAACTCCCCCTGCTGAAGAGCTTTCCTCGGGCTCAGGGGCACCCAGTGTAGAAGATCTCGACACTACCCACACCCCTTCTGAGGTCGAAAATGACTCCTATCATCAGAGGGTTCCTCGGAAGGACCCAGAGCCTGGAGAACTTGGGTCGTCAGCTCTGGATATGAACCGTCCTTCTAAGATAACCGAGGATGATCTGGCGCTATTGCGGCAACGATACAGCATCCCAATAGACATTGCTCTTGAAGTTCCTGGCCCAATGGATCGTGCCAGTCAGCCTGACGAGGGCTCGGTGGCACTTCTTCCTGTTTTCTTCGAGTGTGGGCTACGTCTGCCGATGCAACGTTACTTTGCTTGGATGCTTGCTGAGATGGAGATTGCCCCTTGCCAATTAAGCTTAAATAGCTGGAGGATTCTGGCCGGCATATACGTGGTTTGGCATCGGGCAGGTTTGGGTGCACCTTGCTTGGAGGAAGTGAAGAGGTTATATCGTTTGAAATCCAACCCAAAGACTCATTACGGTTGGTATTACCTCTCTGCCTACGACAGCTCGTCCAATCTCGTCCAGAAACTTCCTGACTCTAACAAGAATTTTAAGGACTTTTGGTTCTGGGCAACTGGGGATTGGGGTCGGGTCCTGAGATCGTTTGAGGAGGATGTCTCGGTTCCAGACGTCTTCAGGGCTGGAGGTTAGGAGTCTAACGCCCCTTCATTCTTTCTTTATTCCCGTTCTCTAGTTTCTTTTAGGTTTTCTAACTTCTCTGGTTCCTCCCAGCTTGTTGGCGAGATGCTCCCAAGGTTTCTCGTCAGGTTCGGAGGCGGGTACATTGGGCTCGGGGGTATGCTGCTCATTGGAAGAAGTTGGTTAATGATGCGGCCTTTGTTGATTCGGGCCTTATTCGGGCCGCCCCTCCGGAGGCCTCGGGTCGGATTGGTGGAGGTCTGCTGAATGCTTGTTTGTTTACGTGTTTTGATGCTTTTGTTATGTTCTCGGATCTTGATTTATTTTTCTTCCTCTTTTTCTTTTTTGCAGGTATGTCGAAAAGGCCAAAGTTTCTTGAGAAGTTGGCCGGTACCGTGAAGAAGGCCGGCCATGCTGATGCTGAAGCTTCCCGGGCACGGACTGATCTTGCTGAGAACATATCTTCTGGACAAGTCCAAACAAGTGCTCGGGGACTATCCTCACCTTCTGGCGGGCAATCATCAGGATCTGCTCACCTTGCCATTCCGCCGAAGCCTTTTAGGAAGAGGAGGCGTCAGTTCGGGACCGAGGAGACCGAGTTGGCCCAGGAGGGAGAAGACGAGGGAGCTGCTCCAGTCAAGAGGAAGGACATTCGTAGGGGGAAGAAGTCCTCTGAAAGCTCCTCCAGGAAACGGAAGGGCCCTGTGGTCCTCGGGGTGGATGACTTGGGAGAAAGCATCCGGGGGGCCACTTCTCATTTAGTGCCGGCTTTCAATGAGTTGGCCGAGGTGATTCCCCCGGGGGAGGTCTCGAGGTACGAGGATGTATCTCCCGAGGGTGTTGTGACTGAGATGAGTTCTCAGATGGCGAAGGTATTTTTACTCCCCTTCTCGGTTTTTTGGGTCTCGGTTCTCTCTTCTTTCCCTTTTTTTTTTATTGACTCTTTTCTCCCTTTCTGTGTGCAGGCCAACTACCTTATGGCTAAGAACAAAGGTCTTCTTCTGACTTTGCTGTCCGAGGGCGGTCAGGCCCAGAGGCTTCAAAGTCGTCTCTCTGAAGTGGAGGAGTTGGCTGACCGGTGACCGGGAGGAGGTGATCAAGAATCATGAGGCGGCCGCTGTCGAGAGCTTCAAAGCGAATAAAGCCCTCAAGGCAGCTGCTGTGCTGGAAAGGAAACTTGCTGATAGTGCCCGGGAGGATCTGAAGGCTGCCCAATCTGAAATTGGGGTTCTGAGGGGGAAGGCAGCCAGTGCTGAGGCCAAGTTGAAGAGCAAAGATGAGGAGGTTGCTCGTGCCCAAGACAGTCTTGAGAGGAAGAAAACCGAGCTTGAGGAGAGGGAGATTGATCTCGAGGAGAGAGAGACCGAGCTGGAGAAGAGAGAAGCTGATCTCGAGGCCGAGAAGGAGGTCATCCGTCTCGAGGGAGTTGGTGATTGTGCCGAGATGATACCGATGGTGCTGCCGAGCCTGAATATGGACCCTATCTACGCGGCTATCAGTTACTGCAAAGGGGACATTTCCGAGGAAGAGTTTCGGTAGTGGATCCCTCCCCCACCTGAGGAGGTGATGGATCCCGCCCCCATCTCGGTTGTTCCGGCTCCCGAGGTTCCTCCAGAAGAAGGATCGGAGGTCCCTGCTGCGGACGAGGACTGCCTTGAGATTCCTCCTCCTGTTCTTGAAGTAGAGGCTATCCCTGCTGCCGAATTTGAAATCGTTGCTCCTCCTACTGACGCCGAGGTCGAAGTCGCTGCTCCTCCTCCTAATGCCGAGGTCGAAGTCGCTACTCCTCCTCTTGATGCCGAGCCGCTCCTTCCGCCATCTGAGCCAACTGAGGAAGAAGTTCCTGCCCCTGCGCGGGATGAATGAGAAAGGGTAACCCTACCGGGGCCCTATGTACACTTAACTTGTTTTTTTTTTTTTTGTAATAATATTACAATTTATTTATGTATATATACACATTTATGTCTACTTATTTCTTTCTTTTTCTTCTATCCTTTTAATGCTTCTTGTTATCCCAGCAATTTTAAGGCCCATCAGGGGTCAGCATGAGTCAGAGGGGTCTGGATTGACCCCGGGAAGAGTGAGGCATTTGGACCCGGGGGAATGTTATGTCCCCTGGTCCGGAGAGCCGACTTGGTGGGGCGTATCTCGACCCCGAGCTGAGCGAAAGACTTGGGTTCTGGGGGGAATGTTACCTCCCCAGACCAAAGAAGCTGACTCGGTGGGACGTAACCCGACCCCGAGTTGAGTGAAAGACTTGGGTTCTGGGGGAATGTTACCTCCCCAGACCAAAAAAGCCGACTCGGTGGGACGTAACCCGACCCCGAGTTGAGTGAAAGACTTGGGTTCTGGGGGAATGTTACCTCCCCAGACCAAAGAAGCTGACTCGGTGGGACGTTGCCCGACCCCGAGCTGTTTGAATCATTTGGTCCTGGGGGAATGTTACGTCCCCAGTCCAAAGACAGACTCGGTGGGACATCGCCCGACCCCGAGCTATTTGAATCACATGGTCCTGGGGGAATGTTACGTCCCCAGTCCAAAGACAGACTCGGTGGGACATCGCCCGACCCCGAGCTGTTTGAATCACATGGTCCTGGGGGAATGTTACGTCCCCAGTCCAAAGACAGACTCGGTGGGACATCGCCCGACCCCGAGCTGTTTGAATCACATGGTCCTGGGGGAATGTTACGTCCCCAGTCCAAAGACAGACTGGGTGGGACATCGCCCAACTCCGAGCTGTTTGAATCACATGGTCCTGGGGGAATGTTACGTCCCCAGTCCAAAGACAGACTCGGTGGGACATCGCCCGACCCCGAGCTGTTTGAATCACATGGTCCTGGGGGAATGTTACGTCCCCAGTCCAAAGACAGACTCGGTGGGACATCGCCCGACCCCGAGCTGTTTGAATCACATGGTCCTGGGGGAATGTTACGTCCCCAGTCCAAAGGCAGACTCGGTGGGATATCGCCCGACCCCGAGCTGTTTGAATCACTTGGCCCTGGGGGAATGTTACGTCCCCAGTCCAAAGACAGACTCGGTGGGACATCGCCCGACCCCGAGCTGTTTGAATCACATGGTCCTGGGGGAATGTTACGTCCCCAGTCCAAAGACAGACTCGGTGGGACATCGCCCGACCCCGAGCTGTTTAAATACCTGGCCCTGGGGGAATGTTACGTCCCCAGTCCAAAGACACCGACTCGGTGGGACGTAACCCGACCCCGAGCTAAGTAAACAAGCGGCCTCAGCGGAACGAAATCCAGCCCCGATCCGTCGTTTTTCGAATTTAAAGGATTTCGTCAAAAAATGAATTTTTATTCATGTTTGGGGGCGGACCGCCCTTTTTACAACAGTTGTTCTGGTTCGGTGTTTTGTCCGGCTTCTGCAAAAAAGAAAATAGAAGAAAGGAAAGTTGATCTTCATGGGAAGTACTTTCTTAACATCTCGGCGTTCCATGGTTTCTTCAATCTCTTGCCGTCCAGACGCTCCAGGATGTAGGCCCCTGGTCTTACTATCTCAGTGATCCTGTAAGGTCCCTCCCACTTGGCACCTAACGAACCCTCTTCAGGTCGTCGGGTGTTCAGAGTCACTTTTCTTAGCACTAGATCACCTGGCAGGAAGGAGCGGGTCCGAACTCTCTTATTGTAGAATCGGGCCATTCTCTGTTGGTAGATGGCTGCTCTTACTGCTGACTGCTCTCTTCTTTCTTCGATCAGGTCGAGGTGATTTTTGATAAGTTCTTCGTTCCGTTCGTTTTCAAAGTGACGGACCCTGTGGGTTGATATTCCGATCTCTGCCGGGATGACGGCCTCACATCCGTATGATAGGGAGAAGGGTGTCTCTCCTGTTGAGTCCTTGAAGGTCGTTCGGTGTGCCCACAGTACCTCCGGTAGCTCCTCGACCCATAGGCTTTTGCTTGATCCGAGCCGAGCTTTCAGGTTTGACTTGATGGTTTTATTGGTGGCTTCAACCTGCCCGTTCGACTTGGGATGGGCCGGCGAGGCGAATTTTAAGGTTATCTGGAGGTCTTCACAAAGTTTTCTGAATCCCCTGCTGTCGAATTGATTTCCGTTGTCGGTGATGATTGCCTGGGGGATTCCGAACCGGCAAATTATATTTCTCTTCAGGAACTCCGTGGCTTTCTTTTCCGAGATGGTGGACAATGGTTCTGCTTCTACCCATTTGGTAAAGTAGTCTATGGCCACGATTGCATATTTCGCCTGACCTCGTCCTTTCGGCATCGGCCCTATAATGTCTAGCCCCCACTGTGCGAAGGGCCAGGGGCTGGATATGGTGGTCAGCTGTTCTGCCGGCTGATGGTGGAGGTTGGCATTCTTTTGGCATCCCTCGCATTTCCGTGCTATCTTCACGCCATCCTCGTGCATGGTTGGCCAGTAAAATCCTTGCCTCAAGGCTTTGAAGGCGATTGATCTTCCCCCGGCGTGGCTTCCGCAGATGCCTGCGTGAATCTCCCTGAACACGTAGTCTGCTTCTTCTGGTGCTAAACATCTTAGGAGGGGTACGGTGTATCCTCTCCGGTAGAGTACTCCCCCAATTAGGGAAAACTTGGTGCTCTTGAACTTCAGCTTCCTGGCCTCCTTTTTATCTTTAGGGGTTTCTCCTGTTTCCAGGTACCTCCTGATCGGTTGCATCCATGAATCTTTGTCTTCTTCTTCTAGTACACCCACCTCTGTCTCCCCTATGCTTCTTTCTTGGAGGTATATAAGAGGGATTACCCTGGGGTTTTCTGTCTTCATTGAAGAGGCAAGCCTGGCCAGGGAATCTGCTTCGTAGTTGTCTTCTCGTCCGACCTGTTCGAAGAGTACGTTTCCCACTTTCTCCACCCACTTCTTTACTTCGGCTAAGTAAGCTACCATGGCTGGTTCTCTGGCTTGAAAATCTCCTTTCAGCTGCTGTATTGCTAGCTGAGAGTCACTCCTGATCACTACATTGTGGACTCCTACTACCGTACACAGCCTTAGTCCGGCCAGTATCGCCTCGTACTCTGCTTCATTGTTTGTAGTTTTGAAGGTGAATTTGAGGGCGAGCAGTATTTCTTCTCCCTTTTCACTTTTTAGTGCTACCCCTGCTCCGTATCCGTGCGAGCTTGCGGACCCGTCTACAGACATTTCCCACATGTCTTCTTCTACGGCTAAGACCTGCGGTTCTGTGAGTTCTGCTATGAAGTCTGCTAAGGCTTGCCCTTTTATTGCTGTTCTTGGGAGGTAGGAGATGTCGTGCTCGCTTATTTCTACTGACCACTTCATCAGTCTCCCTGAGGCCTCCGGTTTCTGTAAGATTTGTCTCAGGGGATAATCCGTGTATACCTTGATCGGATGGGCTTGAAAGTAGGGTCGTAGCTTCCGTGCTGCAGTGACCAGGGACAGGGCAATGAGTTCGTGTATGGGGTATCGAGTTTCTGCGTCCAGCAGGGCTTTACTGACGTAGTAAACTGGTTTCTGGACGTGGTCGGTCTCTTGTACCAGTGCCGAGCTTACTGCGTGTTTTGAGACGGCCAGGTATAGATACAGCGTCTCCCCTGGGAGGGGTTTGGCTAGGAGAGGGGGCTGTGCCAGGTATTGTTTTAGGTGCTGGAAGGCTTCTTCGCACTCGGGTGTCCAGTCGACCCCTTTTTGAGCTTTTTTGATGACTTTGAAGAAATGATGGCACTTGTCGGTTGCTCGCGAGATGAACCGGTTGAGTGCGGCGATTCTTCCTGTAAGGCTTTGCACTTCCTTAACTGTCCGGGGAGACTTCAGGTCTAGCACGGCCTGTATCTTTTGCGGGTTTGCTTCAATGCCTCGTGAACTTACCATGTAGCCCAGGAATTTTCCCGAGGCTACCCCGAATGCACACTTCTCTGGATTGAGCTTTAAACTGTGTTTCCTCAGGAGTTCGAAAGTTTTCTTCAGGTCGGCTACATGGCCTCTTGGTTCCTCGGACATTGTTATCATGTCGTCGACATATACCAGCATGGTCGTGCCGATGAGCGGTTTGAAGACTTTGTTCACCAGTCTCTGGAAAGTCGCCCCTGCATTCTTCAATCCGAAAGGCATTACTTTATAGCAGTATAGCCCTTGGTCAGTAATAAAGGTGGTCTTCTCCTCATCCGCAGGGTGCATCTTGACTTGATTGTATCCCGAGAAGGCGTCCATGAAGCTTAGCAGCCCTTGGCAGGCTGTTGTATCTACCAGTTGGTCTATATTTGGGAGGGGAAAGCTGTCTTTTGGACATGCTTTGTTGAGGTCGGTGAAATCTACGCACATTCACCAGTACCACGTTGGACACCCATTCTGGGTATTTTACTTCCCGGATGAAGCCGGCTTTCAGCAATTTTTCCACCTCGGTTGCTATTGCTCCGCACCGCTCCCGGTTGAATATTCTCCTCTTCTGTTTTACTGGCTTATGTAATGGGTTCACTGCTAAGCGATGGCTTATGAATTTTGGGTCGATTCCGGGCATGTCATCGTGTCCCCATGCAAAAACATCGGGGTAATCTTGTAGACATTCCAACAAGTCTTTTCTTAGGGCTTTGTCTAGACTTCCTCCTATTTTTATGTTCTTCTCAGGCCCGAATAGTTTTACTTCTTCCAACTCTTCGGCTGATCCGAGCCGTGCAGCTTTGTCGGGCCGAGGAGCAGGGTCTTTCCTTGTATTTTCGTCATCCTCGTCTCTCTGTCTCTTCTTGGTGCCTCTTTCTACGTAGAGGGTTTCTCGCGAGAAAGTGGCAAAACAGCTGCGGGCTTTTTTCTGGCTTCCGCATACGATTCTGATCCCTTCCCGTGTGGGGAACTTCAATTTCAAGTAATGACAGGACATTGCGGCCTTGGTTTTCATCATGAAGGGGCGGCCGACAATGACTTGATAACTGCTCATGCAGTCTACTGCGGTGAAGTTTATCATGATTGTTCGGGTTTTGGGGGCAGCCCCGATCGTTACTGCTAACTGAATTTTTCCCAGGGGGATGACCGTTGAACCCCCGAATCCGTACAGGGGGGTGCTGTCTTTGGCTAGGGCTGTGCATTCTACTCCTAGGTCCTCCAAAGTCTCTTTAGAAATTATGTCTACCGCGCTCCCAGGATCCACCAGGATTCGGTCCACTTCTGTGCCGCCGATCGTTGCTTTGATTATCAGTGCGTCATCGTGGGGGAAACTTACCCCCTGAGCGTCTTCATCGGTGAACATAATGGGTGTTGACCGATTTCCTTGGGGGTTTGGGATTTTTTCTGTTTTCAGCACCTCTGTTCCCCGTGCTCGGCTGTAATTCTTTCTTGACATGTTAGAGTCCCTGGCCAGCGTTGCCCCTCCTGCGATGACGTTCACCCCTCGATTCCTTGCCCTTTGTCTGGCGGCCATGGTTTCGTGGTCGATGTAATTGTTCAGGTACCCGTTCCGGGCCAGGTCCTCCATTTGTTCCCGCAGATCCTTGCACTCATCGGTTGTGTGCCCTTTTAGGTTGTGATGTAGGCAGTAGGACCTTTTGTTTTTTCTGTCTGGGGGAAACCTCCTGAGGTCTGGTTCTATTAAGAGACCTTTCTCCCGTATCTCCATGATGATTTCTCCTGGCGGCTTGCTCAAAGGGATATATGCCTCATCTCGAACCACGTGGTTTACCTGAGTTGTGGGCCTCTTTCCTTGATCCTTCTGTGGCATTGGCTTGAATTCTTTGGGTCTTGGATTGAACTTCCGGAATTCTCTTTCCGGTCGCCGGTGGTCTTCCCTCCTTGTCACCCTTTCTCTGGTGGTTGTCCCCCTCCGGGATACTTTTTCTTCGATTTCTAGCAGGACGTACTTCCTGGCTATCTCCAGTGCGGTAGCGTAGTCTGGTGTCTCATGGATTCTCAGGTGGGTCCATAGTTTCCCGACCCTTAGGGCCCCTTTTAGACTTTCCAGGGCCTCTTGGGATTCGTACCCTCCGACCTCGAGCACGGTGTTGTGGTACCTTTAAACGAAGCTTTTTAGTGTTTCGTCATCTCCCTGTTTCATGAGCCTCAGTTCTCCTATTGTTTTTTTAGGGGTGCAGGCTCCTTTGAAGTGTCGGATAAATGATTTTTTAAGCTGGGAGAAGCTCTGGATGCTCCCCGGGGCCAGACTTCTGTACCATAGGATGGCAGGTCCACCTAGAGTTAAGGGAAATACTTTGCATATGGCGTCGCCCGTTACCCCCTGTACTTCCATCAGGAGGACAAAATTTTCGATGTGGGATTTTGGGTCGGAGTGGCCTTTGTATGGTGCCATGGTCGGCATGTTAAACCGCTTCGGGAACTGTGCTGACCTTATTTCTTCCGTAAGGGGGGACCCCTCTTCCTCGCCTCGGGTGTCTCCCGCGCCGATCTTGAGGCCTTCTCCCCATCTGGTCATCTCTTTTCTCAACCAAGACTTTATTTCACGGGTTGTGCCCCCATGTCGCCTTCTGCGTCCTTCTGTTCGCCTGTCGTTCCGGGTGTGGCGTTCCATAAGCCCGGAGGTCTCCTGCACGTCTTCGTTGTACTTCTTATTCTCCCTCTCGGAGTTGTAAAAACTGTCGGAGGAGGGGTCGAGTGATTGTTCCTCTTCTTCTTCCCATGTGTTTTCTGATCGCGGCTCTCTTCCTACCACTTCAGATCTTATCCCATAAGGGCCTCTCTTTATGGGTTCCTCGTCCTCGCTTACATCTGCTACTCTCTTCCCTTTTTCCCTTTCTTTCCTTTTCTGGCCGGCCCCGGTTTCAGGTTTCTCGTTGTCTGCTTCTTCCATTCTTTCTAGTCGATCCATCATAGACCCCATGCTATCTTCCATCTTTTTCATCCAGTCCATTGCCGGACCTCCTGATTGGTGATTTCCGCCTTCCGCCATTTGTCTTATCACGTGAATTGCTTTTTGTGAAGTTCCCCACAGACGGCGCCAACTGTTGACGGTGGATTTTGGTCTCAGGGTAATACGGGAATATCACCTCCGAGGGAACCCTCCTTCAACTGTGAATTTGTTTGGTTATGCGGGAAACCAAAAGCAAACTTAGCGGAAAACAAAGAAATACGCCAATCAGACAAGGTGATTTAACGTGGTTCGGTGGACTTTGAGATCCGACCTACGTCCACGGACAAGAACAGGGTGGTACTCTTTTTATTACTCAAATACACCTCTCAGGCCTCTCCTTTGCTCTTACAAATTGGAACTTTTTGACTCTAATCTCTCACTCTTGTGATGATTTTCAGATGTCCCTTTACACATGCCCTACCCTCCTATTTATAATAAAAACAGAAATCGGACTCCTTCTTTTACAAGGATTCCTAGTTGAGTCAATATCCTTCTTTCACAAGGGTTCCTAATTTCAAACTACCTTTACTCCCTTTATCCTATCAAGATACTAATTTCGTCAGTTTTTCCCGTGAAAGTAGGATAATTTGTCACATTATCCGCAAAAATAGGATGCTCTACCTTCCTGAACACGCCTTGCTATCTGGTCGGTATTCATGAGGTCGGTCATGGCAACCTTTTATGCCGAGAATGTTCTTGCCGTCCTCTATAATGTCCGGTCATCTGAACCAAAGTGGTCGGTCTTCTCATGATGTGGTCGGTCTTCATATGATGTGGTCGGTCTTCATATGATGTGGTCGGTCTTCTCATGATGTGGTCGGTCTTCATATGATGTCAACCAGAGAAAGAATTTTACCTTTTTGTCCTTGTCGTGCTGTCTTAAATACTGTAGTGCTTGAAAACACCATCAACAGTGGTATATAAACAAATATTTAAAAATAAGTTAAAGTGACATATAACTGAACATAATTTTATTAAAATAATGAAGTCAGATAATTTATTTTTAAAAAATATCATTTTTCATAATTAAATTATGTTCAACTATAGTTTAATGTAATTTATTTTTAAATATTTATTTGCATATCACAATACCATAAATTAAATTAAATTAATAATTAATTAACATATTAAAGATATTAAACACTCATAATATAAGTAATAAATATAATAAAATAATATTCAAAGGAAAGAAATATATATATATATATATATAACCTTAAGTTCAATTTTCAAACTAAATATCTACTTTAAATGTTAACCATAAAAATTTAAAAAAATAAAGTGTTGACGGCTGATTTTAGTCTCAGGGGCAATAAGGGCTCTTCGCTCCCGAGACAATCTTCCTGCAACTGTGAATTTGTTTTTGTTATGGGAAACCAAAAGCAAATTTGGCAAAAGATAGATGAACACACCAATCAACAAAGGGATTTAATGTGGTTCGGCGGATCAAATCCAACTTACATCCACGGGCACAAAACGGATGATATTCTATTACTGAAATACGATGTTACTTGTTTACAGGTCTAATAAATTATCCCTCTTTCTCAAGTATGCTCTCACCTCCCATTTATACTAGCAAAGAGGCGTTTCCCTTTCCCACAAGACTTCCTGGCCGAAACTACCTCCGCCTTCATCTTAATTCTATAAAAACACTGACTTATCATCTTATCCCATAAAAATAGGATGATTTATCATCTCATCCCGTAAAAATATGATGACTTATCATCTGGAACATATCTCGCCATTTGTTCGGTCTTCAAGAGGTCAGTCATAATGGTCCTCTGAACTGAGAATGATGCCACCGATCTGATAATGACTGGTCATCCGAGCTTAAGCGGTCGGTCACTGATCATAAAGTGATCGGTCACTTACCGTTGGCGCATGCAACATCGAATGGTCGGGTCGGCATTAATGGTCTCGATCAAGAAAGGAGTTACCCTTTTACCCCTGCCGTGCTGCTTAAATACCATAGTGCTTGAAAAAATATTCAACATATGTACCCTAGTTCTCGGTTCCAATCGAGTATACAAGTTGGTGCCAGGAACTATACAAAAAGAGTAGTACTCCTAACGGACTGATGGCTGACCCTTTTGAGGAGAAGTTTATTGGCCTGTCACCACCATGTCCTCGGTACGACTATGATGCTCGGTCTGATTTCCTTTCCCGCCAAAACAAAATCTTTTCGTTGCCCTTCTGGAGACTCTCTCGAGACGCGCAATCGTCACATCCATTTAAATGCCCATCAAATCATCTCTAGGGTTTAACCTGAGCCTGACACTTGTCAAACATCAGCCGGCTTCCCGCCAAAAGCAAACAAGATCGACCGTTTACTGCCGGCACTAAAATACATTCAATCTCAACCGTTCATTCAACTCTGACAAATCGCTTCCGAAGTCGATAAATGGCACACATCTGAGGCTCTTTCTTGATCTAATGGTCACAAACGCTCCGACGTGACTATAAGAAGATGAAGCGATCACCTTGCGTCTGTTTGGCAAAAATTTGAACTCTATCAACTGCAAAAACTCTATTCTCTCCAACTGCGACCCGTCCGATTAGTGCGACCAAATCTCTCAAAGCACCCTTCCAGCCTTCGAAAGGAATCAAGTAAGTCTCTGAACGACCTCCTTGGTTTGTACTTGATGTTCGTTTTTTTTTCTAGATTTTAGGATGATGGGTAATGGATTAGGGAGACTTCGGTTTGTTCTGGGTTCTGTGTCTTGCTCGACGTTGCTAGGGAGAGATTTATGGTTTGATAGATGTTGTTAGGGCACTTAGAACCCATATGCTTAGTTTTCCGGACTCTCAGGGTAATTACGAAGTCCCCGGTAGTTTAAAAATTAGCTATAGACTGACCTCTTCTTTCCCATTTCGGATGTCAGGGATGTCTGATAATGGATCTTCCTCGGCAAACCCTGCTAAACCTTCGACTCCCCCTGTCCTAAAGCTCTCATCGAGCTCGGGGGCACCAAGCGTAGAGGACCTCGACATTACCCCAACTCCTTCCGAAATTGAAGAAAATACCTACCATCACAGAATTCCACGGAAGGATCCAGAGCCTGGTGAATTTGACTGTTCGGCTTTGGATATGAATCAGGCCCTCCAAGATAACCGAAGATGATCTGGCACTGCTCCGGCAATGCTATGATATTTCGATAGATATCGCCCTCGAAGTCCCTCATCCACTCGATCGTGCCAGTCAACCTGATGAAGGTTCGGTGGCTCTTCTTTCGGCCTTCTTCGAGTGTGGACTCCGGCAGCCAATTCAACCTTATTTCGCCTGGTTGTTGGCCGAGATGGAGATCGCCCTTTGCCAACTAAGTCTGAATAGTTGGAGGATCTTGACCGGGCTATATGTGATTTAGCATCAGACGGGCCTCAACGAACCTACTCTTGAAGAAGTGAAGAGGTTGTATCGGTTGAAGGCTAACCCAAGAACGCACCATGATTGGTACTACCTTTCTGCCTATGCCGAGTTGTCAAACATCGTCGGCAAACTCCCCGACTCCAACAAAAACTTCAAAGATTTGTGGTTCTGGGCCACGAGAGATTGGGGTTGGGCCCTGACAACATATGAAGATGAGACTTCAGTCCCCGGACATCTTTAGAGCATGAGGTTAGGAATCTAACCCTTAGTGTTCCTGCTCTTTAATTCTGTGAAAGGATTCTAACTTCTTTGACTCTTCCCAGCTTGTTGGAGGGACGCTCCCAAGGTCTCTCATCGAGTCCGGGTGCGGATACGATGGGCTCGGCGATATGCCGACCATTGGAAGCAATTGGTTAATGATGAGGCCTTTGTTGAGTCGGGCCTCATTCGGACTGTTCCTCCGAAGGTCCCGGGGCGGATAGGTAGATTCTTACTAACCCTCTAACCAATCCCTTGTTTGTTTAGCATGATGATGACTTGAAATTATTTAGATTCTGGACTGACCACTTTTTTTTTGCCTTTGCCTTTTGCAGGAATGTCGAAGAGGCCAAAATACCTTGATCAATTGGCCGGTGCAACAAAGAAAATCGGCCATATTGGAGCCGGACCCTCTCGGAAACGGCCAGAAACTGCCGAGGCCAAAAAGGTGACTGAAGAGGCATCCCCGCCGGCTACCCAAAGCTTATCTCCCTCATCCAGGGCATCGCCAACAGTCAGTACCCGACCTGCCAGCCCCCCAAAACCTACTAGAAAAAGGAGACATCTGATCGGGGCAGAAGAAACCGAGCTGACTCGGGAGATAGAGGAGGAACAGGCCCCGAGCAAAAAGCAGCCAGTTCGGAAAGAGAAGAAAACGCTGGAGGGCACTTCCAGAAAGTGGAAGGCGCCGTGATTCTTGGCGCAGAAGACCTCGGTCAGGACATCAGGGAGGCCACTTCTCACCTGGTGCCGGCGATCAACAAACTGGCCGAAGCAGTTCCTCCGGCGAAGATTTCGAGATACGAAGATCTCTCTCCCAAGGATGTGGTTACGGGGTTGTGCTCCGAGATGGCCAAGGTAACCACACTTCCCCCATTCCCAATATGGGTCCATGACTTAATCTGATTTCTTATTTTCTATTTCTCCTCGGCCAGCAACCTATCTGGCGGCCAAGAACAATGATCTCCTCCTGAGCCTTCTATCCGAGGGTGGCCAAGCCCAGAGGCTTCATAACCGCCTTACTGAAATGGAGGTCGAGCTGGCTAATAAAGACGAAATGATAAAAAACCTGGAACTGGCCGCGGTCGAGGCTCATTCAACAAATAAATCTCTCAGGGCCGCCGCCGCTCTGGAGGGGAAAAACGTTGAGGCTGCCAAGAAGGACTTGGAGGCTGCCCAGGTCGACAACAGGATCCTAAAGATGGAAGTGCGCAGTGTTGAATTCAAACTGAGGGCCAAAGATGAAGAACTGGCACGAGTCCGTGACGAGCTTAAGAGAAAGGAAGCTGAGTTGAAGGCCGAGAGGGACGCAATCAGACTTGAGGGGGTCGGGGACTGCGCTGAGATTATCCCGATGATATTGCCCAACCTGGATATGAGGCCTATCCATGCGGCCATTCGATTCTGCAAAGGGGAACTCTCACAGGAGGAGTTTCAAAAATGGCTACCCCATTCTCCCGAAGAGGTGATGGATCCCGACCCCATTTCGATCGTATAGGCATTGCATTTTTGCATACCGGCCCGAAGATGAGCCTCGAATGGAGGCACTACCTTTTAAGTCATGGAAGTCGCGAAAAACGGTCGTCGAAAAGAGAAAGTCAAGAGTTGACATATTTTTGGTTTTGATTCGCTAAGTTCGCTCAGAGTTCGCTTGTTGAATCTTCGTTTCGATGTATATCTTTGGCCCGAAATCACCGCAAACCACTCTAAGCCAACCTAAACACCTAAACCCACATTCAAAGCCCATGAAACCAAAATAAATCAAACACCAAGCCCACCATCCATTAGGCCCACGCCCATGACACTAAAATTACCCCTCCTCACACTATTCAAACATGATTTACCCATCTACCAAACTTACTTTAACCATTCCACCCCACTTTGACAAAATAATAAACAAATAACAAACACATAATTCAAACCCACACCTCACTCATTCAAACCCATACCTCACTCATACCTCACTCATTCAAACCCACACTTCACTCATTCTCACCTATACCTCACTCATTCAAACCCACACCTCACTCATTCTCACCCATACCTCACTCATTCAAACCCACACCTCACTCATTTAAACCCATACCTCACTCATTCACACACACACCTCCACTATCCCATTTGCCTATATAAACCATCATTTTCCACCTTGGAACCCCTAGCACACATTAAGAGCACACATTAAGAGCACATATCAAGAGACATCAAGCAAAAAAAATCAAGCATTCACCAAGCATTTTAGGAGAACAAAACAGCCCCCTCATCTCCCTTAGAAGTGACGCCATTGCAGCCTATTTCCAAGCCATTCACTGCCTCCTTTAAGACTTGAAGTCACGCCTAAGCCCTTCCATTCACTGCCTCTGATCATTTCAAGCATCCATCCAGCCCCCTAACCCTCACATCTTCACGCATAAAGCATCCATTCGGCTTCCCCTCACTGCCCTTGCATCCAACACACAAAACAGTCCCCATTTCAGCCCATCATCACGCCAAAAACAGTCCAGAAAACACATCCAGGTTAGCCCCCATTTAGCCCCTGGAAATTGCACCCAAATCACCCTAATTTTAGCCCCCAAACCAGCGCACAAACTGCCCTAAACACTCTCCAAAATTCGCCCGAAAACAGCAGCTCAAAAGCCCTCAAAACAGTCCCTAAATTCACCAAAACAGTGAGCAAAAATTGCACTTGCAAACCCTTGAGTAAATCGAGCAAACGGCAGTCCAACGCCTCTCAAAAATCACCAAAATTGACCTCAACCCACTGCCAACCAGTGAGCAAAGTGTGGTGACCTGAACCGCAGCGAAACGAAGTGGAAACAGCGGACGAAACAGCGAAACAGTAAGCAAAACGTCGAACCAGTGAACCGGTGAAATCGTGGTGACTTAGCCCTTCCGACGGCCGTATAACGCACCTCCGAAGAACGACACAAAAAGTTAGACCTGAGGGCACCTATTACTAAATTTATTTACATGAAATAATGACTTAAGAAGTTTATTTTATGGTATTTTTGCATGAATAATTAGTTTAGCATGTTGTTTAGATTTCTTCACATGAAATAATGACTTAGAAAAATGTGTTTTGTGATGATTAGCATGTATAATTAGTTTAGCATGTTGTTTAGATTTCTTCACATGAAATAATGACTTAGAAAAATGTGTTTTATGATGATTAGCATGAATAATTAATTTAACATGTCATTTATTTTAGGTTATGTAAATTAGTAACGTAGAAAAGCATGTAACTTACTTTTCCGTCGTATGAATATCATTAATTAGTGTATGATGTGATTTCGGGTGAATGGAATATGTGTTCTTTGGTGGTATATTGGATGGAAACCCGGACATAAATTCCATAGCCGAATCCGAATGGACGGTAATATGGTTTGCACTCGGGATACAATGCCCCGTACCACTTGAAATATTCATATGTTTTATTCCACTCAAACTTGCATTTGAGCATGATTAGACCATTAGAATGTTATTTTACTTTAAGCATGACTTAGTTATTTACCTTTTGTATTAGGAATTTAAGTTGTGGTATGTTTAGATTACCATTCTTGTAGCATGTTTGATGTGTGATGTCGAATGTTTGTCGTAATGAAAAGTTTACTGTTGAAGCATGCAAACCTAGAATTTAGACTACTTCGACCAACATGTATGTTGAGTATACTTGGTTAATATTGCACAAATCCATTCATTACAAACGACATAAGTAAGGGACCATTCCGAACCCAACGGTTTGAGGTCTTCCCTTGCGAGGGGTGAGTGCGGCCTTAAATTATTTTCCCGGTTCACACCGGGTGGCGACTCCATTATTCTCCGGTTTAGTCCCCCGTGGGCTACTCCGTACTCCCAACCGGGCCGCTAGCCCGGAACAACGTCGTCCAGTTTCTGTGTCCTACAGATCGGCCCGGTGCCCCCAGCTTCTGAAGAAAAACCGACCTGAGGCTCATGTTCCTGCCCCCGAAGCTATAATTGTCGGGTCCCCTCAGGCCGTCAATGTGGAAGCCATTGTCCCTCCTCCCGAGGCCGAGCCCAGCCATCTGCCACCCGAGCCTATCGAGGAAGAACCAATTGCTCCTGTGCGGGCCGATCCATAAGGGGTAACCCGAACAGGGCCCCGTGTAAACCTGAACAAACTTCATTTTCTCTGTAATATCTTTGTACAACTATATGTATTTATTATTTTTTACATGTTTCTATTCCATAATTTGCTCAGAATGCTTTCCTGCAAATGATCACTCGAGGTCCGGCCGTGAGGGGACAACCCGAGCCGAAAATAAGATCATGCGGTGGGACGTAACCCAACTCTGAGTTGGGAGAAACACTTGGCTCTGGGGGAATGTTACGTTCCCAGTCCGAAAAGACAGACTCGGTGGGACGTAACCCGACCCCGAGCTTATAGAAACCATAATGGCCTCGGCGGAACGAATCCAGCTCCGAGTCGAATAACCAGAAGATGCCTCGGCGGAATGAATTCAGCCTCGAGCCAATAACACAAGCAGAGGCCTCGGCGGAACGAATCCAGCCCCGAGCCAATAACACAAGCAGATGCCTCGGCGGAACGAATCCAGCCCCGAGCCAATAACACAAGCAGAGGCCTCGGCGGAACGAATCCAGCCCCGAGCCAATAACACAAGCAGAGGCCTCGGCGGAACGAATCCAGCCCCGAGCCAATAACACAAGCAGATGCCTCGGCGGAACGAATCCAGCCCCGAGCCAATAACACAAGCAGAGGCCTCGGGGGAACGAATCCAGCCCCGAGACAATAACACAAGCAGAGGCCTCGGCGGAACGAATCCAGCCCCGAGACAATAACACAAGCATAGGCCTCGGTGGAATGAATCCAGCCCCGAGCCAATAACACAAGCAGAGGCCTCGGCGGAATGAGTCCAGCCCCGAGCCGATTAATCATTGGGACTTAGTCATAAGGGAAGTGAATCAACCTTTGAAGCCCTATCGAATCTGGCACTGGCGTCCCCTTGCCAGACCAGCAAAAAACAAAAATAAAACTTTGGAAAATAAAATCAAAAAGCGGGGGTGACTTAGCACTTATCCCAAAGCAAAACATTTCGCAAGTGTAAACAACAGCACGGATGCCTCAAAACAGCGTCATGTCCGAGGTCTCTAAAACACAATTCTGAATCTTTCAATTCAGAGTCCCGGCTAACCAGGATTCGGATCAAAGAGCGTTTAGAATGATAAGGGCACATTCCTCTATACGTCAGGTCACTATGGGGCCTGTGTATTGTTCGAGGGCTCCTCCTTACAACGCTGGAGCAGGCATACGCTACGGGGGTACAATCCTCCCCGTACTATGCTTCTCACAGACCCGAATGACCAAATAGGTAGGGATCAAAGAGTGCCCGAAACATTAAGGGCACGCTCATCCTTATGTTTGGTAACACTGGAGCAAGCAAACGCCACGAGGGCATAATCCCTCCCTGTGCTATGCTTCTCACGAATCCATTGGTCAGACAAAACATACGGGAACACATTTCCCGCAGTCGTATTTCCCAAACTGGCCAGGCCGACCATCTCACGGGGGCACTCCCTCCCCGCGATTACCATCCCGAGATATCCTTCATAAATGCAAGTCATATGGTAGTTACGCTCCAGCTTCGGGAGTTCAACACTACCACGAAGGGTTCATGTGCTCCCTCATGAATTTCATCCATTGACGCAGTCCTGATCTTCAAAAATGAAATGAGTCAGGTCGGAGCACTTCTACCCGGGGTTTTTATGATAGCACATGTGATTGGTGTGTCACGGGTTTGGTGCCTTTTCTGATCCCAGATCATCCCTTCGCGTCGAGTATATCCCCAAAATATTGAATACGGCTTTCAGATCTAATTAGAAAAGCGAATGAAAATTTTCTTAATTGAAAATAGAAAGTTTTATTCATATTCGGGGACCTACTGCCCTTCCTACAACTCTCTGCGGGACATTTCGAGAGAGGCTTTATATTGAGCTCCTAACCCTTGTCGGGTTGTTAATAAAGAACAATCTACTGGAAGTATTTTCTTAACATCTCGGCTTTCCAAGGCTTCCTTAACCGTGTGTCGTCCAGCTGTTCCAAAATATAGACACCCGGCCTTACCACCTCCCCAATTTTATAGGGCCATTCCCACTTGGCACCTAATGAACCTTCCTCCGGCCTTCGAGTGTTCAAGATCACCCTTCTCAATACCAAGTCACCTAGAAGAAAGACACGGGTCCGAACTTTTTTGTTGTAGAAACGGGCCATTCTTTGCTGATAGATTGTTGCCTTCACAGCCGACTTCTCTCTCTTTTCTTCGATCAGGTCGAGGTGACTTCTGATGAGTTCTTTATTCTGTCCGTCTTTAAAATGCCGGACCTTGTGGGTAGTCATTCCGATCTCTGCTGGAATAACCGCTTCGCATCCGTATGATAAGGAAAACAGAGTTTCTCCTATGGAATCCTTACAGGTCGTCCGGTGCGCCCACAACACTTCCGGTAACTCCTCGACCCATAAGCTCTTGCAGGCTCCGAGCCGAGCTTTAAGATTTGCCTTAATGGTTTTGTTTGTCATCTCAACCTGCCCGTTGGACTTGGGATGGGCATGTGAGGTGAATCTTAAGGCGATTTGGAGGTCTTCACAGAGCTTCCTGAAGCCTTTACTATCGAACTATTTTCCGTTATCGGTGATGACGGCCCGAGGAATTCCGAACCTGCAGATAATATTTTTCTTCAAAAACTCCGTAGCTTTCTTCTCTGTGATAACGGACAGGGGTTCCGCTTCCACCCATTTGGTGAAATAATCTATGGCAACAATGGCGTACTTCGCCTGCCCTCGCCCCCTCGGCATCGACTCGATGATATCCAGCCCCTACTGGGTGAACGGATAAGGACTAGACAGGGTAGTCAACTGCTCTGCTGGCTGGTGGTGAATATTGGCATTCTTCTGGCATCCTTCACATTTCCGAGCCACTCTTATACCGTCCTGATGCATGGTTGGCCATTAGAACCCTTGCCTTAAAGTTTTAAAGGCAATTGATTGTCCTTCGGCGTGACTCTTACAGATTCCCACATGAATTTCCCTGAGCATATATTCAGCCTCCTCTTCTGCCAAACATCTCAGGAGGGGTACCGAATAGCCCATTCGGTATAACACTCATTCGATCAGGGAGAACTTTGTGCTTTTAAATTTCATCTTTCTGGCTTCTTTCTTGTCTTCGGGCCTCTCTCCAGTCTTCAAATATCTCCTGATTGGTTGCATCCATGAAGATTCGCTTTCAATATCCAACACCGCTACCTCAAGCTCTCCCACGCTTTTTTCTCGGAGGCAGATTAGAGGGATTATTCTAGGATTTTCTGACCTTATCGAAGATGCGAGCCGTGCTAAAGAGTCTGCCTCACAGTTGTTTTCTCGGCCGACTTGCTCAAAATACACGTTCCCCATTTTTCCCACCAACCTTTTTACCTCTGCCAAATAGGCTATCATACTCGGCTCCCTGGCTTGGAACTCTCTCTTCAGCTGCTGAACGGCCAGCTGGGAGTCGCTTCTTACAACTACGTCGTGGACGCCCATCACTGTGCATAACCTTAAACTGGCTAAAATTGTCTCATACTCCGCCTCATTGTTTGTGGCCTCGAAGGCGAATCTCAAGGCGAACAATACTTCTTCACCTTTATCATTTTTCAATACGATTTCGGCCCTATTACCTTGTGAGCTGACAGATCCGTCTACAGACATCTCCTATTTGTCTTCCCCAACGATCAAAATCTGGGGTTCTGTGAATTCAGCAACAAAGTCCACCAGAGCCTGCCCTTTTACCGCTGCCCTTGGGAGGTAAGAAATATCGTGTTCACTCAACTCTACCGACCACTTCATTAACCTGCCCGAGACCTCCAGTTTCTGCAGAATCTACCTCAAAGGATAATCGGTATAAACCCCAATAGGATGGGTCTGGAAGTAAGGTCGTAACTTCCGGGCTGCAGTGATTAACGACAAGGCGACCAGCTCATGTGCTGGATATCTGGTCTCAGCATCTAATAAAGCTTTACTAACATAATACACTGGCCTTTGAACTTTATCGGCCTCTTGCACTAATACAGAACTTACTGCATGCCCCGAAACAGCTAAATATAAGTATAAGGTCTCACATGGGGACGGCTTTGCTAGAAGTGGGGGCTGCATTATGTATTGTTTTAACTGTAGGAAGGCTTCCTCGCATTCTGACGTCCAGTTGACTTCCATTTTTGCCCTCTTGACGACTTTGAAGAAAGGGTGGCACTTGTCGGTTGCTCGGGAAATAAACCGATTTAATGCGGCCACTCTGCCGGTCAGGCTTTGCACTTCTTTTATCGTTCTAGGAGACTTTAAGTCCAGAACAACTTGGATTTTCTACGGATTTGCTTCTATGCCTCGGGAGCTTACTGTTGGATAATATGACCCATATCGTCACTATTTGTACAGATCATAGTGTTGTTGTACAAATTAACTATGTGACAAGGAAATTGCACTCTCATCATTTGTGATTAGATCACCTTAGATATATAAATGAAGAGAGGTCCATATGATTAGTTCCTGGATTGAGATGATATGAGACAGTATCAGTCCACGAAGGATTAATCATTAAATATCCCTAGTCGTAGTATTATCGAGACTGGACATCGATAATGCGGAATAGACTAGTATTGCACTTGTGCGCGTTGTGAGGGTACAACGGCATAGTTCTCATATATTTAAGTATAGGATACTTATGCAAGTGCGATAGGAGGTTGTGTTTCACCGATGGTACGGGAAACAGCTTCGCTCTGGATAGACCCCTCGGAATCCCATTGGTATTATGACTATGTGTCTATGGGAGTCCGACATCAGGGTAGTTGTATTTGGTCTTAACTTGAGACTTGCACCGCTAATGCTTACGACAATCAATATACTTTAGTTGAGGTCATCCAGGGCTGTAACAGGTTCTGTGTACGCCAATGCTGGGTATATTGAGAATCGTAGAGTATTGGGTGTGATGTCAAGACGGAAGTATCACTCCAGTCATAGTGGAGATGATGTCACGCAGGATACGGTATTAGTGCTCTTAAGTGCTGGCCGGCCATCGGGATATTATGACAAGGTCTTGTATATCCGATTATAGAGACTAGTTACCAGACATCTGACATGTGCTTCGGACGGGGCAGACACTTATCCAGCCCCAGCCCTAGCACGTGACTATCCGATACTGGGTCGATATACATAATACTTGGTATACTACGCTTGATATAGATCTTAAATATTCTTAGATGAATATGACCGGAGAATTGGGTAGACTTCGTGCTTTGCTAGAAGCCGATCTTGTCTCGTAAATCGGTAGAACGTAGTACTTGGTACGTACATGATTCGGATACTCCGACGACCGTATTTACTTCCAACGTATCCGGGGATCTCATGGGTCGCTTCCCGATAATCCACCGATGACGCATAACTCGCACTCTTAAATAATCTGGGATTATATTGAAGAGAGAGAAAATTAATCTAGGATTAATTACGGAGATATTTTATCTAGGATAAAATATCATCTAGAGAGAGATAATGATTAATTTGGAATTAATCGGTAAATTAATATATTCGATATATTAAATGAAATTAGATTTCGACGCGGAATTAAAATTAGATTTTAATTCGGGCGAACGAATTAATTTGGAATTAATTCGTTAGCGACGTGAATAGTGAATTCGCTAGGCGTAATCATTTAATTACGACGCGACGGAAAATTCATTAATTGGGAATTAGCGAACCCGAGCCCAAGTGTGATTGCGAGCGCATTCGTATTTCGAATTCGAATGCAGCAACGCAAGTCGCATCAAGCGTCAAATCATTCGTCACATCAAGCGTCACATCAATAGTCACTTTGAGTGATGTGATTGATTGATTGATTGATGTGATTGATTGATTGAGTGATTGACACACATCAAGTCACTTTAATAAAGTGACATTGAATAGTAGATGGAAGTAGATGAAATAGTGAAATTGGTTGAGACTTTTACCATTTTAATTATTTAATGAATTATTTGGTAATTGTTTAATGTATTTTCTTGGAAAATATATAAAGTTTTTTGGAAAATCTTTTGGCAACCAATTACACATTTTCTCTCCATCTCTCCTCCTCTCTTTCTCACGCCCAATGGGCTGTTTTCTCTCCTATTTTTCACAGCTCACTGCCGTGAGCTTCAAGGGAAGCAAGAGTGTGTTTTTTATGCAAAAACACAAGTGCTAGCACACTTACGAGACTTGCGAAAGTGGTAGGGAGGTTCACCCATGAGGCGGGATCCGTTCGACGAAGCTTGGAGCTTGATGAAGGACCATCTTCATGCCCAAAATAGTGAGCAACATCACTGCAGTTCACGCCCTTAGCAGTGGGGTTTTTCAAGTTTTGTTGCTTGCCGCGTCTCTCAACCGATCGATGTGAGTATTCCGCTACCTCCGTTGATGTGTTCACACATGTATTTCATGTCTTGTTTGATCTTGGGACCTAGATATAAACCTAACACTTACCATATAGCCCAAAAACTTTCCCGAGGCCACTCCAAACGCACACTTCTCCGGGTTGAGCTTTAAGTTATGCTTCTTTAGTAATTCAAAGGTTTTCTTCAGTTCGGCCACGTGACAACCTGACTCCTTAGACATTGTTATCATATCATCAACATATACCAGCATTGATGTGCCGATGAGTGACATAAAAATCTTGTTCACTAGCCTCTGAAAGGTCGCTCCTGCATTTTTCAATCCGAATGGCATTACTTTATAACAATAAAGCCCCTGATCGGTAACAAAAGTCGTCTTCTCCTCATCCTCATGATACATCTTAACCTAGTTATATCCCGAAAATGCATCCATAAAGCTTAGCAGTCTCTGGCAGGCTGTCGAATCCACCAACTGATCTACCTTTGGTAGTGGGAAGCTGTCTTTCGGGCATGCTTTGTTGAGGTCGGTGAAATCCACGCACATCCTCCACTTTCCATTGGGTTTCTTCATTAATACCACGTTCGATACCCACTCCGGGTATTTCACTTCTCTGATAAAACCATCTTTCAACAGTTTTTCTACCTCGACAGCCACTGCCCTGCACCGCTCCTAGTTAAAGGTTCTTCTTTTTTGCTTGACCGGTTTGTGGGATGGGTTTACTGCCAAACGGTGACTGATAAACTTCGGATCTATCCCGGGCATATCGTCGTGCCCCCATGAAAAGATGTCTGGGTACACCTTTAGACACTTCAGCAGGTCATGTTTCAGGGCATTGTCTAAGTCTTTCCCTATTTTTACATTCTTCCCAGGTTCGAAAAGTTCTATCATCTCTAATTCTTCGACTGCCCCTAGCCGGGCAACTTTCTTTGGCCGAGGACCCGGATCCTTACTTGCCTCTTCCCCGTCTTCATTCCCTTGCCTTTCCGGGTACCCACTTCAATGCAGAGGGTTTCCCGTGAGAGGGTGACAAAATAGCTCCGAGCCACCTTCTGACCCCCGCACACGATTCCAATCTCATCCCGGGTGGGGAATTTTAACTTCAAGTAATAGCAAGACATTGCAGCCTTTGTCTTCATCATGAAAGGCCGACCAACAATGACTTGGTAACTGCTCATACAATCCACCACCGTGAAATTCATCATAATCGTCTGAGTCCGGGGACGGGTTCCGATTGTCATTGCCAATTGTATCCTTCCTAATGGAACGACCGTCGAGCCCCCGAAGCCGTATAGGGGAGTCCCATCGTCGGTTAGAGCCGCATACTCCACTTCAAGTCCGTCCAAAGCCTCATTGGAGATTATATCCACTGCACTCCCGGGATCCACTAGGATTCTGTCTACCTCAGAACCGCCGATTGTTGCCTTGATTATTAATGCATCATCGTGGGGGAAACTCACCCCTCGAGCATCCTCGTCCGTGAACATGACTGGCATTGACCGAACACATTGTATTCTCGAGGCCCGTCCTGTTTCTAACACCTCCGACCCCCGAGTCTTACTATAGTGGTTTTTTTAACTCCCTATCTGGCTTGCGAGGAGCTTCTGCCCTCATCGTCCTTTCTCTGATAGTTGTCCCCCTTCAGGAGATTCTCTCCTCATTTTCCAACGAAACAAACTTCCGGGCTATTTCCAGAGCGGTGGCATAATCTGGTGTATCTTGGATCCTTAGGTGGGTCCACAGCTTCCCGACCTTTAAGGTCCCCCTTCAAACTTTCCAAGGCCTCGAGCGACTCATATCCCCCGACCTCGAGCACCATGTTATGGTACCGTTCAATGAAAGCCTTCAAGGGCTCATCGTCCCCATGCTTCATGAGCCTCAATTCCCCAATTGTCTTCTTTGGGACGCAGGCCTCTTTGAAGTACCGAACAAATGACTTCCTGAGTTGCGCGAAGCTACCGATGCTCCATGGGGCTAGACTTCTGAACCACAGAATGGATGACCCACCCAAGGTTAGGGGGAATACTTTGCAAACGGCATTCCCTACCACTCCTTGGACCTCCATCAATAGAACAAAACCCTCAATATGGGATTTTGGATCAGTATGGCCTTTGTAGGGCGTTATGGACGGCATGTTGAATCGTCTTGGGAACTTTACCGACCTTATTTCTTCTGTGAAGGGAGATTCAACCTCGCCGTCCCGAACATCTCCCGTATCAGTTTTGAGGTTTACTCCCCACTTGGCCATTTCTTTTCTTAACCAAGATCTTATATTGCCATCTGTGTTACCATGCCGCCTCCCACGGCCTTCTTCGCGTCTGTCACCCCGGGTGCGGCGTTCCTTATGACTTGAGACTTCCCGTCCAGTTTCACCAGGCTTCTTATCTCTCATTCTGGTGTCGCGGGGGCTATTATAGGAAGAATCTGGCGACTGTCTCCCCTCTTATTCTTCCCACATATCCTCCGTTTGTAAATCTTTTTCTACCACTACGGACCTCATCCCGTAGGGACCCTTCCTCATAGTTTCATCGTCATCACTCACATCTGCAAACCTTTTTTCCTTTCGCTATTTCGCCTCTCCTCCGACTGGTTCCGGCTTCAAGTCTCTCATTATTCGTCTCTTCCATCCTCTCCAGTCTGTTCATCATGGATTTCAAAAGGATTTGATTTTTCTCCCTATCTTTCCTCATATTTTCCTCCATCTTCTTCATCCATTCCACTGTTGAACTCCCTGACGACCGGTGATTTCCACCTTCTGCCATCGTCTTACCACGCGAGCTGTTTTTTCTTGGATTCCCCACAGACGACGCCAACTGTTGACGGCTGATTTTAGTCTCAGGGGCAATAAGAGCTCTTCGCTCCCGAGACAATATTCCTGCAACTGTGAATTTGTTTTTGTTATGGGAAACCAAAAGCAAATTTGGCAAAAGATAGATGAACACACCAATCAACAAAGGGATTTAACGTGGTTTGGTGGATCAGATCCAACCTACATCCACGGGCACAAAACGAATGATATTCTATTACTAAAATACGTTGTTACTTGTTTACAGGTCTAATAAATTATCCCTCTTTCTCAAGTATGCTCTCCCCTCCCATTTATACTAGCAAAGAGGCGGTTTCCCTTTCCCACAAGACTTCCTGGCCGAAACTACCTTCGCCTTCATCTTAATTCTATAAGAACACTGACTTATCATCTTATCCCATAAAAATAGGATGATTTATCATCTCATCCCGTAAAAATAGGATGACTTATCATCTGGAACATATCTCGCCATTTGCTCGGTCTTCAAGAGGTCGGTCACAATGGTCCTCTGAACTGAGAATGCTGCAACTGATCTGATAATGACCGGTCATCCGAGCTTAAGCGGTCGGTCACCGATCATAAAGTGATCGGTCACTTACCGTTGGCGCATGCAACATCTAATGGTTGGGTCGGCATTAATGGTCTTGATCAAGAAAGGAGTTACCATTTTACCCATGCCGTGCTGCTTAAATACCATAATGCTTGAAAATACTAGAGGTGGCAAAATGAATCAACGAATCGAATTTGTATCGAATCCTAAACGAATCGAATCAAAATGTGATGGATTCGTATTCAATTCGTTTATTTAACGAATCCTAATATTAGGATTCGTATTTGATTCTTTTAATAAACGAATCGAATACGAATATTCATTTATTCGTTTAGTTAATGATATTATTTAATAAAATAATTTACCACATTTGATTTACATTAATTCTTCATAAAGATATACATATGAAATATGTAATTAATATATTTACTAAAAATACCTCACCAAATATCGAAAATATTACTTTTTCTATCATAATTAACTATAATTTCTCGAATATTAATTGAAAATTAACAAGAACTAGTAAATAAAAATAATAAACGAATCCTAAATGAATAAACGAATTAATGAGCTTAAATTCGTATTCGATTCGTTTAATAAACGAATCGAATCGAATTGACCTATTTATTAAACGAATCTATTTTTTCAAACTCGTATTCGCTTTAAAGCGAATCGAATCAAATCGAACGAATAAACGAATTCTGACCCAAATTGCCACCCGTAGAAAATACCATCTACATAAAGATTTATAAATAAACTTATAAAAAAACGTTTTTTTTTTAGTTTTGAAGTCCCGGCAAGTAATAGTGAATTACAGGAATTAATTTAACAGAAAAAAAAAAAAAAAAAATTTTTGGATATAAACGTCAATGATGGAGGAAAGTGTGAAAATCTCCCAAAGATAAAACATCGTGGAAGCGAGTGTACGATTTTCATACTCGCGGTTTCCGGTATAAATAATCCTTTTAGACAGTTTTGTCAGAAAATTTACTCGCTCTTTTTCTTTTCTTTTTACAGAGCTGTGAGTGTAAATTTCCTTTTTGACTTTTACTTATTACCTCTGTTTGAAGATATAAGCTGCTGAATCATGGGGCTTTTTAATGATTAGGAAATTCAGTGAAGAGGAGAGGATAATGATTTTTGACAAAATCTAAGACCTGCTTTAAAATTAAATGTGTCCTCATAATAATATTAATGTGTGATGATTATCCATTGTGTAAACTTACCGGTATTTTATTTTATTTTATTTTATTTTATTTTATTTTTTTTGGTCATTATAATCCATCATACATACTCAACTTAGTTATGGTGACCACAAAGAGAGTCAAACTTCCCTTTATGAATAATTTTTTTTAGTCTTTTCAAAATATCAAAAATAAAGAAAACAATTATTTTTTGTAACCTGAATCAGCTCTATAAGGAAACCAAAACACACATGATATACAGGGAATTAAAGAAATTCTTTGATACCTTATGTATTATGAAAATAAAATTATGGACGCAACCATCTGCCTAATCTTTCATTGACAAATCCAAAACAGAAAATGAACCTTGGACTTCAACATTTAGGGCAAAAAAAAAACATAAAATTCTTTAATATTTTCAAAAATACATATAGTCTTCATTCATTGATAAGTTTTATTATTTTGAGTGGAAAATTATTATTTACTATGTATTTTCGTATGTTGTTTCGTATGTTGTTTTTATTTTCGTATGTTGTTTTTATGTAAATGAACAATGTTAATTATTTAATTGTTCAAACAAATCAAATTTTATTAAGAGATTATATATCTTTTTTAAAACGTTATTAGATTTTATATTCATTTTTCAATAAAATCATGTTTTACCGATAAAAGAAAGTGTTGCTACCTCAAAAGGATTAGAAATGATGTCTCTTAAAAATAGTCACGTTCATGGTTGTGGTAGTAAAGAACAAATTTAATCAATGCGTTTTTTTTTTAAATATTGAAAATCATTCCGTCAAATCACTCAATCCGGACTTAAACGGAGCGGGTAAAACTCGTTATTATCATATGTTCTTACAAGAAATACATTCTTTATACCCGAACTCATAACCTAACAACCAAATCCTCACTAAACACTTTATAACCAAATCACACCCCTTAGTCAGTGGTTTTTTACTTGATAGCACATATGTACTTCTTATTAAATTTATTTAAGCTAGTATTTAGACAATCTTACATAACTGGAGGGAAAATGAGCGAAATTCTTTTGATGTTTAATAAAACTTATTGAATTCCCCTATATATTTTATAATAAAAATAAAAATATTTCTAACAAAACTCTCCTATGGGGAGGATTCGTTTAATTTTAAAATATCATAGAGATATTACTTAGTTTCACTAAACGTGAAGAGATATTGATATTTTTTCGATAACTTAATATCAAAATAATAATGGTTGTGGAATAAAAAAGAGATCGTAAAGTATTTTTACTAGTCAAATAAATTGGATTGTAATAGCTTAGTCTTAGAACATCTTCAAGAGACGGATAAATCAATGTTCTATCTTAGATTTATGAAATGAGATATGATTTTTCTTTTCAACAATATATGTTATCTTTATCATACATCAACTTTGAGTGACTACACTCCTTATATTTAGGATAAGAAAATATGTTATAAAAGCAAATCAAAATTGTCAACTCATTAATTAAATATTATCTATTTCTTTTTTTCTTGAAGATTATTATTATATTTTAAAATATATTTGTAATAATAAATATATTAGGTATGAGGTACCTCCATGACTCCTTAAATTAAAAACGATGTCATTTTCGGATAAATATAGAGAGTATTGTTGGAGATGCTATAAAAATACCTAAAAGCTAAGTTAAAAAAATAAAAAATAAAAAAATTTAATAAAAAAAATATTTTTATTAGGGTTAAATATAGTACGAGAATTCCATGATAAAAATCACTATCCTAAAGAGTGTAAAGCATAATTCAAAAGAAGACTTTATTTAGGTTTTCATTGTTTGGGTGTGTAATCCCCAATCATTTATCACTTTGACTATTTGCCATACGCTAGCTCTCAATTATCCAACTTTTTTATTTTTTATTTATTTTTTAATAAAAATTCACATTAGAATTTGATGCACCTTGCATACGGGTCAAAATTGAAATGCAATTTAGTAATCTTTATCTGCATGGAAATGAGAATTAGGCTACAATGAGCTCAAAAGTCTAATGTAATCTTTTGCTGTAAGATATGCATATTTTTTTTTTTTGGAAATTCAGTCGTCAAATCATCTGATCCTAGAGGTGGCCAAGGTTTCAGTTCGGAATCGGAACCGAACCGGTTGGAACCGTAAGGGTCCAACACGAATCCTAATCCTCAATTAATGTTTAAATCTCATTTTTTTTTTATTTTCAAAAAAGTTAAAAAAAAATGAAGGGAACCGGAACCGAAACTGTACGGTTCGGTTCCGGTTCAGGTTACGGTTTCAGTTCCACTCAAGTATGGAATCAGAACCGAACCGGAATTATCCGGTTCGGTTCTGGTTCCACACTTGTGGAACCGAAAACCGAACCGTGGCCACCTCTATCTGATCCTGATTTAAGCGGAGCTGGTAAAATTTCAGACTTTCCCAGAGTCTTACAAGAAATGCATTTTATGAATTTAAATTTAGAATTTGAGTAACCAAATCCTAAATTTTATGTTACTAAACCACAACATTGGGAACAAGATATACATATTCATTCATGCAATTTGGTTACTCATTCCTATCTTCTCTTTCCGTAATTTTATATATATAGGACTGACCTTCATGAATATGGGTGTAACTAAATTTGAGGTGGAACAGCTCAAGATTTTTTTAAAAAAAATCATTGGAAATCCCATCGTCAAACCACCCCTTTTGGGTTTAAGGGGAACATATAAAACTTTCGGCTGTCCGAGACTCTTACAAGAAATACACTCCCTATATTCGAACCCGGGACCTGAAGGTCAGATCCTGAACCCTACACCACCAAACAACGTCCCTTGAGTACAGAACAACTCAAGATAAGCTCATGTATTTCATCAAATAACCATTAAGTTGAGCTTACACGTCTCAATCATGTATATCTAACTTAGGGTTGACAATTAGTCATGTTGAGCTATAATTTATCAATCTCGATTATGGCATATGATGTAATCGAAACGAAAAATCATCGCGAATTCTTATTGGGTTTTAAATTGGGACACAAAATCATCCTCAATCACATATCGAACGATATATGATACCATATCCCAATCAAGATTTAAGATTTTTAAGCAATAAGTCAGAACACATTATGGATTTGAGAGAAAAAAATCATCACGAATCCCAACTAGATTTGTTTAATTGGGACAAAAATCATCTCGAATTTCTCAATTTTGATCAAAATTTGGAATTTTTAACCAATACTTCTTTAACTAAATTTTATTAATTACAAATGACTTATTCTGATTGCTAATTTTTATTAACTTATCTCATCCAATTTTATCTCAGTGAGTGTAATAACCCGTAAAATTTTAAGTAGTTTCAATAAGGATTGTAATAACCCGTAAAATTTTAAGTAGTTTCAATTAGGATTTTACGGGATTAATTCTGCAGTGACGGAAAATTCTTCGGATTCAAGTAAAAATTTGTTGAAAAATTTAATAATTAATTTTTGTGGACAAAAATGTTCAATTTCATGATGATAGTGGGAAGATGAAATAAGTGGTGTTGGATTAATTGCATTATGTTAGTTCCATTTTTGTTGGCAATGTCCGCAATAAAACAAGTTCAATTAAGTTGTAATTGATGGAGTTGGTGCTTGGGGTGCCAATCCGATTTGTATATTTTATTATTTATTAATAAAATAAATACATTTTTCATTTCATACCTCATTAATGGTATTGTTATTATGCGTATTAGATTGATGTATAAATATGCTAAGAATAACATCGACCTTAGAATAGTCATGACATTAGGTGTAAACTATTCTTAAAGTAAATATCCCTAGTCGTTGGTTTTGGAATAACGGTCGAATTCCTATAACCAAGAATACTAGCACATGTCATATACTGGAATTGGAGTTCCAATGGTTTAACCCGATGTACCATGAGTTTTGGAAACTCGTATAGACATGTGGGTATTCGTTGAAGCGAATATTGAATGACTCATAGGTGATTCCTAATAGTTGGAAGTACACACTATGATTCCTAATACCTGGAACACGAAATTATGCAAAAGCCTCTTCCGATGGTCAGATACAAATACCCAGTGTAACTTAATTAATCATATTCCTATGTCAACCAAGTTATCTGAATTCATTAAGATTAAGTTCCAATTATGGCTACCCCCGACTGAAGGGGTTATTTAGGGGTGAATCCGGTAACGCAGCGGAAGCGGTGAAAATCCGATTTTCAGATTTCAAAACTTTTTCTCGGATAAATTAAATAAACATATTTATTTAACATTCCAATAATCAAATTATGAAAATAAATTCAATAAAACATTTTTAGGTGAATTTACCGAAATACCATTGCTTTGCATTTTTGTCCGTTTTAGTCCGAAATTGATCCAATCAATTTTGAATGATTCTAAATCATTTCTAAGATGAACTTATGATGTTAAAAACATCAAAACACCAAAGCAACCAAAATCCCCAAATTTCCTACACAAAGCCGAGAGCACCATTTGGTGCCAAAATTGTGCATTTTGCACTTTCATGCTTCAAGACACATCCAAATGATATCCAATCAACATGAAACTTTATATGCATCATATACACACATAAATACACAACATATATGAAAACCCCCAAATTTGGAGTTAGTCATAAACCCTAATTTTTCAATTTCCACAAATTGGACAAATTGGACAAATTAGGCTAATTACATTAAATCAAATGTTTCAATCATCAATCTTTCATCCAATTCAAGTCTCAACACAATGAAACAACTCAAGATCAAATCTAGGTCATTTAAGAGTGGGTCAACAACTCTAGAATAGCAACATGGTTTCATAAACCTTAAAAGATTACATATAACTACAATAGTCATATCCTTTCTTCATCATACATGCTTTAACAATTTCACCAAAGTTTTCCATCAAAAAAACCACAAAGAAACAAAGAAAGAAATAACCTTAGGATATCAAATATGAAAGCCTAGATCCTAAGGAACAATTTCCCTACTAATAGTAAGTTGAAGAAAACTTACTAAAATCAAGCTTTCTTGGATTTTTCTTTCTTTCTCAAAGTTCTTTAAGCTTTCTTCAATGGAGTTTTCCTTTTGTGAAATGTGTATTAGGTTAAACTAAATGAAAAGCAAATGAAAACAATATATACTTGTCAAATTTTAGCCTTGGCCGAAATTATACACAAGCATATACACCAATTTTCATTTCAATTTCATTTCAAATGCATTTAGTCAACTTATAAATATCTAAAAACTTTATGGATATTTATTTTGGTCAACAAATGCAACTAACATCATTAACTTTAAATATCCTAACTTAAGATATTATATTTTAATTAATTTAATCATTTAACAATTAAATAATCAATTAATTAATCAAATACAAATATATTAAATATGTATAATATTTACATTAAATATCAAAAACATATATTCATTTAGGATAAAAGTCAAATAACTCATTTTGACTATTAATTAATGTGTATTTAAATTAATCAAGTATTAAATGTAAATACACAATAATTAAGTAAATGACTATCTAGTCTCTTTAGCATGTAACTTGCGTTTAACCATTAAACGACTTTATAAATAATCAATATTATTTATTTATGTTGCTCTAGTGCTTAACGAGTATGTTTCATTATTGAGACTCTCTAGGTTCAGGTATATCCGTCACGAAATCAAATTTCATGTCCATAATCTATCCACCCGTAGATTATGACGATCACGGATAATCTCGCTAAACCATACAGGTCGAGGTCATCGCAAATGTATAATTCCTCCGTCACAGGTATCCGGATAAATCCCAGAGATATAGATGTAAACGTCAAATCTCTATCGGGATTATCCAGTCGACTATTCTATTAGCAATCTCAAAAAGAATGTTTAGAACTAGCTTCTAAACTTACCATGGGCCCATGGTTTTATCTGATTGCTAATCATATGGACTACCTATGCTCTGGTACACAGAACTGACGGATCCTATCTTGATACACATAGGACACCCTGAGGATCTATCTACACCCAACGAACAGGCGGAGGTCTGATCTAAATAGATCGGTGACGTGACTGCCGTCTAAGTGTAGAAGATGTCTCATGTGCCCACAATGGCATCTCAAGTCTAAGAATCACAAGTGCTACTCAACCCAAGAAGATTCTTATTGACGCTGGTGACCATCCATTAAGAATCTTCGGTGAGTCGTTCAGTGTTTATCCGCTATAAACACCTACACGTCTATACTAGTCTCCAAGACTAATGGTTCATTGAGAAACCATTGGAATCATATATTCCAGTATACGACATGTACCGGTCTCAACGGGTTTACTATACTGACCAAGTAGTGTAAACCTTGACCAGGCACTGTCTGAGAATGACAACGTCATGATACGACTCAATGTCCGTTGCGACGCTTTTGCAACTGTATCATGACTAATCATTCTAGGGTCATTACGTCTTTACCATATAAAAGATTAGATTATATTATAGAAACTGCATATATTATTACTAATAATAATGTTTTACAGAAGTATTTAACAAAATACAACCGGGAATTGGCGCTCTGAGCACCAACCCCTACAAAATCTCCCACTTGATCTAGTGCCAATATCGATTGTATCTAATACCCATCGACTCCACGTGTTTATCAAATAACTTCGGAGGTATGGCCTTCGTCAGCGGGTCTGCTGCGTTGTCTTCACTTGGTACCTTGCACACGACAATATCCCCTCGCGACACGATCTCTCGAATGATGTGGTACTTGCGTTCCACATGCTTCGACTTCTGATGCGCCCTCGGTTCCTTTGCTTGCGCAATGGCTCCAGTATTATCACAGTATAACAGAATCGCATTCTCGATACTTGGGACAACTCCCAATTCTGTGATAAAGTTCTTTATCCACACAGCCTCTTTTGCGGCTTCAGAAGCTGCAATATATTCCGCCTCAGTGGTGGAATCAGCTGTAGATAGATCCCTGTTTGGAACTCTTCCAACACACTGCACCTCCGTTAAGGGTAAAGACAAATCCAGATGTAGACTTTCTATCATCGGGATCCGATTGGAAATCGGAGTCTGTATACCCATTAACCTGCAGTTCGTTTCCTCCATAAATAATCAACTTATCCTTAGTACCTTTAAGATACTTTAGGATATGTTTAATGGCCATCCAATGGTCATTACCTGGATTGGACTGATATCGACTAGTTACGCTAACAGCGAAACTGATATCAGGCCTCGTACATAACATGGCATACATTATGCTACCCAAACACGAAGCATAAGGTTGGTTAGACATTCTAACCTTCTCATCTTCTGTTTGTGGACACATCTTCTTGGAAAGATGAATCCCATGTCTGAACGGTATGTTTGCTGTCTTACAGTTACCAAAACTATACCGTTCCAAGATCTTATCTATGTACGTTGATTGGGATAACCCAATCAGCCTCCTTTGTCTATCTCGATAGAGTTTTATCCCTAAAACATAGGAAGCTTCTCCCAGGTCCTTCATGGAGAAATTCTTACAGAGATATGCTTTAACGCTTTGTAACATTCCTAAATCATTCCCAATGATTAGGATGTCATCAACATACAGGACTAAAAATACGACCATGCTCCCACTGGCCTTCTGATACACACAGGATTCTTCCGAATTCTTAGAAAACCAGACGATCTGATAATCTCGTCGAATCGAAGATTCCAACTTCGTGAAGCTTGTTTAAGTCCATAAATGGACTTCTTAAGCTTACAAACCATACCCGAGGTTTGGCTGGATGTGAAACCTTCCGGCTGTTCCATATAGATTTCTTCATCAAGAAACCCATTTAGAAAAGCCGTTTTGACATCCATTTGCCAAATCTCGTAGTCATGATACGCACTATAGAAAGCAAAATCCGGATAGACTTAAGCATTGCCACCGGTGAAAAAGTTTCATCGTAGTCGACGCCAGGTCGCTGCGTGTAACCTTTTGCTACCAGTCGGGCCTTGTAAGTTTCAACCTTACCGTCAGGCCCGCGCTTCCTTTTGTAAACCCATTTACAACCGATAGGAACAATTCCTTCGGGAAGCGGAATCAAGTCCCAAACTTGATTTTCATGCATTGAATCTATCTCGGATTTCATGGCACTTTGCCATTTCACGGAGTCGATGTCCAACATCGATTCTCTATAGGTGAAAGGATCGGTCTCTTCAACTAAGAGAACATCCAGACTCTTTTCTTGTATCAAATACAAGCGTTCAGGAGGTCTAGATACCCTTTCCGACCTACGGAGTGTGTGTGTTGAAGGTCCTTCATCTACTTGAACTTCAGGTTCCTCCGTTGGTTCGTTGTTTTCAGGTTGGACTTCATCAAGTTCAACCCTTCTATGATCACTACCTTCTGACAAAAATTCTACTTCTATAATTTTGCGAAGCGAGCTACGAAGACATTTCGATGCTCGGTATCATAGAACAGATATCCCCTCGTATTTGAGGGATATCCAACAAACCTAAACTTTTGCCCTCGAGGTGAAAGCTTACTTTGCTGAGTCACCCTGGACATAGGCAGGACAACCCCAAACCTTAATATAATTAAGATTCGGTCTCCTACCGAACCATATCTCATACGGTGTCGTAGGAACAACCTTTGAAGGAATCTTATTCAAAAGATGTGCGGCTGTTAAGAGACAGTAACCCCATAAGTAATAGGGCAAATCTGTGAAACTCAACATCGATCGGACCATATCCAATAAAGTCCGATTTCTCCTTTCAGATACACCGTTGTGCTGTGGTGTACCTGGAGGAGTATATTGAGCGAGAATCCCATTCTCCTTCATATAATCCATGAACTCACCACTCATATATCGCCGCCTCGCCGCTCGATCTGATCGAAGGCATTTAATATATTTACCAGTCTGTTTTTCTACTTCATTTCGGAACTCTTTGAACTTTTCAAAGGTTTTCGATTTATGTCGCATCAAATACACATAACCGTACCGTGACAAATCATCGGTAAAGGTAACGAAGTACGAATAACCACTGTGAGCAGTTTGACTTAGTGGACCACATACATCAGAATGTATGAGTTCCAGTAAGTTTGTGGCGCGGTGTCCAACACCAGAAAATGGGGCCTTGGTCATTTTACCCCGAATACAGGATTCACAAGTTGGATAGGATTCAATGGTAAGATCTGGTATCAAACCATTCCTAACCAACTGGGTAAGGCGTTTAACTCCAATGTGACCAAGTCTCATATGCCAAAGTTCAGTATTAATAATTTCAGGTAATCTACGTTTATTAACTCCAGTATTTAATATATCTTTAGAAGTTTGCAATGTATAATGACCATGCTGGTTTGGACAACTAAGGATCTGAATATTATTTCTATCATATAAATACAAAGAACTATTCTTAATATTCATACAAAAGCCTTCTGTATCAAGTACAAAAAGTGATATAATATTAGCGACACATCCTGGTACAAAATGACAGTCATTAAGCAAAAGTGTCCCATTCGGCAATGAGATCTCGCATACTCCCACTGCAACTGCATCCAAAGAGTCTCCACTCCCGAACCGCAACTGCATCTCCCCTGGCTTCAGCCTCCTACTTTCCTTCAGCACCTGCAACGAATTGCAAATGTGAATGGGACAAGCAGAATCTAAAATCCAGCTGGATGTAACGGCTTCACAAGCCAAAGATAAATCAATAACTGGAAAAATAAAAGTACCTGATGTAGATGCTCTGTCTCTCCTGATCTGAGCAATGTAATCTGGACAGTTTCTCTTCCAGTGTCCGACCTTGCCGCAGTGGTGGCATTTGTCTTCAGAAGCCCTTTTGGGCTTAGCTATCTTCGCCTGCTGTGGAGGACCGAAGGTCTTCTTCTTCTTTCCCTTGGACATTCCTAGGGAAGAAGCAGACAGAGAAGTAGATCTAGGTGGGCGAGTCGGTACTCCCTTCTTCAGATCCTCTTCTGCCGTGAGCAACATCCTATGTAGCTCCTGGTAGGTGCAGACTGTCCCGTGCATGTTGAAGTACATCACAAACTGGCGGAATGAAGCTGGCAGAGAACCAAGAATGACACTCCTACCGAGAATGTCATTGAGGATGAGATTATGTTGCCTCAATTGATCGATCAAATCGATCATTTGAAGAACATGTGGGCTAACACTTTGCCCCTCATCCAGACGCGCATGGAACAGTTCCATGGCGACCTTGTGAACAATAACCTGTTCCTGGTTCTCGAACGATTGTCTTAATCGCGTTATCATACTATAGGAATCTGATGTTCCATAGTATTGTTGCTTGAGTTTCGGAGAGAGCGAACTAAGAATGTATGATTTAACCCTTAAATCATCATTCTTCCAAGCTTCAAAAACTTGCCGTTCCTCCTCCGAAGCATCCTCACCCACTGCAAGGGGTAAAGGACCCTCAAGAACATAACCCAACTTTTCGGAATCGAGGACAATCCTCAAATCCAATTCCCAGTCCGTAAAGTTCTCAGCGCCTTTTAGTTTGTTCGCATCTAACATACGCGCAAACTGGTTTGTGGATTGACCCGCCATCGCAAATCTATCATATAGATCACGAAAAACGGTTAGCAGAAATTAAGCAGTTTCATATAATATCAAAAGCATAAACTAGATCATGGATTTTTAATCTAATATGCCCCTCCCACTAAATCATGCAATACTGTAATCCCAAAACAGAATACAAATATTTAATAATAAAATTAAATATAAATAGTGAAAAGTGGATCCCGTGAATATATTTCAGCTCACAGCAGAGGCACGGTCTCGCCTACGTATATTCATCAGGTAGACAACTCATTTGTCAATCACTCAATAGTGACTCCTAAGTATCCGGTCCTGGCCGTTTCTCGTTGTCGCTGCGAAGGCAGGCCCACAAGGAGACGTACCGAGGTAATACTCGTCAATGATAAACTCAAGTTACTTACGTAATCCTGACAGCTAGGGCACGTTCAGAATTCCGCTTTTACTTGAATTTATCTAGTATCAGATATACATCCGGTATAAATAAATCTTTATCGGCTACACCCTCACAGCAGAGGCACGGTCTCGGATGTAGTCACAAAGAAGTATTCATAAACCGTATTGACAAGACGGACCATATAACATGCATCAAATACAAATTACATTTAAACCTTATTATTAGGGATTTTCCGCTAAGTGTCATACACCTTAAATCTAATCAAATTAGTTCCTAATAAGCATGCATAAATCAAGAAAACATGATTAAACATTGATTCAATGTAGGCTATGCATTTTAAGTGGCCTAGAATCAGACTTGCTCTGATACCATTTTGAATGGGTTATTTAGGGGTGAATCCGGTAACGCAGCGGAAGCGGTGAAAATTCGATTTTCAGATTTCAAAACTTTTTCTCGGATAAATTAAATAAACATATTTATTTAACATTCCAATAATCAAATTATGAAAATAAATTCAATAAAACATTTTTAGGTGAATTTACCGAAATACCATTGCTTTGCATTTTTGTCCGTTTTAGTCCGAAATTGATCCAATCAATTTTGAATGATTCTAAATCATTTCTAAGATGAACTTATGATGTTCAAAACACCAAAGCAACCAAAATCCCCAAATTTCCTACACAAAGCCGAGAGCACCATTTGGTGCCAAAATTGTGCATTTTGCACTTTCATGCTTCAAGACACATCCAAATGATATCCAATCAACATGAAACTTTATATGCATCATATACACACATAAATACACAACATATATGAAAACCCCCAAATTTGGAGTTAGTCATAAACCCTAATTTTTCAATTTCCACAAATTGGACAAATTGGACAAATTAGGCTAATTACATTAAATCAAATGTTTCAATCATCAATCTTTCATCCAATTCAAGTCTCAACACAATGAAACAACTCAAGATCAAATCTAGGTCATTTAAGAGTGGGTCAACAACTCTAGAATAGCAACATGGTTTCATAAACCTTAAAAGATTACATATAACTACAATAGTCATATCCTTTCTTCATCATACATGCTTTACAATTTCACCAAAGTTTTCCATCAAAAAAAACCACAAAGAACAAAGAAAGAAATAACCTTAGGATATCAAATATGAAAGCCTAGATCCTAAGGAACAATTTCCCTACTAATAGTAAGTTGAAGAAAACTTACTAAAATCAAGCTTTCTTGGATTTTTCTTTCTTTCTCAAAGTTCTTTAAGCTTTCTTCAATGGAGTTTTCCTTTTGTGAAATGTGTATTAGGTTAAACTAAATGAAAAGCAAATGAAAACAATATATACTTGTCAAATTTTAGCCTTGGCCGAAATTATACACAAGCATATACACCAAATTTTCATTTCAATTTCATTTCAAATGCATTTAGTCAACTTTATAAATATCTAAAAACTTTATGGATATTTATTTTGGTCAACAAATGCAACTAACATCATTAACTTTAAATATCCTAACTTAAGATATTTATATTTTAATTAATTTAATCATTTAACAATTAAATAATCAATTAATTAATCAAATACAAATATATTAAATATATGTATAATATTACATTAAATATCAAAAACATATATTCATTTAGGATAAAAGTCAAATAACTCATTTTGACTATTAATTAATGTGTATTTAAATTAATCAAGTATTAAATGTAAATACACAATAATTAAGTAAATGACTATCTAGTCTCTTTAGCATGTAACTTGCGTTTAACCATTAAATGACTTTATAAATAATCAATATTATTTATTTATGTTGCTCTAGTGCTTAACGAGTATGTTTCATTATTGAGACTCTCTAGGTTCAGGTATATCCGTCACGAAATCAAATTTCATGTCCATAATCTATCCACCCGTAGATTATGACGATCACGGATAATCTCGCTAAACCATACAGGTCGAGGTCATCGCAAATGTATAATTCCTCCGTCACAGGTATCCGGATAAATCCCAGAGATATAGATGTAAACGTCAAATCTCTATCGGGATTATCCAGTCGACTATTCTATTAGCAATCTCAAAAAGAATGTTTAGAACTAGCTTCTAAACTTACCATGGGCCCATGGTTTTATCTGATTGCTAATCATATGGACTACCTATGCTCTGGTACACAGAACTGACGGATCCTATCTTGATACACATAGGACACCCTGAGGATCTATCTACACCCAACGAACAGGCGGAGGTCTGATCTAAATAGATCGGTGACGTGACTGCCGTCTAAGTGTAGAAGATGTCTCATGTGCCCACAATGGCATCTCAAGTCTAAGAATCACAAGTGCTACTCAACCCAAGAAGATTCTTATTGACGCTGGTGAACCATCCATTAAGAATCTTCGGTGAGTCGTTCAGTGTTTATCCGCTATAAACACCTACACGTCTATACTAGTCTCCAAGACTAATGGTTCATTGAGAAACCATTGGAATCATATATTCCAGTATACGACATGTACCGGTCTCAACGGGTTTACTATACTGACCAAGTAGTGTAAACCTTGACCAGGAACTGTCTGAGAATGACAACGTCATGATACGACTCAATGTCCGTTGCGACGCTTTTGCAACTGTATCATGACTAATCATTCTAGGGTCATTACGTCTTTACCATATAAAAGATTAGATTATATTATAGAAACTGCATATATTATTACTAATAATAATGTTTTACAGAAGTATTTAACAAAATACAACCGGGAATTGGCGCTCTGAGCACCAACCCCTACACCGACAACATGTATATTCCTATCCTGTAAGGAAATCTATTAAAGAGTTATCTATCCTCAAGGAAGATCGTGGGCTATTGAGTCTAGGGTTTAAACCTAAAATCCCGTTTCCAAGTTCATTTCAAGTTTACCGAATCAATCTTATTAATGGCCAGTTAACAAGAAGTATTAAGATTAAGGCTCAATAAATAAACATTTATATTACCCAAACCATAAAATAACCCCTTATTAACCGGTGATATTGGAATTCATCACAACCCCATATAACTGACTTAGTTACGACACATATTTACGGGCAGTAAAAGCTTAAATAAAATAAAAGACATAAAATAAATTGCTGGAAATTAAATATTGAAAAGTAAATGACGGAAAGTAAATGCTGAAAAATTAAATACTGAAAATTAAATGCTGAAAAGTACATGCTGAAAGTAAATTGCTGAAAAGTAAATAAAGTAAAAGTACAATAAAAGAAAATACTGAGGTAAAATGATCTACTTTTATTACTTCTATTTTAGATATCTCCCTTAATATAATATATTAACTTTACATGATAATTACCAACTAGCCATATAGACGGTATCCAGATTAAGTCAAATTAATAATTAATTATCAACCAACCAATCAGGCGATATCCAGTTTAGTCAGGTTAAAACCAATTTCAATATTTATCAACCGACCATAAGGCGGTATCCTTATTAAGTCACGTTTTAACTAGTTTATATATTATATTTAACAGAGATTAATCTAAATATTAGTAATAAAAGTTTTACCTTTTACCCCAGTAAGGGGGAGTTACCTCCTCATTACTGAAAAGTAAATTGCTGAAAAGTAAAGAAAGGAAAGTACTGTGCGTAAAAGTAAATTGCAGAAAGTAAAGACTGAAAAGTAAAGAAAAGAAAGTGCGAAAGCTGAAATTAAATACTGAAAGCTGTAAATAAACAAGCAAGACACAATCTTCTTAGTATTCTTAAGGAATTACATAGAAGAAGGTATGAAATTTACAAATGAAATGGCTTGGTATTTATAAGTAAAATTTTGCCTTCACCAATTTCTCCACAAATTTCTCCACTAATTTCTCCACCAAACATGGCATCAAACATGACACCAAATATGGCACCAAATCCTCCACCAAACATGCAAGCATGTTTGGTGGAAGTTTGACAATTTTCATTATTTATTTATTTATTTATTTTTGTTTTGAAAATGACTTTAATAATTACACATAACACACTTCCGGATGTTTTATCCATTTCGGTCCTGAAATCTTCCGAATTTGGAATTATTATGAACTTGCACGTTGTAGATATTTGAGTCATCTTTAATCTGAAACTTGAATCACCTCAATCCGATATTGGAGTAGAAAGTTATGGCCAAAATACGAAAATTGCGTAAAGTTGAAATTTCTGAAACTGTACTTCGTTAGAACGTCATTTCAAGTTTCCAACCTCCAAAATCCAAATGTCAAGTCCAGTTTTTACCATTATTTGTTCCATATTTCGTCCTGATTGATTCCATTGAGTCCCGATTTTATTTTACCTGTAAAATAAACTAAAACACATCAAAATGTTCATCAAACCCGAGAAACTAAACAAAATATTAGGTAAAATGAGCGGTAAATATTGATATATGTTCCACTCATCACACCTCCAAATCTAACATTTTACTAGTCCTTGAGCAAAACAACAAAATAAAATATAATAAACAATTAAAATTAAAGTAAGCCACTTTCGTAGGGATCACAGTTGCATTTAGCGTATGCAACAAGCCTTTAAACCCCTAGGTGTTTCTAGTGGATGAGTTGTAGTCTCGTGAGGGCTTACAGCAACGATACCCACAAATGTCTTATGAAAACAAAAATATAATAAAACTAATGCACACAAAAGAAAAAAGACAAGAGAAAAGAGAATAAAGAAGTTTATGACTAATCAGGTGAAACTTCTTGTCCAAGTTTAGAGCTGTTTTCTTTCTTTCTAAATTACCGAATAAATAAATTCCCCGATTATTTTTACCATTCTTTATACAGACATCCAACAAAATATTAATCAACTCATTTTGCCCACAATAGTCATAAGTGTAGTTGAGAAGAGAGTAATATTTTTGTCCTAAAGTTATATCAGAATTCACACCTTTTTTAGCAATTGAATATTTTTCTGGTTTTTCTCTTTTTTTTTTTAATTATTATTATTTTTTTATTTATATACAATATCTTCCATCCATGTAGCGAGCTTTAGGCCAGTGACTCCCAAACCAGTTGGCTTTAGGGCACCAGATGTTAAGACACCCCTACGGACTTAATTACTCGGACTTCAGATATATATATATATATATTTTCTAACATCTTCGATCCATGTAGTGAGCTTTGGGTCAGTGACTCCCAAACCAGTTGGTTTTAGGGCACTAGGTGTTAAAACACCCATACAGACTTAATAACTCGGATCTCAGACGTTTTTTTTAAATCCTATCGCTTTTTTTAAGATGTTTCCTCCAATTAAACCAGTGCACTGAATATTACAAACTTGTCAAATACAACTCATGTCCGTATGTTACCTTGTATGTTGATAATACCTGTCAACTGAGCATGTGAAAATTCATTTTAGTCAGTATTATGGAGAATTCACAAATCAAATAATTCAAAAGGAAATAAACAAAAATTAACTTGTTCCGAAATAGGTTGAGATACATCTCGGTAGTGGAAACTCCTTACACAGCTATCTCACACCAATTTCACCTGATTAATCAAATTAAAAACATAAAAACACAAAATATATTTTTTTGATTTTTGTAAAATTTTTCAATTTTTTTTTTGAATTTTTCGAAAATTTTGGACTAAAAATAAAAACAAAAAAATACTACAACTATTCCCCACCCCAAGCCTAAATGAGACATTGTCCCCAATGTCTTAAAAAGTAGAAGATGAGTTTAGAAGATAGTACCTGATTAGCTGAAATTCTAGATCTAAAATGAAAATTAAAGGTTAAGATCCAGATTTATCTGACGCTTCTTACCACGATCATTATCGGACCAATTAATCTTGGAAAGGATAGGGTCAATTTGTGGTTCAAATGCTAAGATTTGGTCAATTAAATCCTAGGCAGTTCTGGCAGTGAAGAGGAGTTCTTTTAAAGGTTTTGACACGAACCCATTTCTCCGGGCATCATTAAGAAATACACAAAGAAAATCATAAAATCCATCTGCGTTGAACAGTCCAATTGGTTTATGGTGTATGTTCAAGTTTTCCCAATATAGTATTGTAAACATTTCCTCCATTGTACCCAAGCCACCTGACAAAGCAATAAAAGCATCAGCACGGTTAATCATTTCTACCTGTCGTTCAGACATATCTGGCACAATTAATTCCTCTCCGTTTGATGGTCCTATCAGATTCGCCTCCGCCAAAGGTTTTGGGATGATTCCCAAGACTTGACTGCCTCCATCCTGTACGGCCTTTGAAATGATCCCCATTAGTTCAAGATTGCCACCGCCATATACTAGGTGCATATTCATTTCAGCTAAGACTCAACCCAATTCCTGTGCTGCCGCTAAATATTGTGGCTTAGTACCAACACTAGTACCACAAAAGACACAGATATTTACAACTCGTCTTTTTGAAGTGGCTTCCATTTTTATCTGGATGCCTTCAAAAGTGCAATGATGAGTTGAATTTATAACACCTGAAAATGGTTAGTAATAATAGCACTAGTATCTTCCAAAGGACGATTATTAGCAAAATTATAAAAGAAATTGTGAAAGGTCAAAAATTTTGGATCCTGTCGGAGAAAATAAAAGAAAATAATAAAACAAATCACAATTATTAGGAAAAGATAAAGAGATATAATATTTACAAGAAAGTAACAGCTTGATTGACGTCTATGCGTCAGAGACAAGCTTTCCATCCAATTTTCTTATAAATTGGCAAACATGGTCTGTTAAAGTCAGATTCCCGAGACTTAACTGTTGTCTTTCTTTTCGGAATTGTGCATATAACATACAAATTTCATGATATACATATCCACTGGGATGCGTCTCAAGAGTCTTAGATATGTCATCCAATGACTCCTTACTCAAGCCATCCCTAATGAAATTAATCTTATCTTTACGATTATCAGACACCATTCCTAAAGAACGACAATGAATATTACAAAACATACGAGCACATTTATAACATACACCTATTCTTTTAACTCTTCTCTTTTTAGCATAGGTGCTTCTTCCTAAACCAGGCAGATGAGAAACAAAAGAGTCAGAAGACTCACCTGTTAGACAATTATGACCCATAGCGTCACTATTTGTAAAAGACATTGTGGTTTTTGTACAAATTAACTATGTGACAATGGAAATTGCATTTTATCATTTTGTAATTTGATTACTTTAATATATAATTGATAAAAGTCCTTATGATTAGTTCCAGATTACAAGATATGAGACAGTATCAATCCATAACAGTTTAATCATTAAATATCCCTAGTCGTAGTATTATCGAGATTGGACATCGATAATGTGGAATAGACTAGTATTGCACTTGTGCGTGTTATGGAAGCGTAACAACATAGTTCTCATATATTTAAGTATTGGATACTTATGCAAGTGTGATAAGAGGTTGTGTTTACCGATGGTACAGAAACAGCTTCGCTCTGGATAGACCCCGCGGAATCCCATTGGTAGTATGACTATGTGTCTATGGGAATCCGCATCAAGGTAGGTGTATTTGGTCTTAACCTGAGACTTGCATCGCTAGTACTTGCAACAATCAATACGCTTTGGTTTTGGTCGTCCAGGACTTTAACAGGTTCTGTTACACCTCTTTTGGGTTTATTGAGAATCGTAGTGTATTGGATGTGATGTCAGGACGGAAGTATCACTTCAGTCATATGGAGATGATGATCACGCAGGGATACAGAACTGGTACTCTAATTGGTTGCAACCATCGGGATAATATGACAAGGTCATTATTATCCAATTAAAGAGACTAGTTGCTTGTGATCCGATATATGCTTCGTAAGGGGCGGACACTATTCCAGCCCCAGGCATTGCATGTGACATTCGATACTAGATCGTAATACGCAATACTACGTATATTACACCTGACATAGATTATATATTCCTTTAAGAATATTTCTGGAGAATTGGGTAGGCACGGTGCTTTGCTAGAAGCCAACCATGTCTCGTAAATCGGTAAAAATGTAGTACGAGGTACTCACGTGTTCGGATAGTCCAACGATCGGATTTACTGCCAACATATCCAGGGATCTCATGGGTCGTTTCCCGAAGATTCACCGGTGACGTATGATTCGAACATAATTAATCTAGGATTAATAGCGGAGAGATTTTATCTGGGATAAAATACTATTTGAAGAGAGAGAACGATTAATTTGGAATTAATCGATAAAATTATATATTTGATATATTAAATGAAATTAGATTTCATAACGGAATTAAAATTGGATTTTAATTCGGGCGAACGAATTAATTTAGAATTAATTCACGAGCGACGTGAATAGTAATTTTGCTAGGCATAATTTTTAATTAAATTTGATTTAATTACGTCGCAACGGAAAATTTGTTAATTCGGAATGAGCGAACCCGAGCCCGGGATGTGTTGCGGGCCCACTCGGATTTTGAATCAAGTGGGGCCCATATGTCACATCACTAGTCATTCATTCACCTTTTTGGTGATGGAAGTTAGTGAGTGAAATCTTGGTAACTTGTTTTACACACAAGTTGACAAGGTGATTGACTTTATACCAACTTTGGTATATCTTTCATTTTTGATTTTTGAAATCAATACTCAAGTCATTCACTCTCTCACCCTCTATCTAGCTCACGGTTTTGAGCAAGAAAATACTCTCTCCAATTTTCTTCTTTGGCCGAAAATAACAAAGGAAGAAAGGTGATTTTTGTTGCAAAAATCTCCATTGCTAGCACATCAAAAGATCATTCAAGGTGATAGGGAAACCAATCATTGAGCTTGGAATCAACAACAAATCTTGGAGCTTGGATTTCAATTCAAAGAAGGAGCTTGGCCGAAACTTCAAAGGAGCAAGTTTTGTGTTCAACGCATCCAACATCCGTTCTTTATAAGTATGATTCCTCCATACTTCATTTTGTATTCATATGGTTTCATTGCTTAAATGATCTTGGGACACTTTAGAAACCCAACAATGGTATCATGGTGCCTTATTGAGCATGAAATTGAACTTAGGGTTTATATTCTTGATTTGAGTATTTTTGATTTGAGCATGTTTTAATCAAATTATTTGTTTGAGTATGCTTGTATGTTGATAACTTAGAGTTATGCATGATCAATTTTAGAAAAAAATTAATTGGATTAATTTTGCCCAAAATCTTAGGCTTGACCGAATACATATATGCCCTAAAGTCATGGTATTTTTTTGTTTTTTGATCATTGGATGAGTTGAAATACATGGATATATTGATTTGAGATTCAATCGAATTGAAATCGGAATCGGATATTAAATCCCTACAAATGCCGTGAGCTTCAAACTATGGAATGAGATGATTTTTTGTTTCAATAATGTTGGACATGTATTGATGATGAATAAGCATGATTAATTGATTAAATTGATAATTTGGAAATATTAATTTAGATAATTAATTAATACACTTTAATTAATTAAATTATGAAATTTGGAATTTTAGAATTTGATTAATTGGGCTTACAATGTTGTATTTGGACCTAATGGGCTTGGTTGGTGTAGGCACTGCATTTTTGCATATAAGTCCCTATGATGAGTCTCATTTGGAGGCACTACCTTTTAAGTCACCGAAGTCACAGGAAACAGACGTCGGAAGGGGAAATTCAGAATAAGTACGTTATCAGATTCATTTCGCAAGTTCACTATCTTCGTGTAAGCATTGCATTTTTGCATACCAGCTCAATGATGAGCCTCGTACGGAGGCACCACCTTTTAAGTCGCGGGAGTGGCGGGAAACAGACGACGGAAGGGAAAAGTCAAGAATTGATGTTTTGTTGGATTTTTGTTCGCTCGCTTAACCTCGGGATTTGCTCGTTGAGCCTTTGTATCAAAATTTATTCTCGCCCCGAACCTTAAACCTACCCCTGTGTCCCTTCAACTTCCATGCACAAACATAAAATAATAAGCCACCAACCAATCAAACAAATAAACAATAAACAAATAAATAAAAAATATTAACCAAACATAAATCACCCTCACGTGTAACATACACACACACACACAACTTAAATCAAACCCACCCAATTTAAAAAATAAAAAAATACCAACAAACACCAAAACAAACAATAAAATATTAACATCAACAAAATCCACTCACCGAATAAAAAATAAACAAACCAACCCACTTTCACAAAAAAAAATAATTAACAAACACAACAAGCCAAAATAAACAACACACACACAAACAATAAATATGTTGGGGTTATTCGGGTCGGGCGCAGCGGAAGCGCGGGTTTGGGGGCGCAACGTATTTCAAAACTTTTTCAAAATACCGAGTAAATTATTCAATATCTAATATGAATAATCTATTCGTGTTCCACCCATAAACTAAAACATTACTCACATGTATGATCCGATCAAATGGAGTAATAATCCGACCACAAAAGTGCCGACCACATTATGTCCGACCAGACGAGGACCGACCACAAAAGTGCCGACCACATTATGTCTGACCAGACCACAAAAATGCCGACCACATTATGTCCGACCAGCCGAGGACCGACCAGCCGAGGACCGACCAGCCGAGGACCGACCAGCCGAGGACCGATCAGCCGACCAGCCGAGGACCGACCAGCCGAGGACCGACCACATTCAAACAGACGAATATTTTTCATGCATCATATACAAATCCAAATACTCAACATAAATGAAAAGCCAAAAGGTGGTACAAGGTCAAAAAACTTGAAACCAATACTTAAATCATGTTTCTAAAACACCATTCTTCCATCCAATCAAAGTCTCAACACAATGAAACAACTCAAGATCAAATCTAGGTCATCTAAGAGTGGGTCAACAACTCTAGACTAGCAACTTGGTTTCCAAAACCATAAAAGAAAGTTTATTACTACAATAGTTATACACTTCCTTCATTACACATGCTTCACACTTCATCAAAACTTCCATCAACAAAACCACAAGGAATAAAGAGAAACATCCTAAGAATGTCATATATTAAAGCCTAGAACCTAAGGAACAAATTCCTTACTAATAGCAAGTTCAAGAAACTTACTAAAATCCAAGCTTTTTGTTTTTTGTCTTTCTTTTCTCAAGCTTCCTTTTGTCTTTCTTCAATGGAGTTTTTATGTTTTTTGTAAAGTGTATTAGGTTAATGAAATGAAAAGCAAATGAAAACAATATATACTTGTGAAAGAAAATGCCTTGGCCGAAATTCACAAACATATATCAATAATTTTCATTTCAATTTCATTTCAAAATTATGTTAACAACTTGCATAAATATCTAATAACACTTTAATGATATTTATATAAGTCAACAAAAGCAACTAATACCATTTACTATAATAAATCCTAATGTAAGATATTTATATTTTAATTAATTTAATCATTTAACAATTAAACAATCAATTAATTAATCAAATACAAATATATTAAATATATGCATAATATTTACATTAAATATTAAAAACATATATTCATTTAGGATATAAGTCAAATAACTCATTTTGACTATTAATTAATGTGTATTTAAATTAATCAAGTATTAAATGTAAATACACAATAATTAAGCAAATGACTATCTAGTCCTTTAGCATGTATCTTGCGTTTAACCTTTAAACGACTTTATAAATAATCAATATTATTTATTAATGTTGCTCTAGTGCTCTACGAGTATGTTTCATTATTGAGACTCTCTAGATTCAGGTATATCCGTCACGAAATCAATTTCGTGTCCATAATCTATCCACCCGTAGATTATGACGATCACGGATAATCTCGCTGAACCATACAGGTCGAGGTCATGGCAAATGTATAATTCCTCCGTCACAGGTATCCGGATAAATCCCAGAGATATAGATGTAAACGTCAAATCTCTATCGGGATTATCCAGTCGACTATTCTATTAGCAATCACAAAAGACTGTTTAGAACTAGCTTCTAAACTTTACCACGGGCCCATGGTTTTATCTGATTGCTAATCATATGGACTACCTATGCTCTGATACACAGAACTGACGGATCCTATCTTGATACACATAGGACACCCTGAGGATCTGTCTACACCCAACGAACAGGCGGAGGTCTGATCTAAATAGATCGGTGACGTGACTGCCGTCTAAGTGTAGAAGATGTCTCATGTGCCCACAATGGCATCTCAAGTCTAAGAATCACAAGTGCTACTCAACCCAAGAATATTCTTATTGACGCTGGTGTACCATCCATTAAGAATCTTCGGTGAGTCGTTCAGTGTTTATCCGCTATAAACACCTACACGTCTATACTAGTCTCCAAGACTAATGGTTCATTGAGAAACCATTGGAATCATATATTCCAGTATACGACATGTACCGGTCTCAACGGGTTTACTATACTGACCAAGTAGTGTAAACCTTGACCAGGAACAGTCTGAGAATGACAACGTCATGATACTTTTCAATGTCCGTTGCGACGCTTTTGCAACTGTATCATGACTAATCATTCTCGGGTCATTACGCCTTTACCATATAGAGATATATATTATATTATAGAAACTGCATATATTAATCATAACAATAATGTTTTACAGAAGTATTTAACAGAAATACAACCGGGAATTGGCGCTCTGAGCACCAACCCCTACAAAATCTCCCACTTGCTCTAGTGCCAATATCGATTGTATCTAATATCCATCGACTCCACGTGTTTATCAAACAACTTCGGAGGTATGGCCTTCGTCAGCGGGTCTGCTACATTATCTTCACTCGGTACCTTGCACACGACAATATCCCCTCGCGACACGATCTCTCGAATGATGTGGTACTTGCGTTCCACATGCTTCGACTTCTGATGCGCCCTCGGTTCCTTTGCTTGCGCAATGGCTCCAGTATTATCACAGTATAACGGAATCGCATTCTCGATACTTGGGACAACTCCCAATTCTGTGATAAAGTTCTTTATCCACACAGCCTCTTTTGCGGCTTCAGAAGCTGCAATATATTCCGCCTCAGTGGTGGAATCAGCTGTAGATCCCTGTTTGGAACTCTTCCAACATACTGCACCTCCGTTAAGGGTAAAGACAAATCCAGATGTAGACTTTCTATCATCGGGATCCGATTGAAAATCGGAGTCTGTATACCCGTTAACCTGCAGTTCGTTTCCTCCATAAATAATCAACTTATCCTTAGTACCCTTAAGATACTTTAGGATATGTTTAATGGCCATCCAATGGTCATTACCTGGATTAGACTGATATCGACTAGTTACGCTAACAGCGAAACTGATATCAGGCCTCGTACATAACATGGCATACATTATGCTACCCAAACATGAAGCATAAGGTTGGTTAGACATTCTAACCTTCTCATCTTCTGTTTGTGGACACATCTTCTTGGAAAGATGAATCCCATGTCTGAACGGTATGTTTGCTGTCTTACAGTTACCAAAGCTATACCGTTCCAAGATCTTATCTACGTACGTTGATTGGGATAACCCAATCAGCCTCCTTTGTCTATCTCTATAGAGTTTTATCCCTAAGACATAGGAAGCTTCTCCCAGGTCCTTCATGGAGAAATTCTTACAGAGGTACGCTTTCACGCTTTGCAACATACCTAAATCATTCCCAATGATTAGGATGTCATCAACATATAGGACTAAAAAAATGACCATGCTCCCACTGGCCTTCTGATACACACAGGATTCTTCCGAATTCTTGAGAAAACCAGATGATCTAATAATCTCATCGAATCGAAGATTCCAACTTCGTGAAGCTTGTTTAAGTCCATAAATGGACTTCTTAAGCTTACATACCATGCCCGAGGTTTCGCTGGATGTGAAACCTTCCGGCTGTTCCATATAGATTTCTTCATCAAGAAATCCATTTAGAAAAGCCGTTTTGACATCCATTTGCCAAATCTCGTAGTCATGATACGCAGCTATAGAAAGCAAAATCCGGATAGACTTAAGCATTGCTACCGACGAAAAAGTTTCATCGTAGTCGACGCCAGGTCGCTGCGTGTAACCTTTTGCTACCAGTCGGGCCTTGTAAGTTTCAACCTTACCGTCAGGCCCGCGCTTCCTCTTGTAAACCCATTTACAACGATAGGAACAATTCCTTCGGGAAGCGGAATCAAGTCCCAAACTTGATTTTCATGCATTGAGTCTATCTCGGATTTCATGGCACTTTGCCATTTCACGGAGTCGATGTCCAACATCGATTCTCTATAGGTGAAAGGATCTGTCTCTTCAACTAAGAGAACATCCAGACTCTTTTCTTGTATCAAATACAAGCGTTCAGGAGGTCTAGATACCCTTTCCGACCTACGGAGTGTGTGTGTTGAAGGTCCTTCATCTACTTGAACTTCAGGTTCCTCCGTTGGTTCGTTGTTTTCAGGTTGGACTTCATCAAGCTCAACCTGTCTATGATCACCACCTTCTGACAAAAATTCTACTTCTAGAAATTTTGCGAAGCGAGCTACGAACACATTTCGATGCTCGTATCATAGAACAGATATCCCCTCGTGTTCGAGGGATATCCAACAAACCTAAACTTTTGCCCTCGAGGCGAAAGCTTACTTTGCTGAGTACCCTGACATAGGCAGGACAACCCCAAACCTTAATATAATTAAGATTTGGTCTCCTACCGAACCATATCTGATACGGTGTCTTAGGAACAACCTTTGAAGGAATCTTATTCAAAAGATGTGCGGCTGTTAAGAGACAGTAGCCCCATAAATAATAGGGCAAATCTGTGAAACTCAACATCGATCGGACCATATCCAATAAAGTCCGATTTCTCCTTTCAGATACACCATTGTGTTGTGGTGTACCTGGAGGAGTATATTGAGCAAGAATCCCATTCTCCTTCATATAATCCATGAACTCACCACTCATATTCCCCGCCTCGATCTGATCGAAGGCATTTAATATATTTACCAGTTTGTTTTTCTACTTCATTTCGGAACTCTTTGAACTTTTCAAAGGTTTCCGATTTATGTCGCATCAAATACACATAACCGTACCGTGATAAATCATCGGTAAAGGTAACGAAGTACGAATTACCACTGTGAGCAGTTGACTTAGTGGACCACATACATCAGAATGTACGAGTTCCAGTAAGTTAGTGGCACGGTGTCCAACACCAGAAAATGGGGCTTTGGTCATCTTACCCTGAATACAGGATTCACAAGTTGGATAGGATTCAATGGTAAGATCTGATATCATACCATTCCTAACCAATTGGGTAAGGCGTTTAACGCCAATGTGACCAAGTCTCATATGCCAAAGTTCAGTATTATTAATTACAGGTAAACTACGTTTATTAACTCCAGTATTTAAATATCTTTTGAAGTTTGCAATGTATAATGACCATGCTGGTTTGGACAACTAAGGATCTGAATATTATTTTTATCATATAAATACAAAGAACTATTCTTAATATTAATACAATAGCCTTCTGTATCTAATACAAAAAGTGATATAATATTAGCGACACATCCCGGTACAAAATGACAGTCATATAACAAAAGTGTCCCATTCGGTAATGAGATCTCGCATACTCCCACTGCAACTGCATCCAAAGAGTCTCCACTCCCGAATCGCAACTGCATCTCTCCAGGCTTCAGTTTCCTACTTTCCTTCAGCACCTGCAACGAATTGCAAATGTGAATGGGACAAGCAGAATCTAAAATCCAGCTGGATGTAACGGCTTCACAAGCCAAAGATAAATCAATAACTGGAAAAATAAAAGTACCTGATGTAGAAGCTCTGTCTCTCCTCACTTGGGCAACGTAATCAGGACAGTTCCTTTTCCAGTGCCCAACTTACCGCAGTGGTGGCATTTGTCTTCAGAAGCCCTTTTGGGCTTTGCAATCTTCGCCTGTTGTTGAGGACCAAAAGCCTTTTTCTTCTTCTTCTTGCCTTTCTTGTTCTTTCCCTTGGACCATCCTTGGGAAGAAGCCGAAAGAGAAGTAGTTCTAGGAGGGCGAGTCGGTACTCCCTTCTTAAGGTCCTCTTCTGCCGTGAGCAACATCCTATGTAGCTCCTGGTAGGTACAGACAGTCCCGTGCATGTTGAAGTACATCACGAACTGGCGAAATGAAGCTGGTAGTGAACCAAGAATGACACTCCTACCGAGAATGTCATTTAGGATGAGATTATGTTGCCTCAACTGATCGATCAAATCGATCATCTGAAGAACATGTGGGCTAACACTCTGCCCCTCATCCAGACGCGCATGGAACAGTTCCATGGCGACCTTGTGAACAATAACCTGTTCCTGGTTCTCGAACGATTGTCTTAATCGCGTTATCATACTATAGGAATCTGATGTTCCATAGTATTGTTGCTTGAGTTTCGGAGAGAGCGCACTAAGGATGTATGATTTAACCCTTAAATCATGATCCTTCCAAGTTTCAAAAACTTGGCGTTCCTCCTCCGAAGCATCCTCGCCCACTGCAAGGGGCAACAGACCCTCAAGAACATAACCCAGCTTCTCAGAATCGAGGACAATCCTCAAATCCAATTCCCAGTCTGCAAAGTTCTCAGCGCCTTTCAGTTTGTTCGCATCAAGCATACGCGCAAACTGATTTGTGGATTGTGCCGCCATCGCCAATCTATCATATAGATCACGAAAAACGGTTAGCAGAAATTAAAGCAGTTTCATATAATATCAAAAGCATAAACTAGATCATGGATTTTTAATCTAATATGCCCCTCCCACTAAATCATGCAATACTGTAATCCCAAAACAGAATACAAATATTTAATAATAAATTAAATACTATATAATGTGAAAGTGGATCCCGTGAATATATTTTGGCTCACAGCAGAGGCACGGTCTCGCCTACGTATATTCATCAGGTAGACAACTCATTTGTCAATCATTCACTAATGACTCCTAAGTACCCGGTCCTGGCCGTTTCTCGTTGTCGCTGCGAAGGCAGGCCCACAAGGAGACGTACCAAGGTTAAACTCGCCAATGATAAACTCAAGTTACTTACGTAATCCTGACAGCTAGGGCACGTTCAGAATTCCGCTTTCGCTTGAATTTATCTAGTATCTGATATACATCCGGTATAAATAAATCTTTATCGGCTACACCCTCACAGCAGAGAGGCACGGTCTCGGATGTAGTCACAAAGAAGTATTCATAAACCGTATTGACAAGACAGACCATATAACATGCATCAAATACATAATTACATTCAACCTTATTAATTAGGGATTTTCCGCTAAGTGTCATACACCCTAAATCTAACCAATTTAGATCCTAATAAGCATGCATAAAGTCTAGAAAACATGTTTAAACATTGATTCAATGAAGGCTAATCATATTAGGTGGCCTAGAATCAGACTCGCTCTGATACCATTTTGTTGGGTTATTCGGGTCGGGCGCAGCGGAAGCGCGGTTTGGGGCGCAAAACGTATTTCAAAACTTTTTCAAAATACCGAGTAAATTATTCAATATCTAATATGAATAATCTATTCGTGTTCCACCCATAAACTAAAACGTTACTCACATGTATGATCCGATCAAATGGAGTAATAATCCGACCACAAAAGTGCCGACCACATTATGTCCGACCAGACGAGGACCGACCACAAAAGTGCCGACCACATTATGTCCGACCAGACCAAAAAAATGCCGACCACATTATGTCCGACCAGCCGAGGACCGACGAGCCGAGGACCGACCAGCCGAGGACCGACCAGCCGAGGACCGACCAGCCGACCAGCCGAGGACCGACCAGCCGAGGACCGACCACATTCAAATAGACGAATATTTTTCATGCATCATATACAAATCCAAATACTCAACATAAATGAAAAGCCAAAAGGTGGTACAAGGTCAAAAAACTTGAAACCAATACTTAAATCATGTTTCTAAAACACCATTCTTCCATCCAATCAAAGTCTCAACACAATGAAACAACTCAAGATCAAATCTAGGTCATCTAAGAGTGGGTCAACAACTCTAGATTAGCAACTTGGTTTCCAAAACCATAAAAGAAAGTTTATTACTACAATAGTTATACACTTCCTTCATTACACATGCTTCACACTTCATCAAAACTTCCATCAACAAAAACCACAAGGAATAAAGAAAGAAACATCCTAAGAATGTCATATATTAAAGCCTAGAACCTAAGGAACAAATTCCTTACTAATAGCAAGTTCAAGAAACTTACTAAAAATCCAAGCTTTTTGTTTTTTGTCTTTCTTTTCTCAAGCTTCCTTTTGTCTTTCTTCAATGGAGTTTTTATGTTTTTTGTAAAGTGTATTAGGTTAATGAAATGAAAAGCAAATGAAAACAATATATACTTGTGAAAGAAAATGCCTTGGCCGAAATTCACAAACATATATCAATAATTTTCATTTCAATTTCATTTCAAAATTATGTTAACAACTTGCATAAATATCTAATAACACTTTAATGATATTTATATAAGTCAACAAAAGCAACTAATACCATTTACTTAATATATCCTAATGTAAGATATTTATATTTTAATTAATTTAATCATTTAACAATTAAACAATCAATTAATTAATCAAATACAAATATATTAAATATATGCATAATATTTACATTAAATATTAAAAACATATATTCATTTAGGATATAAGTCAAATAACTCATTTTGACTATTAATTAATGTGTATTTAAATTAATCAAGTATTAAATGTAAATACACAATAATTAAGCAAATGACTATCTAGTCCTTTAGCATGTATCTTGCGTTTAACCTTTAAACGACTTTATAAATAATCAATATTATTTATTAATGTTACTCTAGTGCTCTACGAGTATGTTTCATTATTGAGACTCTCTAGATTCAGGTATATCCGTCACGAAATCAAATTTCGTGTCCATAATCTATCCACCCGTAGATTATGACGATCACGGATAATCTCGCTGAACCATACAGGTCGAGGTCATGGCAAATGTATAATTCCTCCGTCACAGGTATCCGGATAAATCCCAGAGATATAGATGTAAACGTCAAATCTCTATCGGGATTATCCAGTCGACTATTCTATTAGCAATCACAAAAAGACTGTTTAGAACTAGCTTCTAAACTTTACCACGGGCCCATGGTTTTATCTGATTGCTAATCATATGGACTACCTATGCTCTGATACACAGAACTGACGGATCCTATCTTGATACACATAGGACACCCTGAGGATCTGTCTACACCCAACGAACAGGCGGAGGTCTGATCTAAATAGATCGGTGACGTGACTGCCGTCTAAGTGTAGAAGATGTCTCATGTGCCCACAATGGCATCTCAAGTCTAAGAATCACAAGTGCTACTCAACCCAAGAATATTCTTATTGACGCTGGTGTACCATCCATTAAGAATCTTCGGTGAGTCGTTCAGTGTTTATCCGCTATAAACACCTACACGTCTATACTAGTCTCCAAGACTAATGGTTCATTGAGAAACCATTGGAATCATATATTCCAGTATACGACATGTACCGGTCTCAACGGGTTTACTATACTGACCAAGTAGTGTAAACCTTGACCAGGAACAGTCTGAGAATGACAACGTCATGATACTTTTCAATGTCCGTTGCGACGCTTTTGCAACTGTATCATGACTAATCATTCTCGGGTCATTACGCCTTTACCATATAGAAATATATATTATATTATAGAAACTGCATATATTAATCATAACAATAATGTTTTACAGAAGTATTTAACAGAAATACAACCGGGAATTGGCGCTCTGAGCACCAATGCCTACAAAATAAACAAAACACACCAAATAAAACCCATATTCCTGAACACATACCATAACCCATCTTCCTGCAACACCCATGCACAAATAATGAACAAAACCCAACCAAATGCTAAACAACAAAATCAAAGAACAGCAACAAACCCAGACCACCCATGTTTCACGTTAAATAAAGAAAACTCATGCAACACCCAATAATAAACAAACACCCATACCACCCATAACCACTCATACAAACACCCATGCTATACCCATACAACTACTCATGCCGCCCCTCTTTCCTTGGAGGACTTCAAAAAAACAACAACCATATAAGCCTTCCATCTACACGCACATGGGGGGATCTCAGACAGCATCCATGACCCTAGAAAATAAACCCTTATGAACGTCTCTCAACTCTCGGCCATTACTCATCTCACGGCAACCACCAGCACGTCTCTCTCTCTCTCAGCCAACACAAATAATAACCCTTCAACCAGACCTCTCAAACTCACAGGATACATACACACACTTTGAACAACAAACGCAGCCCTTCTCACACTCCGCATCACACGCACCATAATAATTGCCCCCTTTTCCCGCGCAACAACCCTCTACCGAGCCCTCAAATAGCACACACTCACTAACCTGCCCATCACCCACGTAGCAATCAGCAACACCCTTCTCACCGACCCTAAAGCTGCAAACCAAGACCTAAACGCCACAATCCACGCCCTTAGCCACCTTCATAAACATAGCCTTCACGCATTAACCTTCATAAAATGCACATAACCTTCACAGCTTCACGACCTGCACACAAGCAAAGCACCACACGTCCTCATTCAGCGCAAGTCAGCCATTCGCTGACCTTCACGCCAATGACCGCTTCAATACACCACCTGCCAACATTCTGCCTTCACACATCATCAGCCCATCACGCCTAAATCATCATCCCATCACGCCTAACATTCACGTGAAGCCCAACATTCAGCGCATCAAAGGCCCAATCAGCGCAAGCCTCAACTCAATAAAACTGCCGAACTCAATAGCCCCAAAACTGCCGAACTCAATAACCCCAAAACAGTCCCTGAATTAACCGGAAGCAACCCCGAAACAACAGCAAAATTACCTCAAAACCAAGACAGAAAACTGCCCCAAAAATCGTCCCAAAATCGGCCCAAAAATAGACTAAAAAACTGCAGTAAAAACAGAGAAAACAACGAGTGGAAACAGCAAAAAGAGTGAACCAGTGAAAACAGTGGAAACAGTAGACCAGTGAAAACAGTGCAAAATGATATCCCTTCCGGCACCGTGGAACGCACTCCCGAAAAGCGACTTAAAAGGTAAGACCTGAGGGCACCCTTTTATTTATTATCCTTTATTTTTAGTTATTTTGTTACTTTATTTCGCATAAGTATCGTGAATTGGTGCATGATGTGATTTCCGGGTGAACGGAATATGTGTTCTCTCTTGCGGTATATCGGATGGAAACCCGGACGTAAATTCCGTAGCCGAATCCGAATGGATGGTATTGCGGTTTGCACTCGGGATACAATGCCACGTACCACTTGAGAGACACACATGTTTCGTTTCATCTAACCTTGTCTTCGAGCAAGATTTAGTCTAGTATGTTATTTATTTCTTTAGCATGATTATGTTTAGTGTGTTATTTATTTTTATGCATGATTTAGTTATATTCTTTCAATAGGAATTTAAATTGCGTTTATGTTTAAGATGTTATTTATTCTTTGTATTTGATGATTCAACATGCTCATTGTGTGATATCGTATGTTTGCCATTGTGATAATTACTTTTAAAGCATGATGACTTAGATATAGGATTTATTTTTATGAATGCGAACTAGATTTAGGTTATTCTTGGACATGTATGTTGTGTAGAGTTATTTAAATTATTGTACAAATCCGTTCATTACAAGTGGCATAAGTAAGGGACCATTCCGAACCCAACGGTTTGAGGTCTTCCCTTGCGAGGGGCGAGTGCGGCCTTAAATCATTTTCCCGGTTCACACCGGGTGGCGACTCCATTTTATTTCTCCGATTTAGTCCCCCGCGGGCTACTCCGTACTCCCAACCGGGCCGCGAGCCCAGAACAGCATACGTCATCCAGTTTCTGTGTCCCACAGTCTGGCGACTCCACTGGGGATAGAGAATCGGCCCCGAAATAATGTCTTGTAATGTTTATGATTTGTGCTTTAAATTAACCATGTCTACTGTGGGTTTAGAGAGTTTAATCAAAGGTGTTATTAAAGCTATGTGATGGTTTGGTGTCTTCCTTCACTCACTACCTTTCTATAAGGAAAAGCTGTGAGGGCACCTAGATAATCATTCACCCGTAGCTCATTGTGATAGACTAATTTGGAGGACTCATTGTTTATTCCTGACACCAAGCGATAAGAGCCTAAGAGGCTAGGGTACTTAAGAGAGCCTCGCTCCACCCTCCCTCTGAGGAATCTACAACGGGAAATCCATTTGACAGTCAGTCACACACCATAACTCGTTGGCACATACCGTAAGGTATAAAAAGGGTGCGCTCACTTGGTCGCTCGAACCCTTGAGTGGGGAGTCCTAGTTGTGAGCAAACCTTCGTCAGCGGGAACCTTTGTTTACATTCTTTTAAACCTGCATGCGAACCCTAATTGTGTGACCCGTAGAAATCATTTCTTTTATGCTTGTGTTTGGGACCATCGTTATTTAGATTCAATTGGACTTTTTGTCAAAAGATATGATCTGGTTGGGCCATTTAAATTGGAACGAGTTCGTGTCCTTTGACAATTGGGTCAAAAGTTTCTAAAATGCCGATGGGCCATTTTATATTTGGGTCTCTTATCATTTGAAGTTGTTTAGTTATGTTATCGCAAAAGTATGAACTTGTTGGGCCTTTTCAACTGGAACAAGTTTGCACCCAGCGATATTATGATTAAATGCTTTGAAATGATAATGGGCCAACTTATATATTCCATACATCGCACGCATCTCATGCATACACGCATCATGTTAACCCTTTTTGTGTCCTAAAAGCCATTATAGATTCCCATTGGGTTAGGAAAGAATGAAGACTTGTCAAGAGGCCAATAACAAATATGAGTGGATCAGAAAATGAGATATCCCGCGTGGATCAACTAGAGAATAGTTTCGCCAAGATTATCGAACAATTGCAAGCTCTGACTGCTGCCATGTCTAATATAGCTGTACCCCGTGCTGGGGGAAGTTCTGAGAATGAGAGGCGTGAGGAGCCTCCAAATAGGGTGAATGATGATATTCCCATCTTTGATGATGATATGGCTGATTATGCCGCTGGGAAGATAGCCGGGTCTCAGGCAGAATTACAGAAACTCCTTGACCAGGTAGAGTCAGTTACCCGTAAGATGAAGGGTAAAGATGAAGACTTGCTTGACTATGAAGCAATGACCTTCGAAGAACAGTTGCCTGCACAGTTCAAAATGCCAGATATGGCCAAGTTCAATGGGAATGGGGATCCGAGGGTCCATCTCCGCCAGTACGTCTCAGTTATGAGTTCAGTGGGTTTATTGAAACGACAGGTGCTGAAAATGTTCGGAATGTCACTTGAAGGGGCGCCGGTAGTCTGGTACCATAGCCTCGAAAAGAAGGTTAAGGAAGATTGGAGGGAACTAGCTGATGCTTTTCTGAAACAGTATGTTACAGACTTGGAGATTGATTTGTCACTCCGCGATTTGGAGAACATCAAGCAGAAGCCGGATGAGAGCTTCAAAGACTATGTGGATCGTTGGAGAAGCCAGATTCTAAAAATGCAAACTCGGCCATCGGAGAAGGACCAGATCAAAATGATTATCAAGGGCACTAAGCCCTCTATTTATGGCAAGTTAAGAAGGCTGACCTCCATGATTACAGATTTTCGACAATTGAGGGAAACTGTCATGGACATTGAAGAAGAGGAAGCTGAGAATAAGAAGTTCTATGGCCAGAATAAAAGAACTTTTGGAGGGCCTTCAGAGACCAAGCCCGCTACTGCTGAGATCGCTACCGTCAGAAACAGGCGATTCTCCAATTTTGGTAGACCTATGTCTAAGGTGCTTGAGAAGTTATAAGGACAAAGACTCCTAAAACCTCTAGAACCCAGACCAATTCCCAACCCTGTGCCACACTACTTTGACCTAAACCAATACTGCCACTTCCACCAGCAGAAAGGCCACGACACTGACAACTGCCCCCGCCTTAGACATGATATTTAAAACCTCATTGACGCTTATAAAATACCCGACCCAGAAAAGGAACAGCCAAACACATACCATAACCCTCTACCTAATTACCACTCCGTTCCACCACCCACATACATGATCAACTCCGGTCTACCCGAAAGCTTTGTCCTCCAAACTCTCAACCACCCAGTTTCTTACATGGGGATAGAAGATGGCAGTAATGAAGAACCATAGGCTGAGGAAGAAGACAATGTCGCAGACAATGAAGATATTTTCCCCGGTTTATTTGATTGCAAATCTACATTTTAAGACATTGATTTTTGTTCGAACCTCTTTCATGATAATAGAGAAGTTCATTTCGCTTACTTGCTTGAGTCTCTTTCGTTCAACCTGCACAATATGAGTATATTTGACAACCCTGATACCATGATATTCAGTGACACTTAGAACACGGGGAATTCCCGAAGGAAGAATAGCTATTCTGAAATTGGGAAACAGGGCTGTGAGACTGTCAGATTTAAAAGAGAATGAGTTCACCGAGTCGATCGATGTAAACAGATTGAAGCAGTTTTTAGCCTGAGGAAGAGAAGACTGAGCAGTCACCAAGGGAATTGGCGGAAGACCTAACCCAACGGGATAGGAAATTCATCCATGCATACATGCATACACGTAACTTGCATCCCTTGTTTGGTGTTTTGTTTTTGCAGATTTCAAACAAAAGAGAACCAGCAGGGGGCGACCAGAGACATATGGCGCCAAGGAGCACAATGAGGATCCAACCCATCACGAAAAGGGAGTACCTCTACACTTGCATATTTATACATCACACGTGCATGTTTTCATTCTATTATTTTGTTTGTGTTCGCAGGTCTCAAATAAGGAAAGAGAAAGCGGCAGAATACAAGCACGTTGAAAGTAGATAAAGTAATACCAGCAATATTCAGAAATGAACCCATGGGGGCGAAGCCCCAAATTACCAGCAATTGAAAAGAGGAATGTCAGAGAAAGGAAAAATCTTTGGTGGCTAGACATATGTCCGATGATGACATTGTATGTTGTAGGGAACAAACCCTAGAAACGATAAGTGCGAGACGTGCTCTCGTCCGGTATTCTGAATGGACTGATCTGGGTTAGACTCATAAGCACTTGATTACAGGATCTCAACAGTAGAAGCCTGAGTGGTTGTCAAGATGACTAGTTGAAGAGATAATGGATCAGTGAATGACCGTTTTCCTGGATGTCCACCCTGGTTTACTGATGCTACGTTATATGATATGGCTGGACTCACCAAAAAAAAGAATCTCACAAAATAAAAGACCCAGCTCCCCCTAAGACAATAGTCTATCATCTCTCTCTACTTTATGATCAACCCATGAAACTGTGACCCTAAACTCCCTTACCTGCACCCTGTCCACGCCATTAGCCTCAACTTCACAGCCCCTCAAAACCAACACAACCAGCAGCCTACTTTCAACGAGAATGCACCCCCCTTTTCACATCCACACAACGCCTGAGACTGCCCTTCACAACGCCACAACACCACCTCCATAACAGCTATACCTTCACATAACCTCTCGGTATAAACCCTAAATAAACCCTAAGCATTCTCCCTCCTCAACAAGAAACACATGGCAACTCTCTAACCACAAACAAAAGCACTAAGCCAGCCTTTACCCACCGACCAAAATAAGAACAAGCTAAAAACCCTAGATCCATTTTTCTTCTTGCACGTGAACCCTCAGCAAACAAATCTAAACTCCCAGCCACTCACACTCCACGCACCAATGGCACACTCATTGCTTGCCCACTAAACTCCACTCACGCGCAAAACATACACTCACAGCCCTCATGCACGTTCACAGCCCTTCACGCCTTGACCACTCATCACCGAAAATAGCTCAACCCACTGCCACAAATAGCCGAGAAAATCCCCCCCACAAACTGACTCACACACTCAAACAATTGACACGTCCAGACCAAGCCATGTACCCTTCATCATGATACACGGCCCTTAACGCCGACTCACACACTGCCAAAATAAAGACACGTCACTTGACAAACCGAACAAGCTACCGCCGAGAATAAAAAAACCGTGAATCAGCCCATACCCCAAACATAATACACGGCGAGTTAAAACAGTGAGTAAAATAAAGAAAACGGCGAGCGAAAACAGCGGAAACAACGTACCAGTGAAAATAGAGAAAACAGCGAACGTGTGAAAACAGTGGAAACAACGGACCAGTGAAAACATCAAAACGATATCCCTTCCAGCACCGTGAAACGCACCCCCAAAAAGCGACTAAAAAGGTAAGACCTGAGGGCACCCATTTTATTTATTATCCTTTATTTTTAGTTATTTTATTACTTTATTTCGCATGAGTATTATGGATTGGTATATGATGTGAATTCTGGGGGAATGGAATATGTGTTCATTCTTGTGGTATATTGGATGGAAACCCGGACATAAATTCCATAGCCGAATCCGAATGGACGGTATTATGGTTTGCACTCGGGATACAATGCCCCGTACCACTTGAAGGATTCAAATATTTAATTTCATCCAAACTTGTATTTGAGCATGATTAGGCTATTAGAATGTTGTTTTATTTTTAGCATGACTTAGTTATTTACCTTTCGTATTATGAATTTAAGTTATATTATGTTTAGATCATTAGTTATTTAACATGTTTGATGTGTGATATCATCTGTTTGCCGTTATGAAAGTTTGAAGCATGTGAACCAAGATTTAGGCTTTATAAGAATTTAGACTACTTTGACCAACATGTATGTTGAGTAGACTTGGTTAATATTGCACAAATCCATTCAATACAAACGACATAAGTAAGGGACCATTCCGAACCCAACGGTTTGAGGTCTTCCCTTGCGAGGGGTGAGTGCGGCCTTAAATCATTGTCCCGGTTCACACTGGGTGGCGACTCCATGTTATTTCGTACTCCCAACTAGGCCGTGAGCCTAGAACAGCGTCGCCCAGTTTCTGTGTCCTACAGTTCGGGAACAAAGCTCGATCTCTGTACAGTTCGGGAATAAAACTCGAAGGAATAAAGCCTCATCTCAATACAGTTCAGGAATAAAGCTCGAGGGAATAAAGCCTCATCTCAACAGTTCGGGAACAAGATCCACAACTCAGTTCAGGGAACAAGACCCTCAGCTCAATTCAGATCGGGAACAAGACCCTCAGCTCAACGCAATTCAGGGAATAAGACCCTCACCACAATTCAGTTCAGGGAACAAGACCCTCAGCACAATTCAGATCGTGAACAAGACCCACAACTCAGTTCAGGGAACAAGACCCTCAGCTCAATTCAGATCGGGAACAAGACCCTCAGCTCAACGCAATTCAGGGAAAAAGACCCTCACCACAACTCAGTTCAGGGAACAAGACCCTCAACACAATTCATGGAACAAGACCCACAGGAACAAGACCCACAACTCAGTTCAGGGAACAAGACCCTCAGCTCAAAATGGGAACAAGACCCACGGGAACAAGACCCATAACACAACTCAACACAATTCAGGGAACAAGACCCTCAGCTCAAATCGGGAACAAGACCCACAATTCAGATCGGGAACAAGACCCACAACTCAGTTCAGGGAACAAGACCCTCAACATAATTCAGGGAACAAGACCCTCAGCTCAAATCGGGAACAAGACCCACAATTCAGATCGGGAACAAGACCCACAACTTAGTTCAGGGAACAAGACCCTCAACACAATTCAGAACGGGAACAAGACCCATAACTCAGTTCAGGGAACAAGACCCTCAACACAATTCAGATCGGGAACAAGACCCACAACTCAATTCAGGGAACAAGACCCTCAGCTCACTTCGGGAACAATACCCAGGGGTCGCAGTACCTCACCACCAAATCAATTCAGTTCGAAGCAACAGGTGAGTCATGTGGCAGCTGGCGAGCTAGGTAAGTAAAAATACATTGCACGTACTTTGATATAATTGTCATTGTCACATACTGCACAAGTCCCATCAAAGTGGGGGCGACTGTAAGCATTGCATTTTTGCATACCAGCTCAATGATGAGCCTCGTACGGAGGCACCACCTTTTAAGTCGCGGGAGTGGCGGGAAACGGACGACGGAAGGGAAAAGTCAAGAATTGATGTTTTGTTGGATTTTTGTTCGCTCGCTTAACCTCGGGATTTGCTCGTTGAGCCTTTGTATCAAAATTTATTCTCGCCCCGAACCTTAAACCTACCCCTGTGTCCCTTCAACTTCCATGCACAAACATAAAATAATAAGCCACCAACCAATCAAATAAATAAACAATAAACAAATAAATAAAAAATATTAACCAAACATAAATCAACCCTCACGTGTAACATACACACACACACACAAAAACTTAAATCAAACCCACCCAATTTAATAAATAAAAAAATACCAACAAACACCAAACAAACAATAAAATATTAAACATCAACAAAACCCACTCTCCAAATAAAAAATAAACAAACCAACCAACTTTCACAAATAAAACATAATTAACAAACACAACAAGCCAAAATAAACAACACACACACAAACAATAAATAAACAAAATACACCAAATAAAACCCATCTTCCTGCAACATATACCATAACCCATCTTCCTGCAACACCCATGCACAAATAATGAACAAAACCTAACCAAATGCTAAACAATAAAATCAAAGAACAGCAACAAACCCAGACCACCCATTGTTCACGTTAAATAAAGAAAACTCATGCAACACCCAATAATAAACAAACACCCATACCACCCATAACCACTCATACAAACACCCATGCCATACCCATACAACCACTCATGCCGCCCCTCTTTCCCTGGAGGACTTCAAAAAAACAACAACCATATAAGCCTTCCATCTACACGCACATGGGGGGATCTCATACAGCATCCATGACCCTAGCAAATAAACCCTTCTGAACATCTCTCAACTCTCGGCCATTACTCCTCTCACGGCAACAACAATCACGTCTCTCTCTCTCTCAGCCAACACAAATAATAACCCTTCAACCAGACCTCTATGATGAGTCCCTATGATGAGTCTCATTTGGAGGCACTACCTTTTAAGTCACGGAAGTCACGGGAAACAGACGTCGGAAGGGTAAATTCAGAATAAGTACGTTATCAGATTCATTTCGCAAGTTCACTATCTTCGTGTAAGCATTGCATTTTTGCATACCAGCTCAATGATGAGCCTCGTACGGAGGCACCACCTTTTAAGTCGCGGGAGTGGCGGGAAACGACGACGGAAGGGAAAAGTCAAGAATTGATGTTTTGTTGGATTTTTGTTCGCTCGCTTAACCTCGGGATTTGCTCGTTGAGCCTTTGTATCAAAATTTATTCTCGCCCCGAACCTTAAACCTACCCATGTGTCCCTTCAACTTCCATGCACAAACATAAAATAATAAGCCACCAACCAATCAAACAAATAAACAATAAACAAATAAATAAAAAATATTAACCAAACATAAATCAACCCTCACGTGTAACATACACACACACACACACAAACTTAAATCAAACCCACCCAATTTAAAAAATAAAAAAATACCAACAAACACCAAACAAACAATAAAATATTAAACATCAACAAAATCCACTCACCAAATAAAAAATAAACAAACCAACCCACTTTCACAAATAAAAAATAATTAACAAACACAACAAGCCAAAATAAACAACACACACACAAACATTAAATAAACAAAACACACCAAATAAAACCCATCTTCCTGAACACATACCATAACCCATCTTCCTGCAACACCCATGCACAAATAATGAACAAAACCCAACCAAATGCTAAACAACAAAATCAAAGAACAGCAACAAACCCAGACCACCCATGCTTCACGTTAAATAAAGAAAACTCATGCAACACCCAATAATAAACAAACACCCATACCACCCATAACCACTCATACAAACACCCATGCCATACCCATACAACCACTCATGCCGCCCCTCTTTCCTTGGAGGACTTCAAAAAAACAACAACCATATAAGCCTTCCATCTACACGCACAGGGGGGGATCTCAGACAGCATCCATGACCCTAGAAAATAAACCCTTATGAACATCTCTCAACTCTCGGCCATTACTCCTCTCACGGCAACCACCAGCACGTCTCTCTCTCTCTCAGCCAACACAAATAATAACCCTTCAACCAGACCTCTCAACCTCACACGACACATACACACACTTTGAACAACAAACGCAGCCCTTCTCACACTCCGCATCACACGCACCATAATAATTGCCCCTTTTCCCGCGCAACAACCCTCTGCCGAGCCCTCAAATAGCACACACTCACTAACCTGCCCATCACCCACGTAGCAATCAGCAACACCCTTCTCACCGACCCTAAAGCTGCAAACCAAGACCTAAACGCCACAATCCACGCCCTTAGCCACCTTCATAAACATAGCCTTCACGCATTAACCTTCATAAAATGCACATAACCTACACAGCTTCACGACCTGCACACAAGCAAAGCACCACACGTCCTCATTCAGCGCAAGCCAGCCATTTGCTGACCTTCACGCCAATGACCACTTCAATACACCACCTGCCAACATTCTGCCTTCACACATCATCAGCCCATCACGCCTAAATCATCATCCCATCACGCCTAACGTCTCACGTGAAGCCCAACATTCAGCGCATCAAAGGCCCAATCAGCACAAGCCTCAACTCAATAAAACTGCCGAACTCAATAACCCCAAGACTGCCGAACTCAATAACCCCAAAAAAGTCCCTGAATTAACCAGAAGCAACCCCAAAACAACAGCAAAATTACCTCAAAACCAAGACATAAAACTGCCCCAAAAATCATCCCAAAATCGGCCCAAAAATAGACTAAAAAACTGCAGTAAAAACAGAGAAAACAGCGAGTGGAAACAGTAAAAAGAGTGAACCAGTGAAAACAGTGGAAACAGCGGACCATTGAAAACAGTGCAAAACGATATCCCTTCCGGCACCGTGGAACGCACTCCCGAAAAGCGACTTAAAAGGTAAGACCTGATGACACCATTTTATTTATTATCCTTTATTTTTAGTTATTTTGTTACTTTATTTCGCATAAGTATCGTGAATTGGTGCATGATGTGATTTCCGGGTGAACGGAATATGTGTTCTCTCTTGCGGTATATCGGATGGAAACCCGGACGTAAATTCCGTAGCCGAATCCGAATGGACGGTATCGCGGTTTACACTCGAGATACAATGCCACGTACCACTTGAGAGACACACATGTTTCGTTTCATCTAACCTTGTATTCGAGCAAGATTTAGTCTAGTATGTTATTTATTTCTTAAGCATGATTATGTTTAGTGTGTTATTTATTTTTATGCATGATTTAGTTATATTCTTTCAATAGGAATTTAAATTGCGTTTATGTTTAGGATGTTATTTATTCTTTGTATTTGATGATTCAACATGCTCATTGTGTGATATCGTATGTTTGCCATTGTGATAATTACTTTTAAAGCATGATGACTTAGACATAGGATTTATTTTTATGAATGCGAACTAGATTTAGGTTATTCTTGGACATGTATATTGTGTAGACTTAGTTAAATTATTGCACAAATCCGTTCATTACAAGTGGCATAAGTAAGGGACCATTCCGAACCCAACGGTTTGAGGTCTTCCCTTGCGAGGGGTGAGTGCGGCCTTAAATCATTTTCCCGGTTCACATCGGGTGGCGACTCCATTTTATTTCTCCGATTTAGTCCCCCACGGGCTACTCCGTACTCCCAACCGGGCCGCGAGCCCGGAACAGCATGCATCGTCCAGTTTCTGTGTCCCACACTTCATTCGTGCTGCGTTCGTGGCCACGTTCGAATGATTACGGGCGTTCGTGTAGCGTTCGAACGGCGTCGGTATTTCTGGTTTTGCTGCTAGCCTCACACCCCAGCCCAATTAGCCCACCAAAGCCCATAAAACACATCCCAATAATAAAACACATATTTAACACATGGGGAATTAAATTAAATATTAATTAAATCATATATAAAATTAAATAAAACATTAAAATCAATCAACCAATTATATTCCCAATCAAGAATATTTCTATTCCTAATTAAAAATATTGTATTCCTAACTTAACAAATATTATGCCTAAACAACACAAATTAAATATATTGACTTCCTAAATTGAACTAATTTTGTCCCCCTTCAATCTTAGGATTTCCTTGTTTGACACTAAATCAAATCCCCCTTAAATGCCAAATCCTTTTCCTTGTCAAGCAAGGAGTAGCCCTACCCCTTTGCCTATAAAAAACCAACCTCTCCCAACTTTTGGATCCTATGACTCACACGCATACAGCAAGAAAAAGTCTCTTGATTCACGCATACAACAAGCAAATATTTCTCTTCTCCTCCTACACCCTTAGCCGAAAATCACAGCCCCATAAACCCATATATTGCTGAAAACATTACAACCTGAAACACCACTGAAACAGCCCCAATACAGCAGCCCCATATCACCGAAATACCTAAAAAAAAACAACCCCTAAATCACCTAAACCAGTGACAAAAAAAAACTACAATTTTAATCCCTAAAATAATAACTAAAAACTGCACTTAAAGCCTTTAGAAACAACCAAAAACAGTAGCCTAAAACACCAAAAACAGTGACCAAAATACAATAGCAAAACAGCAGCGAATCGGAGTCAAAACAGTAGCGAATCAAAGTCAAAACAGTAGCTTGAGCAGTGGAACAGCGAGGAAAGGCGTGAACCTATGAACCGGAGGAGTTGCAGAGCTTTCCCCCCCTTTTCGACGACCGTGCACCGTACTTCCGAGAGTCGACATAAAAGGTTAGACCTGAGGGTACTTTTCCTATTATTTCCATCTATCTTTTTAACTGTTTTATTCATTTTTATCGCATGAGAGTCGTTTATTAGTGCATTATTGTGGCCCTTGAATGAATGAAAAATGTGTCGCCTCTCGAGGTATATAGGATGGAAACCCGGACATAAATTTCATAGCTGATTCTGAATGGACGGTAATATGATCTGTACTCGGGATACAACTCCATGTACAACTTGAGTACATGGTACATACTTTATTTTATCTTGAAATGTTTATTGTCGTTATTTATTTTCTGCATCTTATTTGTTTGAATAATGATGAGGTCAAGCGTATGGGTTTAGTAAGTGCGATTAAAGGTCCTTTATTTCGAGGGGTTAAAATCCTTTACCACGATGCTTCACCGTGCCGAACGATGTATATTCGTTTGAGTGTGAGATGTGTTCAATCAGATATACGAAGTCCGATATCGTTGTTTCTATTTTTATATGCATTATGATGAGATAAAGCGCATGGGCTTAGTAAGTGCGATTAAAGGTCCTCTATTTTGAGAGGTTAAAATCCTTTACCACGATGCTTTACCGCGCCGGGTAATGTATATTCGATTTGATGTGAGATATGTTCAATCGGATACACGAAGTCCGATATCATTGTCTTTACTTTTTATATGTGTATTGTGCTGTTTGCGCATGGGCTTAGTAAGTGCGATTAAAGGTCCTCTATTTTGAGAGGTTAAAATCCTTAACCACAAGGCTTTGCCGCACCGGATGATGTATATTCGGTTGAATGTGAGATATGTTCAATCGGGTATACGAAGTCCGATATTGTTATCTTTATTTTTATATGCACTATGATGTGATGCGCATGGGCTTAGTAAGTTGGATTAAAGGTCCTCCATTTCGAGGGGTTAAAGAACCTTTACCACGATACTTTTCCGCGCCTTTCGTGTCGTTATTCGCTTTTTTTTTTCGTATGTCATCTTCTTGCATAATCATGCATCATGTTGCATTGCGCATGGGCTTAGTAAGTCGGATTAAAGGTCCTCTATTTCGAGGGGTTAAAATCCTTTACCACGATGCTTGCCACGCCTTTTAGCCCGTTATTATTTATTAGGTGTCATATATTCATCCGTTCATGTATGTGTCATGTTTTTTACCGTATTTTGGAGGTCACTGCTGTAACCCCATTCGAACGCGATTCAGAACACCGCACGAATGCATGTTTTCTGTCTGGTCCCGTTCGAACGCGTTATCAAACGCTATACGAATGCAAACCTTATGTTTACCGTTCGAACGTGTTTACGAACGCTACTCAAACGCGCATGCATTTGTTTCATCAGGTCCGGTCCCGTTCGAACGCGTTCTCAAACGTTATACGAACATGAACCTTCTGTTTACCGTTCAAACGCGTTTACGAACGCTACACGAATGCGAATACACTGAACTGAGTCCTTTTCATCACATGTCATGTATAACCGTTTCTTAGGTGATTTCTCTTATATCATGTAATCAATTATATTATTTGTATCCCTGTGTTTATCTATTTGATGTGTTCATGAGATGGTATTCAAGCATGATTTAGCCTATTTAATTGTTCATTTTCAAGAATGATTAGCCATTTATTTTGCGTTTGGAATTCGCATTATGTTTAGTTTTGTTCTTTATTTTCCGCATTATATAATTGAGGTATTTCATGAGATTACTGAATGATATTGTCATTATAATGGTTTATTTTATGCATGCGAACTTAGGAGTAAAATTATCCTTGGAAATATGTTGCCTAGGCTTGGTTAGATTATTGCACAAATCATTTTATTACAAGTGGCATAAGTAAGGGACCATTCCGAACCCAACGGTTTGAGGTCTTCCCTTGCGAGGGGTGAGTGCGGCCTTAAATCATTTTCCCGGTTCACACCAGGTGGCGACTCCATTATTCTCCGGTTTAGTCCCCCGCGGGCTACTCCGTACTCCCAACCGGGCCCCGAGCCCGGGACAACATACGTCGCCCAGTTTCTGTGTCCCACAGTCTGGCGACTCCACTGGGGATAGAGAATCGGCCCCGAAATAATGTCTTGTAATATTTAGATTTGTGCTTTAATTAACCGTGTCTACTGTGGGTTAAAAATGTGCGCTCACTTGGTCGCTCGGACCCTTGAGTGGGGAGACCTAGTTGTGGGTAATCCTTCACCAGCGAGAGTCTTTGTCTACACTCCTGCAAACCCACACGTAGACCGGAATTGTATGGCCTATAGCAACTATTTCCTTGTGCTTGTGGACCATCCTCATTTTGATGCAGTTGGGCCTCTTGTCAGAAATGCGAACTTGTTGGGCCATTTAAACTGGGACGAGTTCGTATCCTATGACAATTGGGCCAAAAACTTCTGAAATGTTGATGGGCCACTCTGTAGAAATTAATTTTGTATGCTTGTGTTTGGGAACATTGTCGTTTGGATCCATTAGGACCTTTTGTCATGAAGTATGAGCTTTTTGGGCCATTTAAACTGGGACAAGAACGTATCTTATGATGATTGGGCCAAAAGCTTCTAAAACGCCAATGGGCCATTATATGTTTGTGTTTGGGAGCATTATCATTTGGATACGGTTGGACTTCTTGCCATAAGATGTGAACTTGTTGGGCCATTTAAACTGGGACGAGTTCACTTCTATGACAGTTGGCCCAAAAGATCCTAAAATGATGATGGGCCGATTTGTGTGAAAATTTTAATGAGTTGATATATTCCTTATATCGCATGCATCTCATTCATCTCATGCATACATATAAAATGTTAACACCCTCTATGTCTATAAAAGACATCATAGATTCCTGTTGGGTTAGGAAAGAGGGAAGACTCACTAAAAGGCCGGTAACAGATATGAGTACATCCGATAACGAGGTATCCCGGATAGATCAATTGGAAAACGGACTCGCCAAAATTACTGAACAGTTGCAAGCCTTGACTACTGCTGTGGCTGGTATGGCTGTACCCCGTGCCGGGGGGAATTCTGAGAATGTGAGGCGCGAGGAGCCTCCGAATAGGTTGGGGGATGATATCCCCGCTTTTGATGATGACATGGCAGAGTATGTAACATGAAGAGTGATTGGGTCTCAGGCAGAATTTCAGAAGGTTCGGGATCAGGTTGAAACAGTCACCCGCAAAATGAAGGGTAAACATGAAGAGTTGTTAGATTATGTGGCAATGACCTTCTAAGAACAGTTTCCTACTCAGTTCAAGATGCCAGATATGGCTAAGTTCAATGGGAATGGGGATCTGAGGGTTCATCTCCGTCAGTATGTATCAGTTATGAGTTCTGTGGGTTTGACAAAGCGACAAATACAGAAGATGTTTGGAATGTCACTCGAGGGGGCACCGGTGGTATGGTATCACAACCTTGAGAAGAAAGTAAGGGAAGATTGGAGGGAATTGGCTGATGCATTCCTGAAACAGTATGTCACGGACTTGGAGATAGATCTGTCACTTCGTGATCTGGAGAACACCAGGCAGAAACCGGAAGAGAGTTTCAAGGAGTATGTTGACCACTGGAGAAGCTAGCTCTTAAAGATGCAGACCAGGCCCTCAGAGAAGGACCAGATAAAAATGATCATTAAGGGCACCAAGCCTTCCATTTATGGGAAACTGAGGAGGATGACCTCCATGATCAATGACTTCCGACAGTTGAGGGAAACTGTCATGGATATTGAGGAAGAAGAGGCAGAGAATAGAAAATTCTATGGTCTGAACAGGAGGCCCATTGGGGGGACATCGGGAACAAAGCCCGTTTCTACTGAGATTGCCGCTATCCGAAACCAGAGATTCTCCAACTTGGGTAGACCCTTGTCCAAAGTATTGATGAAATTGAAGAGACAAAAACTTCTGAAACCCCTAGAAACCAAACCACTCCCAAACCCTCCACCACCATAACTCAACCTAAACCAATATTGCCAATTCCACCAACAGAAAGGCCACGATACCGACAACTGTGCCCGACTCCGCCATGAAATCCAAGACCTTATAGACTCCAAAAAGATACCCGACCCTGAAACGGAATGCCCCAATACACACCAGAACCCTTTGCCGAATTACCACTCTGTCCCGCCACCAACCTATATGATAAACTCTGGCCTACCCGAGAACCTTGTCCTCAAATCCTTTGACCTCCAAGCCGTTTGCCTTGGGATTTGGGATAGTAACAGCGAAGATGAAACTGAACATGGGAAAAGTTTCTGGGCAAACTTCTATAGTAGTGATGAAGAAGAAGTGAGGGGTATAACACGCAGCGGGTGTTTCTACAATGATATGATCGATAAGGGTAAAGAAGTGTTGACTGGAGGAAGAGAAGTGGCAGAAAATGCGGATAATGCCGATGGAGATGTAGTGCTGCAGCAGTTGAGGAAAACCCGAGCACAAGTGAGTATCTGGGATTTGTTGTGGGCATCTCAGGAGCACATGCGGGCCATGGTTGAGGCCTTAAGCAAGATAGTGGTGACGGAGGATGCCAATCCCGCAATATTTGTTGGGTCAGTGCAAAAGGAGGCTTTGCATGCAATCACTTTTTATGAGGAAGAACTCCCAGCTGAGGGGAGAAATCATAATAGACCTTTTTTTATCAGAGATGAAGTGAGGGGTAAAATGACCTCTTGTGTGATGGTGGATGACGGCTCATCCATTAATGTGTGCCCATCGAAGATTTTGGCCAAGCTGGGTATGAAAATAACAGATCTGGATCCCTCTAGTATGACTATCAAGGCTTATAATGACAGTAAGCGAGGAGTTGAGGGTACATTTGTAGCGACGGTCAAGGTTGGTCCTATTGAGGACGAAGTTGAGTTCACAGTGCTGGAGATCCTAGCCACTTTTGCCTTGTTGTTGGGAAGGCCTTGGTTTCATAAGCTTGGGGGCGTGCCCTCCACTCTGCATCAGATGATTAAGTTCCCACATGGAGGAGAAATTGTCACCATCCGAGCTGAGGTAGACAATGATGTGGCTGCTTTGGAAATACAACCTTTCACGAGGTTCCAAGTGTCGGCAACTTTTGAGGAATGAGTGGATCCTAAGGTAGCTAAGATCATGGGAAAAATGAAGTTCGAGCCGGGTGAGGGTTCAAAACTGCCAGACTTCAGAGGACAGACTACTTGAAGGGGTTTGGGGTACAAATCTGATGAAGAAAAGCCGAAGGCTAAACAGAAATGGTTGAAATTGGCAGATTGTTTTGTGAAGGCTTCAGGGTATCAGGGTGAGCCCGAACCAATAGAAGTTAACGGGATTGTGGTGCCTGGTTTCGAGATCTTCCAGGAGATGCTGGGCAAGAAGCTGCTGACCGAAGAAGTTGTGGAAGAAGCAGAGAATTGGGAAGAAGAATTGATGAAGTTGGAGAGCCTGACTCTGGGAGAGGATAAAAAGCCTGAAGAAAGCCTGGTTGCAGATGAAGAAGTGTCTATAGATGAGGAAGACATTTACCTTTCTGATTTGTTTGAATGTACTTATGCACTATCCAATAATAAAGACATTTCTTTTGCTTACTTGCCTGAGTCATTTCCATTTGCTCTACACAAATCAAGCATATTTGATATCAGTTCAGCCATAACTACTGCATTTAACTTGGGTACATCTGAGAACCCCAAGGAAATTCTGATTGCAAGTGAAGTTACCTCCGAGGAGAGGGAGAAATTAGAAGAAGTATTGGTCAGATATGCCAAAGTATTTGTTTGGTCCTATGAGGACATGCCTGGGGTAGATAGAAGCATTTTCCAGCACACAATACCCACTTATCCAAATATGAGGCCAGTGAAACAGAAACTCCGACGGATGAGACCTGAGTGGACCGAGAAGGTCAGAGAAGAGGTTAAGAAACATATAGATGTGGGGTTCCTGGAAGTAGTGAAGTATCCCGAGTGGTTAGCAAATATTGTGCCAGTACCAAAGAAAGACGGGAAAGTCAGAATGTGTGTGGATTACAGAGATCTCAACAAGGCTTACCTGAAAGATGATTTTCCTCTACCGCATATAGATGTTCTGGTTGATAGTGCGGCTCTATCTGATATGTATTCATTTACAGACGGGTTTTCAGGTTACAATCAGGTGCTCATGGCTGAGGAAGATAATCACAAGATTGCCTTTGTTACTGAGTGAAGTACTTATTATTACAGGGTAATGCCGTTTGGGCTCAAGAATGCGGGAGCTACGTATCAACAGATGGCCACTACCTTATTTCATGACTTGATGCACAAAGAGATTGAAGTGTATGTGGATGACATGATGGTGAAATCAGAGACAAGAATTGGGCATATGGAAGCACTAGAGAGGTTCATTCAGAGATTTGACAAGTACAACCTGTGGCTGAACCCCAAGAAATGTGTGTTTGGGGTAACATCAGGAAATCTGTTGGGGCATACAGTGGGAATGGGAGGAATTGAGGTAGACTCTGAAAGATCAAAGCAATCACAGAGATGCCAGCACAAAAGACTGAGAAGGAGGTCAGAGCATTCCTGTGGAAGATTCAGTACATCAGTCGGTTCATCGCCAAGTTGACGTCAGTGTGTGAGTCTATCTTCAAACTGTTAAGAAAAGATCAACCGGTAAAGTGGAATGAGCAGCGTCAAACAGCCTTCAACAAGATCAGAGAGTACTTGGTAAAGCCTCCTGTGTTGAAACCTCCGAGATTGGGCAGACCTTTGATATTGTATTTGGCCATAGAATCAGAAGCAGTGGGGGCAATGATGGTACAGGCAGATGAGACAGGGGTAGAACATGCAGTTTACTATCTGAGTAAGAAGATGCTCCCGTATGAGGCTCGATATCAGGAAGTAGAGAAGATCTGTCTTGCAGTGGTATGGGCTTCCCGAAAATTGCGGCATTACTTCCAGTTTTACAAGATCCAGGTAGTGGCAAAAGAGAATCCTCTGAAATATCTGCATTCAAGTAGTGGAGAAATTGGGCAGATGGTTAGTATTGCTGAAAGAGTTTGACATTGAGTATCTCACCACCAAAGTGATCAAGGGGCGAGCAGTAGCAGAGTTTCTGGTGTTGCAACCTATTGAAGGGGATCAATATAATTTTGAATTTCCCGATGAAGATATCCGAGCAATTACAGTTCAGAGATGAAAAATATATTTTGACGGAGCAGTAAATTACAAGGGAGCCAAAATTGGGATTGTGATAGTGACTCCCGAATGAGAGACCTTGCCTTTGGCCAAAAGTTTGACATTCAGAGTAACAAACAACATGGCCGAGTATGAAGCATGTGCTTTTGGTTTGACTACATTGATAGCCTTGAAGGCCGAGAGTGTAGAAGTCTACGGAGATTATATATTGGTAGTCCAGCAGATGCGAGGAAATTGGGAATTGAAAGAAGAACAGTTGAAACCTTTCCTTTTTTACCTCAGAAAGTTGGCACAGGTTATCCCCGATTGTAAGTTTCAACACTTGCCAAGAGAAGAGAATCAGATGGCAGATGCATTGGCTACACTTGCAGCGACTTGGGAAAATCCAGAAAAGTTATTGATGAGACCGTTGATACTGACAACAGTAAGAAAACCTGTTTATGAGATAGAGAGAATTCTGGAAATAGAGGTCGACGATGGTAAACCTTGGTATTATGACATTCAGAGGTATCTGGAACATGGGGAACTACCAGAGGGAGCAGGCAGAAAAGACAGAATAGCCATTCAGAGGTTAGCTTCCCAGTATGTGATTTTGAAAAGGGAACTGTACAAGAGGCAAGCAAACGATATTCAGTTAAAATGATTGAGAAAATAAGAGGCTCAACATGTAATGGAAGAAGTACACGCTGGGGTATGTGGTCCGCACATGAATGGGTTGAATCTGTCCCGCAAGATAGTGAGACAAGGTTTTTACTGGTCAACCATGGAGACAGACTGTGCGAAGATGGTAAAGCACTATCATGATTGTCAAGCACACGGTAATTTGAATCATTTACCGCACACAAAGTTGCACGGGTTGTCAGATCCGTGGCCTTTCTCAGTATGGGGAATTGATATGATTGGAGAGATTCGACCGAATGCATCGAATGGGCATCACTTCATAGTAGTGGCAGTAGATTATTTCTCAAAGTGGGTGGAAGCCGAGTCATTCTGCAATGTTACAGCGAAGCAGATGGCAAAGTTTATAGCTCGGAATCTCATTTGTCGGTATGGTATGCCGCACCATGTGGTTACAGATAACGGAGTTCAGTTCCAGGGAGAAACAAAGGCAATGCAACAGAAATACGGGATAGGCCATCACTAGTCATCGCCTTACAGGTCGCAAACAGATGGGGCAGTTGAGGCAGCCAACAAGACTATAAAGACGATTTTAGCCAAGATGACAGAAAACTGCAGAGATTGGGCCGACAAACTACCGTATGCTTTGTGGGGGTACATAACATCAGTAAGAACAACAACAGGGTCCACGCCTTATTCTTTGGTCTATGGAATGGAAGCAGTATTGCCAGTGGAAGTGGAAATACAGTCTATGAGGGTATTAGCAGAGGCAGAGTTACCAGAACAAGAATGGGCCGCACAGAGGTTTGATCAGTAAGTACTGCTGGATGAGAAGAGAACGAAGTCTTTGTATCACATGCAGTTGTATCAGAAGAGACTAGCCCGAGCATTTAACAAGAAGGTACGCCCCACCAAGATCAGAAAGGGCGATTTGGTACTTAAGCAGTCGAGGCCGTCGACGACAGATCCGAGAGAAAAGTTCAGACCTAACTGGGAAGGACCTTACATAGTGCAGAAATTGATGGGAAATGGGGCAGTGAAACTATCAGACTTGGAAGGTAACGAGTTCACTGAGCCGATCAACGTGGACAGATTGAAGCAGTATTTTGCCTGAGAAAAAGAAGACTTGGCAGAAGGCCTAACCCGACGAGATAAGGTAACTCATGCATGCATGCATACACATAACACATTTTGGCATTTGTTTTGTGTTTGTTTTGTATTCACAGGTTTTGAAGAAGAAAAAAGAAGGCGGCAAAGAAAAGCCGATTAGAAGTATCAACATACCAGCAGCAGTTTCGGGATGCATCCCAGGGGGCGAGGCCCACATCAATACTAGCAGCAGTCTTGGGGATGCGTCCCGGGGTTGAGTCCCACGTCAACACATATACCAGTTACAATTATTGGGATGCGTCCCAGGATCGAGGTCCATCACATCATCAGTTTCGGGATGCGTCCCAGGGTCGAGGCCCACCTTTTGTCAGCGGTATTGGGATGCGTCCCAGGGTCGAGGCCCCCGTTGTCAGTTGCAGCTATTGGGATGCGTCCCAGGATCGAGGTCTACTGCATCATCAGTTTCGGGATGCGTCCCAGGGTCGAAGCCCACACATTGGCAATGTTATTGGGATGCGTCCCATAGTCGAGGCCCCCGTTGTCGGTTGCAGCTATTGGGATGTATCCCAGGATCGAGGTCCACTGCATCATCAGTTTTAGGATGCGTCCCAAGGTCGAGGCCCACACATTGGCAACGTTATCGGGATGCATCCCAGGGTTGAGGCCCCCGTTGTCGGTTGCAGTTATCGGGATGCATCCCAGGGTCGTTGGCCCCATGCATCGTTAGTTTTGGGATGCGTCCCAAGGTCGAGGCCCACATTTTGTCAGTGATATTGGGATGCGTCCCAGGGTTGAGGCCCCCGTTATCGGTTGCAGCTATTGGGATGCGTCCCAGGATCGAGTTCCACTGCGGCATCAACTCAAGTCGAGGCAGCAGACAAATCAGATGGCATCTGGCGAGCCGGGTAAGTGAAAATGCATTGCATAACTTTGATATGATTGTCACTGTTACACATTACACAAGTCCCATCAAAGTGGGGGCGACTGTAGGCACTGCATTTTTGCATATAAGTCCCTATGATGAGTCTCATTTGGAGGCACTACCTTTTAAGTCACGGAAGTCACGGAAAACGGATGTCGAAAGGGGAAATTCAGAATAAGTACGTTATCAGATTCATTTCGCAAGTTCAATATCTTCGTTCGTGATGCGTTCGTGGCCACGTTTGAACGATTACGGGCGTTCGTGTAGCGTTCAAATCAGCGTTCGAACGGCGTCGGTATTTCTAGTTTTGCTGCCAGCCTCACACCCCAACCCAATTAGCCCACCAAAGTCCATAAAACACATCCCAATTAATAAAAAACATATTTAACACATGGGGAATTAAATTAAATATTAATTAAATCATATACCAAATTAAATAAAACATTAAAATCAATCAACCAATTATATTCCCAATCAAGAATATTTCTATTCCTAATTAAAAATATTGTATTCCTAACTTAAAAAATATTTTGCCTAAACAACACAAATTAAATATATTGACTTCCTAAATTGAACTAATTTTATGCCCCCTCAATCTTAGGATTTCCTTGTTTGACACTAAATCAAATCCCCCTTAAATGCCAAATCCATTTCCTTGTCAAGTAAGGAGTAGCCCTACCCCTTTGCCTATAAAAAACCAACCTCTCCCAATCCTTGGATCCTTTGACTCACACGCATACAGCAAGAAAAAAGCCTATTGATTCACGCATACAACAAGCAAATATTTCTCTTCCTCCTACACCCTTAGCCGAAAATCACAGCCCCATAAACCCCACCATTGTCGAAAACATTACAACCTGAAACACCACCGAAACATCCCCTATACAGCAGCCTAATATCACCGAAATACCTAAAAAACAACAACCCCTAAATCACCTAAACCAGTGACAAAAAAAAACTACAATTTTAATCCCTAAAATAATAACTAAAAAATGCATTAAAGCCTTTAGAAACACCCAAAAACAGTAGCCTAAAACAAAAAAAATCAGTGACCAAAATACAGTACAAATACAGTAGCAAAACAACAGCGAATCGGAGTTAAAATAGCAGAAAATCGGAGTCAAAACAGTAGCTTGAGCAGTGGAACAACGAGGAAAGGCGTGAACCTATGAACCGGAGGAGTTGCAGAGCATTCCCCCCTTTTCGACGATCGTGCACCGTACTTCCGAGAGTCGACATAAAAGGTTAGACCTGAGGGTACCTTTTCTATTATTTCCATCTATCTTTTTAACTGTTTTATTCATTTTTATCGCATGATAGTCGTTTATTAGTGCATGATTGTGGCCCTTGAATGAATGAAAAATGTGTCGCCTCTCGTGGTAAATAGGATGGAAACCCGGACATAAATTTCATAGCCGATTCCGAATGGACGGTAGTATGATCTGTACTCGGGATACAACTCCACGTACCACTTGGCTACACGGCACATACTTTATTTTATCTTGAGTTGTTTATTGTCATTATTTATTTTCTGCATCTTATTTGTTTGAATAATGATGAGGTCAAGCGTATGGGTTTAGTAAGTGCGATTAAAGGTCCTCTATTTTGAGGGGTTAAAATCCTTTACCACGATGCTTCGCCGTGCGGGACGATGTATATTCGTTTGAATGTGAGATGTGTTCAATCGGGTATACGAAGTCCGATATCGTTGTTTCTATTTTTATATGCATTATGATGAGATAAAGCGCATGGGCTTAGTAAATGCGATTAAAGGTCCTCTATTTTGAGAGGTTAAAATCCTTTACCATGATGCTTTGCCGCGCCGGGTAATGTATATTCGATTGGATGTGAGATATGTTCAGTCGGATACACGAAGTCCGATATCATTGTCTTTACTTTTTATATGTGTATTGTGTTGTTTGCGCATGGGCTTAGTGACCGGCGTAAACACACACGTATAACGCAAGCGCACGTATCGTTCAAGTAGTATAAAAATATCAATCCCACGATGACTAAATTCCTACTGTTGTTATTAATTATTGAATCTATTTATTTACAAATATCTAATTGAGTGTGAAGAGAATGATTGCTTGATTGATTTGGTTGATTATAGTTTTGCAAAATAAATAAATAAATAAAAAGACAAAAGAAAATACTAAGGAAAATAACAAAAGACACAAAGATCTACGGTTGTTAATCATTCTAATATCTTTTAAAAGATGAAGTGATTATTTATGTTTGTGTAATAAATCAGTTTACTAACCTGGAACACGAAATTATGCAAAAGCCTCTGTCGATGGTCAGACGCAAATACCCAGTTTAACCCAATTGAACCATATGTCTATGTCAACCAAATTATATGGATTCATTAAGTTTAAGTTCCAATTATAGCTACCCCCGCCCGACAGGTATATGTCTATCCTGTAAAGAAATCTATTAAAGGGTTATCTATTCTCAAGGAAGATCGTGGGCTATTAAGTCTAAGGCTGAAACCTAAAATCCCTATGTCTAGTTCATTTTAGATTTACCACATCAATCTTATTGGTGATCAGACAACAAAAGCATTAAGCTTAAGACTTAATAAGTAAACCTTTCAATTACCCAAACTATAAAATAACCCCTTATAAACCGGTGATATTAGAATTCATCACAACCCCAGATAACTAACATATAACTAGGGCTAGTAAAGACTTAAAAGTAAAAGACATAAAGTAAAAATACTGAAAAGTAAATTGCTAAAAAGTAAATGACGGAAAGTAAATGCTGAAATTAAATACTGAAAATTAAATGCTGAAAAGTAAATGCTGAAAGTAAATTACTGAAAAGTAAATGCTGAAAGTAAATTGCTGAAAGTAAATTGCTGAAAGTAAATTGCTGAAAAGTAAATTGCTGAAAAGTAAATGCTGAAAGTAAATTGCTGAAAAATAAATAAAGTAAAAGTACAATAAAAGGAAATGCTGAGGTAAAAGGATCCACTTTTATTACTTCTATTTTAGATATCTCCCTTAATATAATATATTAACTTTGCATGATAATTACCAACCAGCCATATAAGCGGTATCCAGATTAAGTCAAATTAATAATTAATTACCAACCGACCAATCAGGCGGTATCCAGTTTAGTCAGGTTAAAACCAATTTAAATAATTACTAACCGACCAATATGGCGGTATCCTCGTTAAGTCAGGTTTTAACTAGTTTATATATTATAATTAAGGGAGATTAATCTAAATATTAGTAATAAAAGTTTTACCTTTTACCCCAGCAAAGGGGAGTTACCTCCACATTACTGAAAAGTAAAAACTGAAAATTAAAGAAAGAAAAGTACTGTGCGTAAAAGTAAATTGCGGAAAGTAAAAACTGAAAAGTAAAGAAAAGAAAGTACGAAAGCGGAAATTAATTACTGAAAGCTGTAAATAAATAAACAAAATACAATCTTCTTAGTATTCTTAAGGAATTCCTTAGAAGAAAGTATGAATTTTGCAAATGAAATGGCTTGGTATTTATAGGCGAAATTTTGCCTCCATCAAATCATCCACCAAATCAATTATTAATTGCTCCACTAATTGCTCCACCAAATCCATTATTAATTGCTCCACTAATCTCTTATCATGTTTGGTGATGATTTGATAATTTTTATTATTTATTTATTAATTTATTTTTTGCTTTGAAAATGATTGAAAGTGACTTTAATAATTACACACAACACACTTCTGGATGGTTCATCAATTTCGGGCATGAAATCTTCAGAATTCGAAATTATTTTTTTTTCAAAGCTGTAGATCTTTGAGTCTTATTTAATGTGGAACTTGAATAATCTCAATCCGATATCGGAGTAAAAAGTTATGCCTAAAATACGATAGATGCACAAAATTGGAATTTCCAAAACTGCACTTCGTTAAAACGCCTTTTCAAGTTTCCAATCTCCAAAATTCATATGTCAAGTCCAATTTTTGCCCTTATTTGACCCATATTTCGTCCTAAATAATTTCATTAAGTCTCAATATTATTTTATCTGCAAAATAAACTAAAACATATCAAAATGTTCATCAAACCCGAGAAACTAAACAAAATATTAAGTAAAAGAGGCGGTAAATATTGATATATTTTCCGCTCATCACTTAGTAAGTGCGATTAAAGGTCCTCTATTTTGAGAGGTTAAAATCCTTCACCATGAGGCTTTGCCGCGCCGAATGATGTATATTCGGTTGAATGTGATATATGTTCAATCGGGTATACGAAGTCCGATATTGTTATCTTTATTTTTATATGCACTATGATGTGATGCGCATGGGCTTAGTAAGTTGGATTAAAAGTCCTCCATTTCGAGGGGTTAAAGAACCTTTACCACGATACTTCGCCGTGCCTTTCGTGTCGTTATTCGCTTTTTTTTTTCCGCATGTCATCTTCTTGCATAATCATGCATCATGTTGCATTGCACATAGGCTTAGTAAGTCGGATTAAAGGTCCTCTATTTCTAGGGGTTAAAATCCTTTATCACGATGCTTTGCCGCGCCTTTTAGCCCATTATTATTTATTAGGTGTCATTTATTCATCCGTTCATGTATGTGTCATGTTGTTTACCGCATTTTGGAGGTCACTGCTGTAACCCCGTTCGAACGCGTTTCAGAACACCGCAAGAACGCATGTTTTCTGTCTGGTCCCGTTCGAACGCGTTATCAAACGCTATACGAATGCAAACCTTATGTTTACTGTTCGAATGTGTTTACGAACGCTACTCAAACGCGCACGCTATACGAACGCGAACCTTCTGTTTACCGTTCAAACGTGTTTACGAATGCTACACGAATGCGAATACACTGAACTTAGTCCTTTTCATCACATGTCATGTATAACCGTTTCTTAGGTGATTTCTCTTATATCATGTAATCAATCATATTATTTGTATCCCTGTGCTTATCTGTTTGATGTGTTCATGAGATGGTATTCAAGCATGATTTAGCCTATTTAATTGTTCATTTTCAAGCATGATTAGCCATTTATTTTGCGTTTGGAATTCGCATTATGTTTAGTTTTTTTCTTTATTTTCCGCATTATATAATTGAGGTATGTCATGAGATTATTGTATGATATTGTCGTTATAATGGTTTATTTTATGCATGCGAACTTAGGAGTAAAATTGTCCTTGGAAATATGTTGCTTAGGCTTGGTTAGATTATTGCACAAATCATTCTATTACAAGTGGCATAAGTAAGGGACCATTCCAAACCCAACGGTTTGAGGTCTTCCCTTGCGAGGGGTGAGTGCGGCCTTAAATCATTTTCCCGATTCACACCGGGTGGCGACTCCATTATTCTCCGATTTAGTCCCCCGTGGGCTACTCCGTACTCCCAACCGGGCCCCGAGCTCGGGACAGCATGCGTCGCCCAGTTTTTGTGTCCCACAGTTGGGCCAAGTTGGTTTAGGACAATTGGATTGAATCCAAATTGGGCCTAAACCATTCCATTAAGTCCAAATATAACAAATGGGCCTTTTATGTTTAATTGGGCCTAATGGGCCGAAATTGATTTCTTGGCAAATATGGTGATTCCTTAATTGGGCTTTGGTATTTGGGTTTGACCCATATTGACCAAAGTCCATGCCTTAAGAAATTAATTGAAAGCTCATTTGACTTTAATTAAATGACATTGGATGTTAATTGGGCTTTGAGACCCATTTAGATTAGATTTGGAATCTAAGTCGTAAAGGCGCATTTAAAAGTGTAATTATTTAATTTGGAATTAAATATAGAATTAGTATTGAATACGAATTAAATTAGATTTAAATTGTAGTTCAATATAATTCATGAATTCAACTTCGAGTACTTATTCTTAAACGAGTTGGACTTGCGCAAATCAAATCCTTGTTTGAACATTGGATGATCACTTTATTCAAAGATTAATTAATTGGACTAGATTGATTGAATAACATGCTTTGTGTGAATACATGGATGTGTTGAATGAATAATGTATATCAGATGGATATTAGAAGGGAAATGGCAATTTTGGAAATTGTTGTAAATTTAGAATTTATTAAATTGGACCTGCGTGTCCAGCCTTATCTCTCGATTCTTTGTAATTATCTTCTCACCTAATTCCCCTAAATGTTAATGAGGTTTCTTTAATTGTATTATGTAATTGGGTAGAAGTCAGAATAGTGCTAGTCGGGGAGAGGAAATGGAGTGATTTGTTCTAGGAACAATCTGTGAGATATCCATCCGCATATCATTATTAATTTATTTACCGCGCCTTATTATGCTTTTAGAATGCATGCTTAAGGGTGTATGATGAGACCTAATCAAAGATAATAAATTGGTTGCCAATTTACGCGAAAAACCCTCAACAAATATTAAGCGTTTTCCTTCCATTAGTGATTCTTACTCAAGATCCAAGATTGGCACTGGTTTGTTGGCCAAAGTCAAGACCTTTGTCCATCGCGGATGTGTTTGAATTATGAAGGCTTTGTTCCATATCATATGTCTTGTCCAAGTTGTGATTTGTTGGCCAAAGTCAAGATCACTTCTTGTCCATCGACATCGATTACGAAGCTTTCCAAAGTCAATGGGTTCCGCTTAACTAGAATCATTAAGCTTGTTGTGCCAAAGCCAAAGCTTAGTTGATTCAGAGGAAAAGGTTAGGAAAATATATTGGATATATTGGCATATATATTGTATATATGTTTCGGACTTGGAGGTCCACCTACTGGATCTAGGTAGGAATTGGATGAGATCTAATTGATCTTAGAGATCTACCTAGTTAAATATCATACAGCTTGTTGGCCAAAGTCAAGGTTGTGTGTTATTTAACGGGATCCTAGCCCACTAGGAAACTAGGTTTCCCGAGTACTCAACAGAGGGTTAGAGGCTCACCGAAAAATAGTGGGAGGCTAGTATTGAATTTACAATTTCGTTCAAATACTTAGCTTTACACGTTTTCAAATTATTTCGTCAATTATATTTATTAGTTGGACTAATATATTATTATTTTTCTTGTAACAGTTAGATTGTACCCTACATCGTTAATTGAATAGTTGGACTATTGCGATTAAGATGACATGAAAGTTAAGCATTAGAGATATTATCATGGTGATAATGTCTTTTATGGCACAAACTTTCAAGACTGGGATATGAATCTCAGGATTGGCCTAGGATCCGAGAAGTTGCTCTACACTATAGAGAGACCTCTTGGGCCTAAGCCCCGACCTGATCAGTTGCTTGAGCTATAGCTTTGGAAGACTCATAACGATGACAATTCGACTGCTCAATCGGTAATGCTTGCTGCTATGACTCCGTAATTCCGTCGTCAGAACAAAGGATTGGATCCCTATGAGATGATGGCGAAGTTGCATGATCTTCACCGATCTCATCTTAGATCGCAAAGATATGAGTTACAGAATAAGCTCTTCCGCACTCGCATGTCATAGGGTACGTCTGTTGAGCACCATGTGTCACAGATGATTGCTGACATTGAGCAGCTTGGACAGATGGGCATTGTCTTCGAGGCTGAGACTTCAATAGATTTGATCTTACAGTCTCTCCCCGACACTTGGAGTAGGTTCATCATGAACTACAATATGATGAACCAAGAACAAACTCTTGGAGAGTTGATGTCCACACTGCGTGAAGCAAAAAAAGAGCTTCAAAAGAGCAAGAAGCGTGAGGCGTACTTTTCTTCAACATCTCAGACTCCGAGGGCTTGGCCCAAGGCAACTGGAGGTGTAAAGAAGAAGAAGAAAAAGAAGGGCAAGGCCAAATAGTCAAAACCTTCTGGGAAGAGTAATGACAAATCCCAAGATGTATGTCTGCAGTGCGGCAAGCGGGGTCACTGGAAGCGTGACTGCCGCTAGTACAAGGCACACATGAAGGAAATCAAAGCAGGCGAGACACTGGCTTCAGGTATGTTTGTTATAGAAATAAACATGTCTACTACTAGTTTGAAAATTTGGATTTTTGATTCTGGTTGTGGTACTCATACATGTACTGATGTGCAGGATCTGCAGATTAGCAGGAGACTGGCCTCAGGAGAGATTGACCTCTGCGTTGGAAATGGGACACGAGTCGTCGTTTTGGCCGTTGACACTTTTGTTTTGGAACTGCCCTCGGGGCATGTACTTAAACTTACAGACTGTTATTATGTACCGAGTTTGACTAGGAATATTATTTCTGTATCTATGTTAGCCTAATGTGGGTATACTTTTGTTGGACAATTATGACCCATAGCGTCACTATTTGTACAGATCATGGTGTTGTTGTACAAATTAACTATGTGACAAAGGAGATTGCTCTCTTATCATTTGTGATTAGATCACCTTAGATATATAAATGATGAGAGGTCCCTATGATTTGTTCCTGGACGGAGAATGATATGAGACAGTATCAGTCCACGTAGGATAAATCATTAAATATCCCTAGTCAGAGTATTATCGAGATTGGACATCGATAGATACGTAAAAGACTAGTATTGCACTTGTGCGAGTTGTGAGGGCACAACGGCATAGTTCTCATATATTTGGGTATTGGATACTCATGGAAGTGTAATAGGAGGTTGTGTTTCACCGATGGTACGGGAAATAGCTTCGCTCTGGATAGACCCCCTCGAAATCCCATTGGTAGTATGACTGTATGTCTATGGGAGTCCGAAATCAGGGTAGGTGTATTTGGTCTTAACCTGAGACTTGCACCGCTAATACTTACGACAATCAATATACTTTGGTTGAGGTCGTCCAGGGCTTTAACCGGTTCTGTGTACGCCAATACTGGGTATATTGAGAATCGTAGAGTATTGGGTGTGATGTCAAGACAGAAGTATCACTCCAGTCATAGTGGAGATGATGTCACGTAGGATACGGTATTAGTGCTCTTAAGTGCTGCGCGGCCATTGGGATATTATGACTAGGTCATGTATATCCGATTATAGAGACTAGTTACCAGACATCCGACATGTGTTTCGTACGGGGCAGGCACAACTTCAGCCCCAGACCTAGCACGTGACCATCCGATACTAGATCGATAAGCACTATACGATGTATACTACGCCTGATACAGATCCTTCATTCCTGTAAGGATATTTCCGGAGAATTGGGTAGGCATGGTGCTTTGCTAGAAGCCAACCTTGTCTCGTGAATCGGTAAAACATAGTACTTGGTACTTACGTGTTCGGATAGTCCGACGACCATATTTACTGCCAACATATCCGCGGATCTCATGGGTCGCTTCCCAATGATTCACCGATGATGTATGACTCGCACTTTAATTAATCTGGGATTATTTTGATGAGAGAGAAAATTAATCTGGGATTGATTACAGAGATATTTTATCTGGGATAAAGTATCGTCTAAAGAGAGAGAGAACACGATTAATTTGGAATTAATCGGTAAAATAAATTTAATAGTTAAATTTGATTTTTCTATTTGATTTATTCAAATGGGCTAAAATGAATATATCAGATATATTAATATGAATTGGATTTCATTACGAAATTAAAGTCGGACTTTAATACGAACGAGCGAGTTAATTTAGAATTAATTCGTAAACGACGTTCGTAATATATTTACGTCGCATCGATATTTAATTAAATTAGATTTAATTATTTAACGACGGAAGTTCATTTAATCGGATTAAACGAAACCGAGCCGCGGCAAATGTTCGTAGAGATATTTGAATTTTTTGAATTCAATTTTTTGAATTTTATGTATAAAAATGATATGGAAATATGCACTGCTGATGTAAATAATTGTCTTTATATTTTGAATATAAATCAATCTCAAACATATAATGTAACAAACAAAAGGCTTAAAGTAAGTAACAAAGATGAAACTTACATGTGACATTATCGTCTGGGACACATAAACAAGGCACGGATATCCACACTTTCGAAGAGTGGGTACTTGGACGGATTTGATCCAAATTCATATGACTCTGCGAATCTTGTTTATTAGGCAAAATGCCTAAATCACCTTTTAGCGGTAAAGGTGCACGTGCCACCGAACTGTTAGCCCTCGTTCATAGTGACGTATGTGGGCCCATGTCTAGCTAGGCTAGAGGTGGATATGAATACTTCGTAACCTTTACGGATGATGCATCGCATTATGGTTATCTGTATCTTATGAGACACAAGTCGGAAACCTTTGAAAAATTCAAAGAGTTTCGACACGAAGTAGAAAAACAGACCGGCAAAAGTATTAAGACATTACGGTCGGACCGTGGTGGCGAATACTTAAGCAATGAGTTTCTTGATTACTTGAAAGAATATGGTATTCTTTCACAGTGGACTCCTCCCGGAACACCGTAATTAAACGGTGTGTCTGAACGGAAAAACCGAACTTTGTTAGACATGATAAGGTCTATGATGAGTCACACATAGCTACCTATTTCCTTCTGGGGATATGCATTGAACAGTGCAATACTTATTTTGAATAAGGTTTCGTCAAAGTCTGTTCAACAGACTCCTTATGAAATATAGACAGGAATGAAACCGGGTGTCTCATTCCTGAAGATTTGGGATTGTTGGGCATACGTCAAACGTTTGAAAGGTACCAAACTAGAACCCAAATCGGATAAATGCCTATTTGTAGGATATCCTAGGGAAACCAAAGGATATTACTTCTATCACCCACAAGAGAACAAAGTATTTGTTGCTCTACATGCGGTTTTCCTTGAGAAGGAATTCCTAAATGCAGTGATAAGTGGGAGGAAATTAGAACTTGATGAAAATCAGAGTGATACTGTTTCTGGCACAGAATCCTTAACAGAACATGAACAATCCATCAGGGATGAGACTGTACCACAATCTTCGAATACACAAGAACCGCGTAGGTCGGAGAGAGTCATAAAACAACCTGAGAGGTATGGGTTTCTGATCTCACCTCATGTAGATATTAATCTTATTGAGGAAGAAGAACCGACTACGTATGAGGAAGCGATACAAGGTATCGACTCTAGTTTATGGCAAGATGCCATGAATTCCGAAATGGATTCCATGTACACCAACCAAGTTTGGACACTGGTTGATGCACCAGAAGGCATAAAGCCTATTGGTTGCAAATAGGTCTTCAAGAGGAAGACCGACATGGATGGCAACATACAAACGTACAAAGCTAGGCTTGTAGCGAAATGATATCGTCAACGACATGGTGTTGATTACGACGAAACTTTTTCACCTGTTGCCATGATTAAATCCATTCAGATAATGCTTGCTATTGCTGCATATTTCGATTACGAGATATGGCAGATGGACGTCAAAACTGCTTTCCTTAACGGAAACCTTTTGGAGGATGTTTATATGCAATAGCCTGACGGTTTTGTCGTACCAAGACTTGCAAATAAGGTTTGTAAGTTAAATCGATCCATTTATGGATTGAAGCAAGCATCGCGTTCTTGGAACCAACGTTTTCATGAGATCATAAAAGAATATGATTTCGTTCAAAAAGATGATGATCCTTGTGTATATAAGAAGGTTAGTAGGAGCGTACTGACATTTATTGTCCTTTACGTTGATGATGTATTGCTTATTGGCAATGACATTCTCATGTTAACGTCGGTGAAAGCTTGGCATTCATTAAAATTCTCCATGAGGATCTGGGAGAAGCAGCCTTTATTCTAGGAATAAAGATCTATCGGGATAGATCTAGAAATCTACTTGGACTCTCCCAGAGACGTATATTGACAAAGTGTTGAAGAGATTCAACATGGATCAGTCCAAGAGGGGACTGTTGCCAGCATCACATGGTGTCACTCTATCTAAGGACATGTGTCCTAAAACTCAAGATGAGAGAGATAACATGAGTCAGATCCTGTTCACCTCGGCAGTCGGATCGATCATGTATGCCATGATATGTACGCGACCTGATGTCTCGTATGCTTTGAGCATATGTAGTTGCTATCAGACCGATCCAGGTGATGGTCACTGGATGGCGGTTAAGAATATCCTTAAGTATCTTAGACGAACTAAGGATGCTTTCTTAATCTATGGAGATGGAGAACTTGAGGTAACTGGGTATACTGATGCAAGTTTCCAAACCGATAAAGACGACTGCAAGTCACAATTCGGGTACATATTTTGTTTGAACAACAGAGCAGTAAGGTGGAAATCTTCCAAGCAAGAGACTGTTGCCGATTCAACAACAGAAGCGAAGTATATTGCTGCAGCTGAAGCAGCAAAAGAGGCAGTTTGGATCCGTAAATTCCTAATTGGATTAGGAATAGTTCCGTTAGCAGCTGATCCCGTTCCATTGTATTGTGACAATAATGGGGCTATAGCGCAGGCTAAGGAACCCCGGTCTCATCAATGATCCAAGCATGTTCTTCGACATTTCCATCTGATTCGTGAGATCATACATTGTGGCTATGTGAAGATCGAGAAGATCACATCAGAGGACAACATTGCAGATCAACAGACGAAAGCTATTCCTCAGCAAAAGTGTGAGCGACATGTACATAGTTCAGGTATTAGATGCTTGAGTGACTGGCTATAGGCCAAGTGGGAGATTGTTAAACAATTATGACCCATAGCGTCACTATTTGTAAAAGACATTGTGGTTTTTGTACAAATTAACTATGTGACAATGGAAATGACATTTTATCATTTTTTAATTTGATTACTTTAATATATAAATGATAAAAGTCCTTATGATTAGTTCCGGATTACAAGATATGAGACATTATCAATCCATAATGGTTTAATCATTAAATATCCCTAGTCGTAGTATTATCGAGATTAGACATCGATACTGCGGAATATACTGGTATTGCACTTGTACGTGTTATGGAAGCGTAACAACATAGTTCTCATATATTTAAGTATTGGATACTTATGCAAGTGTGATAAGAGGTTGTGTTTATCGATGGTACGGAAACAGCTTCGCTCTGGATATACCCCGCGGAATCCCATTGGTAGTATGACTATGTGTCTATGGGAATCCGCATCAGGGTAGGTGTATTTGGTCTTAACCTGAGACTTGCATCGCTAGTACTTGCGACAATCAATACGCTTTGGTTTTGGTCGTCCAGGACTTTAACAGGTTCTGTGTATGCCTCTTCTGGGTTTATTGAGAATCGTAGTATATTGGGTGTGATGTCAAGAAGGAAGTATCACTTCAGTCATAGGGAGGTGATGATCACGCAGGGATACAGAACTGGCACTATAATTGGTTGCAACCATCGGGATAATATGACAAGGTCATGATTATCCGATTAAAGAGACTAGTTGCTTGTGATCTGATATATGGTTCGTACGGGGCAGACACTATTCCAGCCTCAGGCCTTGCATATTACTTCTGATACTAGATCGTAATACGCAATACTACATATACTACGCCTGACATAGATTATATATTCCTTTAAGAATATTTCTGGAGAATTGGGTAGGCACGGTGCTTTGCTAGAAGCCAACCATGTCTCGTAAATCGGTAAAAATATAATACGAGGTACTCATGTGTTCGGATAGTCCGACGACCGGATTTACTGCCAATATATCCAGGGATCTCATGGGTCGCTTCCCGAAGATTCACCGATGACGTATGATTCGAACATAATTAATCTAGGATTAATAGCGGAGAGATTTTATCTAGGATAAAATACTATTTGAAGAGAGAGAACGATTAATTTGGAATTAATCGATAAAATTATATATTTGATATATTAAATGAAATTAGATTTCATAACGGAAATAAAATAGGATTTTAATTCGGTCGAACGAATTAATTTAGAATTAATTCGCGAGCGACGTGAATAGTAATTTTGCTAGGCATAATTATTTAATTAAATTTGATTTAATTACGTCGCAACGGAAAATTCGTTAATTCAGAATGAGCGAACCCGAGCCCGGGATGTGTTGCGGGCCCACTCGGATTTTGAATCAAGTGGGGCCCATATGTCACATCACTAGTCATTCATTCACCTTTTTGGTGATGGAAGTTAGTGAGTGAAATCTTGGTAACTTGTTTTACACACAAGTTGACAAGGTGATTGAATTTATACCAACTTTGGTATATCTTTCATTTTTGATTTATGAAATCAATACTTAAGTCATTCACTCTCTCACCTTCTCTCTAGCTCACGGTTTTGAGCAAGAAAATACTCTCTCCAATTTTCTTCTTTGGCCGAAAATAACAAAGGAAGAAAGGTGATTTTTGTTGCAAAAATCTTCATTGCTAGCACATCAAATGATCATTCAAGGTGATAGGGAAACCAATCCTTGAGCTTGGAATCAACAACAAAGCTTGGAGCTTGGATTTCAATTCAAAGAAGGAGCTTGGCCGAAACTTCAAAGGAGCAAGTTTTGGTTCAACGCATCCAACATCCGTTCTTTGTAAGTATGATTCCGCCATACTTCATTTTGTATTCATATGGTTTCATTGCTTAAATGATCTTGGGACACTTTAGAAACCCAACAATGGTATCATGGAGCTTTATTGAGCATGAAATTGAACTTAGGGTTTATATTATTGATTTGGGTATTTTTGATTTGAGCTTGTTTTAATCAAATTGTTTGTTTGAGTATGCTTGTATGTTGATAACTTAGAGTTATGCATGATCAATTTTAGAAAAAATTAATTGGATTAATTTTGCCCAAAATCTTAGGCTTGGCCGAATACATATATGCCCTAAAGTCATGGTATTTTTTTGTTTTTGATCATTGGATGAGTTGAAAGACATGGATATATTGATTTTAGATTCAATCGGATTGAAATCGGAATCGGATATTAAATCCCTACAAATGCCGTGAGCTTCAAAGCATGTAATGAGATGATTTTTTGTTTCAATAATGTTGGACATGTATTGATGATGAATAAGCATGATTAATTGATTAAATTGATATTTTGGAAATGTTAATTTAGATAATTAATTAATACACTTTAATTAATTAAATTATGAAATTTGAAATTTTAGAATTTGATTAATTGGGCTTAATTTAGAATTGGGCTTACAATGTTGTATTTGGGCCTAATGGACTTGGTTGTGCCAAGTTGGTTTATGACAATTGGATTGGATCCAAATTGGGCCTAAACCATTCCATTAAGTCCAAATATAACAAATGGGCCTTTTATGTTTAATTGGGCCTAATGGACCGAAATTGATTTGGAATCAATTAAATATATATTTGAATATTTAATTGCCAAAATGATCAAATTGCAAAATTTGGGGGCAATTCGGTAATTAAAGAAAATATGATTTCTTGGGTTAAAATTTCAGATTTTAAGTATTGGTTAACTAAATAAATAATTTTATTTAATTGTTCCAAGAAAAAGTTTTTAAATCGGAAGATTCTGTTTTCCGCGTTCTGCTACGCTAACCCTCTAGTTCCGTATAAAACCCCAACAAAAATGGTATCATAGTGAGTCTGATTCTGGACTCCCGATATGATTATGCTTTTACAATTTAATGTTTACTTTAATCTTGACTTTATGCATGCATGTGTTTATTTAATTTGATTAAATAAAGTAAAAGCATCTTTTACGGAAAAATCTCTATTTGAAAATAAGTTTTTTTTTTATTTAATATGTATTTGATGCATATTAATTGGTATGTCTTTTCAATACCGCTTATCGATAAATTTTCTGCGACTATATCCGAGAATGTTCCAAAGTTGTGAGGATATGGCCGATAGAAATTTATCTGTACCAGATATATTTGATATTAGGTGAATTCAAGCGAAAGCGGAATCCTGAACGTGCCAAAGCTGTCAGGGTTTCGCAAGTATCTTGAATTTATTATTGACAAGTCTAACCTTTGTACGCCTCATTGTGAACGTGCCAAAGCTATCACAATGAGAAAACGACCAAGACCGAAAACCCAATAGTCACTATTGAGTAATCGACAATGAGTTGTCTACCTAATGAACATACGTAGGCGAGAACGTGCCAAAGCTGTGAGCTGAAATATATTCATGGGGTCCACCTTTCACTATTATGTTATGATTTGATTATCGCATGTTTTGTATTATGTTTGGGGATTACAGTTTTGCATGAAATAGTGGGAGGGGTATTTTTAGATTAAAAATCCATGATCTAGTTAATGTTTTATGATACAATATGAAACTGTTTTATGTGCTTATCTGCTAACCATTGATTCGCTTTCTATTTGATAGATTTGTGATGGCGGCACCTCCAACCAATCCTTTTGCTCCTATGCTTGATACGAATAAGCTAAAAGGCGCTGAGAACTTTGCGGATTGGGATATGGATTTGAGGATTGTCCTCAATTCCGAAAAGCTGAGATATATTTTGAAAGGTCCATTACCGCTTGCTATATCTCCAGATGCATCTCCTGAAGAATTTGAGACTTTCCAGAGATTGAATGATGATAATTTAAGAGTTAAATCATTCATTCTTAGTTCTCTTTCTTCTGAGCTTAAGAAGACTTACTTTGAGATGCACGATGCATATAACATGATGGCACAACTTCGTGAATCGTTCATGAACCAGGAACAAGTCGTGGTTCATAGAGTTTCAATGGTGTTCCATTTTAAACTTGATGAGGGGCAGGTTTTGAACCCGCATGTGCTTCATTTGATCGATTTGATCTAACAATTGAGGCGTCGAGATTTCCCTCTCAATGAAACCCTGGGATGTAGTTTCATACTCGGTTCGCTCCCGGCGTCATATCGCTAGTTCGTCATGTACTTCAACATGAATGGGATTCACTGCCCTTACCGTGAATTGCATATGATGTTTCTCACAGCAGAGGAAGATTTAAGGAAGGGAGATCCGACTCACCTTCTGAAACCTACTTCTCTTTATGCTTCTTCCCAATCCAAGTCGAATGGGAAGAAGACAAAAGGAAAGAAGAAGAAAGGTTTCAATGTTCCTCCACAGGCTAAGGTAGCGAAGCCCAAAAGAGATTCTGAAGATAAGTGCCACCACTGCCAGAAAGTCGGGCACTGGAAAAGAAACTATCTGGACTATCTTGCACAAATAAGGAAGGAAATAGCATCGACATCATGTACTTTTATTTTTCCTATTATTGATATCTTATTGGCTTGTGAAGCTATGACATCTAATTGGAATTTAGATTCTGCTTGTCCTATTCAGATTTGCAATACGTTGCAGGTGCTGATGGGAAGTAGATGGCTGAAATCTGGGGAGATGCAGTTGCGATTCGGGGGTGGCGACTCTCTAGATGTGATTTCAGTGGGCATATGCGAGATTCCCTTACCCAGTGGGAGACTTTTGTTAAATGATTGCTATTTTATGTCAGGATGTGTGGCGAATATTATGTCTATTTTTGTATTAGATACTGAAGGATATAATGTAAATATTAAGAATCGTTCTTTGTATTTATATGAAAGTAATAATATTCAGATCATTTGTTGTCCAAACGAGCATGGTCATTACATATTGCGTACCTCACAAGATATCTTTAATACTAGAATTAATAAACATAAACAATCTGACATAAATAATATTGAACTTTGCAATATGCGGTTAGGTCATATAGGCGTGAAACGCCTAACCCAATTGGTTAAAAATTGTTTGATACATGATCTCACCATTGAAACTTATCCAACTTGCGAATCTTGTATTCGGGGTAAAATGACCAAAGCCTCATTTTTGGGTGTTGGACATGTTAGTGTCCTAGACATGCCCAAGGTCTCTAAGTCATGATATTGTGTGTGAATGATCAAGTGAGTTTGCGGAAAAAACATACATTGAACGGATTGTGATTTCATTCAAAAATCTTTGTATGTTGATAAAGCTCCAAGCTTTGTTGAATATTTCCAACCCAATGGTGAGTTTCCCTATCACCTCACAAGACTCTATAAGTGCAAGCTTGCTTGATTTTTGAAACAAAAATCAAAGGAGAGGGAGATGGTGTTCACGACAATGGTGAAGGAAAGAGAGAGGTGAAGTTTTGATATTTTAGTTTCTAAAACTAATACCAAAGTCGACTTTACAAAATATGTATATGCTTTTCCAAAAAGCTAAACAAAGTATGTTGAGTAAGTTACATTAAATGCACTCAACTACTTCCATCAACTTATTGACAATTGATGTGAGGTAGTGACCGGCGAAAACACACACGTATAACGCAAGCGTACGTATCGTTCAAGTAGTATAAAAATATCGATTCCACGAGGACTTAATTCCTACTGTTGTTATTAATTATTGAATCTATTTATTTACAAATATCTAATTAAATGAAGAAGAGAATGATTGTTTGATTGGTTGAATGTGGTTTTGCTAAATAAATAAATAAGATAAAAGAAAATACTAAGGAAAATAACAAAAGATACAAATATCTAGGGTTGTGAATACTTCTAATATCTTTTAAAATATGAAGTGATTATTTTATGTTTGTGTAATAAATCAGTTTACTAACCTGGAACACTAAATTATGCAAAAGCCTCTGTCGATGGTCAGACGCAAATACCCAGTTTAACCCAATTGAACCATATGTCTATGTCAACCAAATTATATGGATTCATTAAGTTTAAGTTCCAATTATAGCTACCCCCGACCAGCCATTAAGGCGGAACCAAAATTAAATTACCAACACGACCAATCTGGCGGTATCCTTGATTAGTCAGGTTTAAACCAGATTAAAATTAAATTACCAACCGACCAATATAGCGGTATCCTTTTTAAGTCAATATTTTAAACAGTGAATATATTATTTTTAAGGGAGATTAATCTAAATAGTATCAGTAAAAGAATTACCTTTCACCCTAGCTGGGGAAGTTACCTTCTCATGGTGAATAGTAAAAACTGTAAAAAGTAAAAAGTAAAAATTAAATTACTATTATTACAAAACGTAATTAAAATTATTTACAAAACTAAAAAATTAAAAAAAACTAAAAACTAAAAGAATCTAGAGAGAGAAACTCTCTCTTTATATAGAATAGAAGAGAGAGAGTGGTGCCCCAAATTCTGAAATTTGAAGCTGAATTTATAGGCGCGGGTAGGCTTCGGGCGTCGCGACGCTGGAACAGTGACACGTGTCACGCGTTGGTTTGTCGGTTTCAGATACTTATCCGATGACGTGGCACTGTTCATGATAACTCAATAATTGTGATGACGTCATTGATGACGTCATGATGATGTGGCGGTGGTGATTGTCCGCAACTTGAGATGATGACACGTGGCATGCGCACGTTAGCAGATCTTCTGTGATGGTGACACGTGGCACGGCGCATTTTAACAAACCAATTTCTCAGATTTTGACACGTTTTCAGGCGCACGTTAGGCGTCGCGACGCGTCCAAAATTACGATTTTGCCTTTTTGCCAATTTTCACTGTTTTGCTCCAAATTACTTCCAATGCTTTCCCAACTTTATTTATCTGCAAAATAACACAAAACACATCAAAATATTCACAAAACTCAAGAAACTATACAAAATATTAGGTTAAATGAGTGGGAAATAGTAATATAAATACCACTCATCACACCCCCAAACCTAACATTTTGCTAGTCCTCGAGCAAAACAGAAAATAAAATAACATAAAGAAATAAAATTATCTAAGCCACTTTCGTAGGGATCACGATTGCATTTAGCGTATGCTACAAGACTTTAAACCCCTAGGTGTCCCTAGTGGACGAGTTATAGTCTCGTGAGGGCTTACAGCAACGATACCCACAAACGTTTTTACAAAAGTAAAAGTTAGTTGAAACTAATGCACACAAAAGCAAAAAGAAAAGAAAGATAGATAAAAGTTATCCTCATAGAATGTTTAGCATCAAAGTTGGAGGAACCTTCAAAATGCATATCTCTACTAAAATCCTTTTATTTGAACAACATACCTAAGTCAGACTCAAAGTGTGTTTGTGATTAGTCTAGTAAACAGGTTCTATACTAAGTTGTCAACTTAGTGATTTCGTCTCAATTCTCAATAGTTAATGGGTCAAACCAATCTGAGTATCTAAAATAGTTCTGTCTACCATAATCAACTCAGTTGAGGTATGTAATTTTTATGATTTTATGATTTTTTCTTTCTTTTTATTTTTCTATTTTTTATTTATATACAATATCTTCCGTCTATGTAGCGAGTGTTGGGTCGGTGGCTCCCAAACCAGTAGGCTTTAGGGCACCAGGTGTTAAGACACCCCTACGGACTTAATTACCCAGACTTCAGATATAAATATATTTTTTGCAGCATCTTCGATCCATGTAGCGAGCTTTGGGCCAGTGACTCCCAAACCAGTTGGTTTTAGGGCACTAGGTGTTAAAACACCCTTACAGACTTAATAATCCGGATCTTAGATGCTTTATTTTTGTACATCAGAAAATATATTTTTTTTTTACATACCCCACATAATAATAATTGTTGTAGACAAAAACAGATGGTCAGACAAACGGTCATTCATTAACCACCGATTATTTTAATTAGTCACTTTGTTAACTCCTTATTATCTAACTACTTATTAAACTATTTTAATAGTGCATGCGAGTCTGACCTAGATAAGAAATTCAAATTATGGATAAAAGCGAAATTAGCATTTATCTTTTCCTAAAACTTATTTACTAAACAAACAATCAAATCATCGGACTTTTTATGGTTTTTAAAATTTTTGATTTTTTTTTCGATTTTGAAAACACACAAATAAACGAAATATGGAAATAAAATTACTAAAATTAAACGGAAATCATGCAAAAACGAAAAAATTTTAACGGTATTTTGTTGCATAAACGAAAAAATTTTAATGGTATTCTTTCACAGTGGACTCCTCCCGGAACACCGTAATTAAACGGTGTGTCTGAACGGAGAAACCGAACTTTGTTAGACATGATAAGGTCTATGATGAGTCACACATAGCTACCTATTTCCTTCTGGGGATATGCATTGAACAGTGCAATACTTATTTTGAATAAGGTTTCGTCAAAGTCTGTTCAACAGACTCCTTATGAAATATAGACAGGAATGAAACCGGGTGTCTCATTCCTGAAGATTTGGGATTGCTGGGCATACGTCAAACGTTTGAAAGGTACCAAACTAGAACCCAAATCCGATAAATGCCTATTTGTAGGATATCCTAGGGAAACCAAAGGATATTACTTCTATCACCCACAAGAGAACAAAATATTTGTTGCTCTACATGCGGTTTTCCTTGAGAAGGAATTCCTAAATGCAGTGATAAGTGGGAGGAAAGTAGAACTTGATGAAAATCAGAGTGATACTGTTTCTGGCACAGAATCCTTAACAGAACATGAACAGTCCATCAGGGATGAGACTGTACCACAATCTTCGAATACACAAGAACCGCGTAGGTCGGAGAGAGTCATAAAACAACCTGAGAGGTATGGGTTTCTGATCTCACCTCATGTAGATATTAATCTTATTGAGGAAGACGAACCGACTACGTATGAGGAAGCGATACAAGGTATCGACTCCGGTTTATGGCAAGATGCCATGAATTCCGAAATGGATTCCATGTACACCAACCAAGTTTGGACACTGGTTGATGCACCAGAAGGCATAAAGCCTATTGGTTGCAAATAGGTCTTCAAGAGGAAGACCGACATGGATGGCAACATACAAACGTACAAAGCTAGGCTTGTAGCGAAATGGTATCGTCAACGACATGGTGTTGATTACGACATGGTCTATGATGAGTCACCAGATATATTTGATATTAGGTGAATTCAAGCGAAAGCGGAATCCTGAACGTGCCAAAGCTGTCAGGGTTTCGCAAGTATCTTGAATTTATTATTGACAAGTCTAACCTTTGTACGCCTCATTGTGAACGTGCCAAAGCTGTCACAATGAGAAAAGGACCAAGACCGAAAACCCAATAGTCACTATTGAGTAATCGACAATGAGTTGTCTACCTAATGAACATACGTAGGCGAGAAAGTGCCAAAGCAGTGAGCTGAAATATATTCATGGGGTCCACCTTTCACTATTATGTTATGATTTGATTATCGCATGTTTTGTATTATGTTTGGGGATTACAGTTTTGCATGAAATAGTGGGAGGGGTATTTTTAGATTAAAAATCCATGATCTAGTTAATGTTTTATGATACAATATGAAACTGTTTTATGTGCTTATCTGCTAACCATTGATTCGCTTTCTATTTGATAGATTTGTGATGGCGGCACCTCCAACCAATCCTTTTGCTCATATGCTTGATACGAATAATCTAAAAGGCGCTGAGAACTTTGCGGATTGGGATATGGATTTGAGGATTGTCCTCAATTCCGAAAAGCTGAGATATATTTTGAAAGGTCCATTACCGCTTGCTATATCTCCAGATGCATCTCCTGAAGAATTTGAGACTTTCCAGAGATTGAATGATGATAATTTAAGAGTTAAATCATTCATTCCTAGTTCTCTTTCTTCTGAGCTTAAGATGACTTACTTTGAGATGCACGATGCATATAACATGATGGCACAACTTCGTGAATCGTTCATGAACCAAGAACAAGTCGTGGTTCATAGAGTTTCAATGGTGTTCCATTTTAAACTTGATGAGGGGCAGGTTGTGAACCCGCATGTGCTTCATTTGATCGATTTGATCGAACAATTGAGGCGTCGAGATTTCCCTCTCAATGAAACCCTGGGATGTAGTTTCATACTCGGTTCGCTCCCGGCGTCATATCGCTAGTTCGTCATGTACTTCAACATGAATGGGATTCACTGCCCTTACCGTGAATTGCATATGATGTTTCTCACAGCAGAGGAAGATTTAAGGAAGGGAGATCCGACTCACCTTCTGAAACCTACTTCTCTTTATGCTTCTTCCCAATCCAAGTCGAATGGGAAGAAGACAAAAGGAAAGAAGAAGAAAGGTTTCAATGTTCCTCCACAAGCTAAGGTAGCGAAGCCCAAAAGAGCATCTGAAGATAAGTGGCACCACTGCCAGAAAGTCGGGCACTGGAAAAGAAACTATCTGGACTATCTTGCACAAATAAGGAAGGAAATAGCATCGACATCATGTACTTTTATTTTTCCTATTATTGATATCTTATTGGCTTGTGAAGCTATGACATCTAATTGGAATTTAGATTCTGCTTGTCCTATTCAGATTTGCAATACGTTGCAGGTGCTGATGGGAAGTAGATGGCTGAAATCTGGGGAGATGCAGTTGCGATTCGGGGGTGGCGACTCTCTAGATGTGATTTCAGTGGGCATATGCGAGATTCCCTTACCCAGTGGGAGACTTTTGTTAAATGATTGCTATTTTATGTCAGGATGTGTGGCGAATATTATGTCTATTTTTGTATTAGATACTGAAGGATATAATGTAAATATTAAGAATCGTTCTTTGTATTTATATGAAAGTAATAATATTCAGATCATTTGTTGTCCAAACGAGCATGGTCATTACATATTGCGTACCTCACAAGATATCTTTAATACTAGAATTAATAAACATAAACAATCTGACATAAATAATATTGAACTTTGCAATATGCGGTTAGGTCATATAGGCGTGAAACGCCTAACCCAATTGGTTAAAAATTGTTTGATACATGATCTCACCATTGAAACTTATCCAACTTGCGAATCTTGTATTCGGGGTAAAATGACCAAAGCCTCATTTTTGGGTGTTGGACATGTTAGTGTCCTAGACATGCCCAAGGTCTCTAAGTCATGATATTGTGTGTGAATGATCAAGTGAGTTTGCGGAAAAAACATACATTGAACGGATGTGTGATTTCAAAAATCTTTGTATGTTGATAAAGCTCCAAGCTTTGTTGAATATTTCCAACCCAATGGTGAGTTTCCCTATCACCTCACAAGACTCTATAAGTGCAAGCTTGCTTGATTTTTGAAACAAAAATCAAAGGAGAGGGAGATGGTGTTCACGACAATGGTGAAGGAAAGAGAGAGGTGAAGTTTTGATATTTTAGTTTCTAAAACTAATACCAAAGTCGACTTTCCAAAATATGTATATGCTTTTCCAAAAAGCTAAACAAAGTGTGTTGAGTAAGTTACATTAAATGCACTCAACTACTTCCATCAACTTATTGACAATTGATGTGAGGTAGTGACCGGCGAAAACACACACGTATAACGCAAGCGCACGTATCGTTCAAGTAGTATAAAAATATCGATTCCACGAGGACTTAATTCCTACTGTTGTTATTAATTATTGAATCTATTTATTTACAAATATCTAATTAAATGAAGAAGAGAATGATTGTTTGATTGGTTGAATGTGGTTTTGCTAAATAAATAAATAAATAAATAAGATAAAAGAAAATACTAAGGAAAATAACAAAAGATACAAATATCTAGGGTTGTGAATACTTCTAATATCTTTTAAAAGATGAAGTGATTATTTTATGTTTGTGTAATAAATCAGTTTACTAACCTGGAACACTAAATTATGCAAAAGCCTCTGTCGATGGTCAGACGCAAATACCCAGTTTAACCCAATTGAACCATATGTCTATGTCAACCAAATTATATGGATTCATTAAGTTTAAGTTCCAATTATAGCTACCCCCGACCAGCCATTAAGGCGGAACCAAAATTAAATTACCAACCGACCAATCTGGCGGTATCCTTGATTAGTCAGGTTTAAACCAGATTAAAATTAAATTACCAACCGACCAATATAGCGGTATCCTTTTTAAGTCAATATTTTAAACAGTGAATATATTATTTTTAAGGGAGATTAATCTAAATAGTATCAGTAAAAGAATTACCTTTCACCCTAGCTGGGGAAGTTACCTTCTCATGGTGAATAGTAAAAACTGTAAAAAGTAAAAAGTAAAAATTAAATTACTATTATTACAAAACGTAATTAAAATTATTTACAAAACTAAAAAATTAAAAAAAACTAAAAACTAAAAGAATCTAGAGAGAGAAACTCTCTCTTTATATAGAATAGAAGAGAGAGAGTGGTGCCCCAAATTCTGAAATTTGAAGATGAATTTATAGGCGCGGGTAGGCTTCGGGCGTCGCGACGCCGGAACAGTGACACATGTCACGCGTTGGTTTGTCGGTTTCAGATACTTATCCGATGACGTGGCACTGTTCATGATAACTCAATAATTGTGATGACGTCATTGATGACGTCATGATGATGTGGCGGTGGTGATTGTCCGCAACTTGAGATGATGACACGTGGCATGCGCACGTTAGCAGATCTTCTGTGATGGTGACACGTGGCACGGCGCATTTTAACAAACCAATTTCTCAGATTTTGACACGTTTTCAGGCGCACGTTAGGCGTCGCGACGCGTCCAAAATTACGATTTTGCCTTTTTGCCAATTTTCACTGTTTTGCTCCAAATTACTTCCAATGCTTTCCCAACTTTATTTATCTGTAAAATAACACAAAACACATCAAAATATTCACAAAACTCAAGAAACTATACAAAATATTAGGTTAAATGAGTGGGAAATAGTAATATAAATACCACTCATCACACCCCCAAACCTAACATTTTGCTAGTCCTCGAGCAAAACAGAAAATAAAATAACATAAAGAAATAAAATTATCTAAGCCACTTTCGTAGGGATCACGATTGCATTTAGCGTATGCTACAAGACTTTAAACCCCTAGGTGTCCCTAGTGGACGAGTTATAGTCTCGTGAGGGCTTACAGCAACGATACCCACAAACGTTTTTACAAAAGTAAAAGTTAGTTGAAACTAATGCACACAAAAGCAAAAAGAAAAGAAAGATAGATAAAAGTTATCCTCATAGAATGTTTAGCATCAAAGTTGGAGGAACCTTCAAAATGCATATCTCTACTAAAATCCTTTTATTTGAACAACATACCTAAGTCAGACTCAAAGTGTGTTTGTGATTAGTCTAGTAAACAGGTTCTATACTAAGTTGTCAACTTAGTGATTTCGTCTCAATTCTCAATAGTTAATGGGTCAAACCAATCTGAGTATCTAAAATAGTTCTGTCTACCATAATCAACTCAGTTGAGGTATGTAATTTTTATGATTTTATGATTTTTTCTTTCTTTTTATTTTTCTATTTTTTATTTATATACAATATCTTCCGTCTATGTAGCGAGTGTTGGGTCGGTGGCTCCAAAACCAGTAGGCTTTAGGGCACCAGGTGTTAAGACACCCCTACGGACTTAATTACCCAGACTTCAGATATAAATATATTTTTTGCAGCATCTTCGATCCATGTAGCGAGCTTTGGGCCAGTGACTCCCAAACCAGTTGGTTTTAGGGCACTAGGTGTTAAAACACCCTTACAGACTTAATAACCCGGATCTTAGATGCTTTATTTTTGTAGATCAGAAAATATATTTTTTTTTTACATACCCCACATAATAATAATTGTTGTAGACAAAAACAGATGGTCAGACAAACGGTCATTCATTAACCACCGATTATTTTAATTAGTCACTTTGTTAACTCCTTATTATCTAACTACTTATTAAACTATTTTAATAGTGCATGCGAGTCTGACCTAGATAAGAAATTCAAATTATGGATAAAAGCGAAATTAGCATTTATCTTTTCCTAAAACTTATTTACTAAACAAACAATCAAATCATCGGACTTTTAATGAAAAATTTTAACGGAAAGTTTTAACATAAAATTTTTGCACCCCCAAACCTAAATTAAGCATTGTCCCCAATGCGTTCAAAACATAAACAAAAGGTAGGAACAATGGTACCGAGTTTATGTGTCAGTCTCCTCCTCGTCGCTGTCTGCCGGTGGATATGGTGGCAACTGATCCTCTCCGATTCCCACGTACAATGCAATTTATTGGAGCAGTTGAACTATATATCCTTGCTGCGATTCCAATCTGGCGACTCTCTCAGGTATAGTGCGAGACTGTGCTGCTCTGCGTGGCTGTGAGGGTGGTTGCTGTGGTGCAGCTGCAGGTGCTGATGAAGATGGTCCAGCAGGTATCTGCCTTTCTGCTCGAAGCTGCTATATCAACCGGGGAGTTAGAGCTGTCATGGGCTGCATAGGTTCTTCTTGCGGCTCAATTGGAACCATCCCCAAAGTGCATAGTGAAGTGATCAGGTAGGGGTAATATAGTCCAGCTTGTGATTGAGTAGTAGCCCAGGCAATGTTTCTAGAAATCAGTACTCCCACGTCAATGGATAGCCCCTTCATCAAGCAGTATAACAGAACCATCCTCTCCATGGTGACAAAAGTGATGTGGGTACCCGGAATAAGTGATCTCGTGAGGAAGTGAAACCATACCCTCGCATCTGGCTTGAGGAACCTGGAGCTCATCTTCATGTATTCCCCACTACTGCTCATCTCCCAGGTAGTATTGGGGATACATAACACATCTGCCAGATGCGAGACTTCAATCTCATTCCTCATAGCAGTATAATCATCCACCTCCATTTTCGGGATCCCATAAAATTTATTGATCGTCACCGAGTCAAAGGTAACTTGTCTCCCTCTCACCATAACCTGATAAGCGACATGCTGAGCAGCATTCGCGTAAAACTCTCGGACAACTGTAATGCTCGCTGGTTTGGGTTGCTGGCAAAGTTTCTGCCAATGTCAGTCGGTAATCATCCTGTCTATGTCCGAAAATAACCCAGGGGTAATCTCAAAGCCCCTCTCGATGATTCCGACCTTATTTTTCATCCCCTTCTCGTAGCGCTGTTCTGCAGCCGCTGAAATAAATTTGAACCGATCAAAATCCGGTTATGCTGATGTCGAGCCCCTGGCCCTCTTCGGCATTTTTCAGAAAATTCCGGCAGAGTCTCCCCTGAATTTCTGATTATCCAACACAAACTAAATCTATCTCAAAGGCCACAAACACCCCAATTCAACTCTTCGCCCCCACGACTACGAATCAAATAATCAATCAACACTTCCACAACCTTTAATCAATCACAACTGAAATCACAGATTAATTACCCAAATTTACCGATAACAATTTTGGAAAACCCAGATCTGATTTGGCAAGGTTTCGGCTTGGGTGCAAGCTCGGTTCCGGCGAGATATTCGGCAGTGGCTGTGGAGGTTTCGGCTTCGTTGACTCTCACGGTTTAGGGTTATGCTTGGTTTGAAAGTGGTTCGGCTGTGGTGCTTGCGATGGTGGTGGTCGGCCGGCTTGGCTGTCGCGGTGATGGATCTGATCGGCGAGTTGGGTAACTCACGGCTTGCAGAAATGGAGGTGATCGGTTCGGCGAAGTGGGTAATAATAATGCTCGGGTTGGTGGTGATTTGGTGTTGTGGAAGTGAGTTTCGGCTTTGTGTGGTCGGTGGTTGAGGATGGTAGTCTCAGCTGGGGTTGTATGGTTCGGCCTTGGCAGTGCTCGGTCCTCACAGTAATGGTTTGGTCTTCACGGTGGTGGTTGGTTTTGGTGGATGTTTTTGTGATCAATTCCCTCGGTTCTGGTTTTGTTGTTTGATGAAGAAGATGATGGAGTGAATCTGTTCTGTTCGACGCTCATGTTTTTGTGTTCTGTAATCAATTGAGCGTCGCGACGCCGGATGTTGCCTGGTGTCGCGACACTCGGTCAATTAGGGTTTTTGACGCGGGATTTTTTTTTTTTTTGGCAAAACCATGTCTTGCGACAGATTAATCCATAGGGACGCGTCTCAAGAGGTGACTCCTTACTCGGCCGTCTCTACTGGATTGACTTTGTATCTTCGTGATTTTGTCAAGTGTTTATGAAAATCCCGCTTGCACTGGCTTGTTTTGTCCTAAAAAATTCCGTTTTTATTTTTCCTGCAAAATTAACACACAAAATTAAAAAGTTCACACAAAATATGAAAACAAATTACAACAAATTGCATGGGTTTCCTCCCTACTAGCGCTAAATTTTTCGTCTTCAGCCAGACGTGAATGAAATCCATCTGCCAAGGTGATTTCAGTGTCATTTTGGATGTCTAATTAAAGACAATCCCGTGAGCGTTGCTTTTGAAGGGTCTCTTCCAACGGTAAAGTGGCAAAAAGAGTTTTGTCTCATTCAGTGCTCGTGCCACCTTTTTGCTCCTTGTTGTTTCAATGATTCCTGCAAAGAAAGAAAGAAAATCAGGAGGTCTCAGATGGTGCTTGACGTGGAATGGGAGTTCCATTCTGTCAAGCTTCTGGGCGATATCTTTGATTTGTACTCCCCAAAACAGCGATGTTTCTCCTGAATGCTTTGGATCTTTATTAAGATCAGACATTTGCTCCTCCATTTGCTCTGCTTCTTGTTCCACCTTTTCTTCACATATGTATTGTAAAATTTTTGTATTCAGCTCTTCATCTGTCATCTGTTAGATACATGCTTCAAAATTGTCAACCTGAGGATGCAAAGATGTTTCTGACATTAGGTTTTCATCCACTGATACGACTGGAATGGATGGTTCAGATAGATATTCTTCAAACATCAAGGTAAAGCATGCTCCAAGATCTTCATTTTAAGGATTGAAAGTTTGATCCTCCGTTGTTGGTAAAAATAGATCAACTTCATCCTCTTCAGAATCTGAATAATAAAAGTCAAATTGAGACCTTGCCGGTTCGGGCTCCTGAACTGATTGTAGGAAACGCTTTCCCTCACGCAGCGGAAGCGGTTAGGCTCACGGACCGAACTGGAAAATTTTTTCTGCTCTTCCATTGCTTTGGCCGAACCTTACCAGTGATTTCACTGATGTTTTGGACAAACTTTCAGCTTCGGAATAGCCCCGAAACAGTCCTCGAACAGTCCCTCAAACTGCAGTGAAATAGCGGACTGTTTTGGACCCGCTATACACGCGAACTGCACTTGTTTTCTGCCCTGTTTTGTGCACCTTACTGCCCAATTTCACATCTGATTTTTCTTCAAAAATCAATCCTAATACAGCCCTAAAATTTTCCTAAAGTGTTTCCCAACAACCCGAATAAAAAAAAAACAAAACGGAGCTCCCTGAGGAACCCTGAAGTTGCGCAAATCACAAGGTTTCAGGGGGAAATTACCGCAACTTGTAGGGGGAATTTAGGGATGTTTTCCAATGTCACGAGGTCTTCCGAACTATGTCTCGACACTAACTGGAGGGTAGTGTGGGCTACACTCACAAATTAATCTCTAAACGGTTTAGAGAATAATCACACACACCGAAAAGAATTCTCAACTCTTGAGAGCTTGGAGAAGGAGATGGAGGCTAGGGTTTCTAATGACTTGTGTATTAAAAATAAATCATAATTTATCTTTTATACTTATGGTTAATTTGTTTCATAAAACAAATCAACAACTAGTCTCCCAATCTCTATGGAATTCGGCCAAGGGGTATAGGATTCCTTGTTTAATTTTTGCTTCCAAAAATAAACAAATCCTACTCCCATTTGCACTCTTAATTTTCGGCCATGGTAGGGTAATAAGGATTTGAATTTTGTTTCTTAAACAAACAAATCATATTCCTAATAAAAGACTAGGAATTTCGGCCAAGGAGGGGTTTTAAATAGGATTTGATTTTGTTTCCCAAACAAACAAATCATATTCCTTATCCAATAAGGAATCCTACCTTGGTAATAATTCTTAGCCTTATTAATAATTCTTAGCCTTATTAATTTAATATTCTAAGTTAATAATTATCATATATAATTATTAATACTTTATATTAACTTTTAATATAAAGTCTCATGTGTGATATAATTATTATTAATCATATTAATAATATTTATTCCTTTTGTGAGTATATAATTGGACCATCCAATTATATTAGCTCCGCTATAGTAAATCGAGCTAGCACGGGGACCAAGTGGACCTACGGTTCTGAGCTCCAATAATCTCGAAATATTAATTAAGCTCTTAATTAAATATTCTGAATTATTAACTCCGGGTTATTCCACTAAAAACCCGAAGTTGCACTCTCGTTGCCGTAGATGAAATATTAAGCCGAACCAAGTTGGTGTCCACCGATATAGTCATTGCATACGAATTGATCCTTCACGAATATCTCGTAATTAGAGCCGGGTCAAAATATCCGTTATACCCTACTAATTATTTTTACCTTAAGTACCATTGATTCTCTAATGAACGATTTATTCACAACTGTTATGAATATTAATCTTTCTATTCGTAATAGAAAAACTTGAGCGCTCAAAACGTTCAAGTATCGAATCAACCCTTAAGAGAGATATTCATCTACTTCTCGTAAGAATGAGTGAATTCCATGTCTATGTAAAACGTTCCCAGCTACATAACATACTATGCCCCCAAAGTACATAGTTATTGGTTGGGATTGCAACACCAACCTCACCTTTGTAAATCAAAGGACACAACCCGTCATGCAGGAGTTCGTAGTATACTTAGGATTAATATCAATCCATATATGACCATCAAGTAGATCGAAATGACTTTCTTTGTTTAACGGATATTATAAGAATGTCATTTCTATCTAGGCCCAGTCCTATATGATCACATCATATAAGGTGCCTCCATTCTCATGTCTCTACATGGACGATCCGGATTAAGATCGTCATCCAAATATAGAATGGACCGTAACTATAGATAAACCACAAACAAAGTACCCGGTTTGTTTGCTCTCTATGGACTATTTAAGATTAATAACTTCAGTCTTAAATCCTCTGGTGCATGACGTTCATACACCAAGTCTGAAGGTACATAAGTAATCTACGGTATTTATGAAGATATATAATATGTGATATTGAACAAAAAATTAGATAAATGAATAATGCATCCTTTTATTTCTAAACGCATGAAGCCATTTACGTCACATGTAGCTCTAGGGCATACATCCCAACAATCTCCCACTTGCACTAGAGCAAATGGGACATGTCTCGCAAACCTAGACCATCTAGGTGACCATCAAACACTTTAGCCGGTAAGGTCTTAGTAAACGGATCAGCAAGGTTCTCTGCGGATGCAATCTTTGTGACGGTAACGTCGCCTCTCTGCACTATCTCCCTGATGAGATGATATTTCCTCTCTATATGTTTTCCCCTCTTATGACTTCTTGGTTCTTTGGAGTTTGCCACTGCTCCACTATTATCGCAATAGAGGGTGAGTGGTTTATCCATATCTGGAACAGCTTCCAGATCTCCCAAGAATTTACGGAGCCAGACTGCTTCTTTAGCTGCTTCACAAGCCGCTACATATTCAGCCTCCATGGCGGAGTCAGCAATGCAAGATTACTTTATACTCCGCCAAACAATAGCCCCTCCACCTAGGGTGAACACTGATCCAGATGTTGATTTCCTAGAATCGACATCTGTCTTAAAATCAGAATCTGTATATCCTCTTAGGATCATATCCTCTCCAGAATATACTAGCATATAATCTCTCGTTCTCTTTAGATATTTGAGAATGTGTTTCACAGCCACCCAGTGATCCAATCCCGGATTTTACTGAAACCTACTGACTACTCCCACTACAAAACAGATGTTTGGTCTCGTGCATAACATGACATACATGAGACTACCAACTGCTGATGCATATTGGATATGTCTCATTTCCTCAACGACTTGAGGTGTCTTAGGAGACTGTTCATTCGACAAATGAATTCCATGCCGATAAGGCAGATTTCCTTTCTTGGAATTCTGCATCCCGAATCGCATAAGAATCTTGTCGATGTATGATGCCTGAGACATAGCTAACAGTCGTTTCTTGCGATCTCGAAGTATCTGGATCCCAAGAACATAACTTGCATTTCCCAAATCTTTCATTTGGAATTGCTCAGCTAGCCAGGTTTGTACGTCTGATAATATTCTTACATCATTCCCAATAAGTAAGATGTCATCAACGTATAAGATAAGAAAAACCATCTTCCCGTCAATGACGCGCTTGTATACACAAGGCTCATCAACATTTTGCTCAAAATTATAAGACTTGATCGTTGTATCAAATCTTATATTCCAAGATCGAGATGCCTGCTTGAGTCCATAAATGGACCTTTGCAGTTTGCAAACTTTTTGCTCTTGACCTTGGGCGGTGAACCCTTCTGGTTGTATCATATAGATACTTTCATCAAGATTGACATTCAAGAATGCAGTCTTGACGTCCATTTTCCAGATTTCATAGTCATAATATGCGGCTATGGATAGAAGAGTACGAATGGATTTTAACATAGCTACTGGCGAGAAAGTTTCCTCATAGTCAACTCCATCTTTCTAGGTATAACCCTTGGCCACTAGTCTAGCTTTGAAGGTCTGTACCTTCCAATCTGATCCCCTCTTCCTCTTGTAGATCCACTTGCAACCTATGGGCTTCACTCCATCAGGTTGGTCTACAAGTTCCCAGACTGAGTTGGAGTACACCGACTCCATCTCCAGGTTCATGGCTTTGAGTCATTCTTCTTTGTCAGGATCATCCATTGCACTACTATAGGTCAATGGATCATCTACACCATCGCTGGAGGCGACAACTTATGCCTCTCCAACCCCTAAGTAGCGATCAGGTTGTCGTACAACCCTCCCACTATGTCTGGGTGGTAGATCATTCTGACTTGGAAATATCTGACTATCAGATGTCGAAGGTGCTATGTATTTGTCAAGTTTTGTTGACGATGGCGCGCTGGTCGAACCAGTAAGTAACTCCTCGAGTAATATTTTACTACGAGGTTTGAACTCCCTCATGTAGTCCTCCTCTAGAAACGTAGCATTTGTCGATACAAATACTTTGTTATCATCGGGACTATAGAAGAATCCTCCCCTAGTTTCCTTCGGGTAGCCTACAAATAGGCACACCTGAGAACGTGGTTCCAGCTTTGTAGTCTTATTCTTCAGCACATGTACTGGACACCCCCATATGCGGAAATGTCGTAAACTAGCTTTATGACCATTCCACAACTCTAAGGGAGTCTTAGGAACAGACTTAGATGGAACTACATTAAGGATATACATTGCGGTTTGCAGTGCATATCCCCAGAATGAACTAGGTAGTGAGCTATAACTAAACATAGATCTCATCATGTCTAGTAGGGTTCGATTTCTCCTTTCCGCAACACCATTTTGTTGTGGTGTTCCAGGTGCTGTGAGCTGGGATACTATCCTGTGCTCAACTAAGAATTCCTCGAATTCTCTGTTGAGGTATTCTCCACCACGTTCCGATCGTAGATTTTTGATTGTCTTACCTAATTGGTTCTCAACCTCAGCACGATACTCTTTGAACTTTTCAAAGGTATTTGATTTGTGATGCATTAGGTAGACATACCCATATCTTGAATAGTCATCAATGAATGTGACGAAGTATTCATAACCACCTCAGTCTCTTACATTCATCGGTCCACAAACGTCCGAATGTATTAGCTCTAGTGGTTGATTGGCTCTTATACCTTTTCAAGAAAAAGGTCTCTTGGTCATTTTTCCTTCTAGACAGGACTCACAAACTGGTAAAGTCCCAAGCTTTAACTGGTTTAAGGCTCCGTCCTTTATCAATCTATTTATTCGGTCAAGGTTGATGTGACCAAGTCTAAGATGCCATAGATATGTGTCATCGTGAGAAATCTTTTGCCGTTTCGTTTTTGGTTTTTCAACCTTAAACATTTCAGTGTTGAGCAGTGACTTATGCGTTAACGGTCTTAACACATACAAGTTATTTTCTAAGTTTCCTGTGCATATAGTCAATCCATTTCTACCAATAATAACCAAATTGCTATTAAAAGAAATAGAATAACCATCATCCATAAGTCTAGAAACAGAAATCAGATTCTTGTGGAAACCAGGAATGAATAACACATCGTTCAAATTTAAATAACTATTATTAATAAAACTTAAACTAGAAACTCCCACTGCTCTTGCTGAAACGGCATCCCCTGTCCCGACTCTCATGGTGTAGTCACCTTTAGCAAGGTCCCTCCATGAATCAAGTAGCTGTAAAGAAGAACAAACATGGTTAGTGGCCCCAGAATCAATAATCCTAGCGGATTTGTCATCATCCACTAATAGAGATTCAATAACAAGTAAATCATATTTACCCGTTTCATTTTTCTCCTTAAGCTCGACAAGGTATTTAGGACAATTTCTTTTCCAATGCCCATTCTTGTCACAGTGGAAACATTTTCCCTTGGGCTTGGAATCCTTGGAGCTTTTCTTGTTCTTCTTTTTCATGGCCTTACCTTTAGCCTTTCCAGTGCCTTTCTTCTTCTTCTTTGCAGATTTGGAAGATTCGGCAACATTTGCCTCTGCACTGGATTTACGAGGATCCACTAGCATGGACTCGTAATGGGTGAGCTCATTTAGCAGTTGGGTCAAAGTAAAAGTCAATTTGTTCATAACATAGTTGCTTTTAAACTGCAGGAAACTCTTCGGAAGAGTTTCCATAATCATGGTCACCTAGCTACGCTCGTCAATACGAGCTCCATGGGTTTCAGCAGTGTTGAGATAAGTCATCATCCTTAAGACATGCTCTCGGACTGATGTCCCATCCTTCATCCTAGCAGTCATTGCTGAGACCATGGCCTCATGGCGTTGACGCTCCGAAGGCTGCCCAAACATGCCCTGCAATGACTCCATCATCTGAGATGGTAGAGCCATAGGTTCGTGCTTTGCAGCAAGAACCTCAGACATCCCTGCTAGCAAGTAGCAACGGGCTTTCTCATTTGCTGCGACCCATTTATGATAGGTATCGCGCACAGCTTGGCCGGTATTTCTGGCCGGCTCGGGAGGATGTTCCTCCGTCAGGATAAACTTTAGGTCTTCACAGACCAAGATAGCGTTCATATTACTTTTCCATTTTACATAATTTTCTCCGGTCAACTTATCATTTGAGAGAATGGAAATAATTGGAGAAACCATTACTGAAAATAAAATAAACATTCATTTAACATTCATTCATCGCATATTAAAATCATCAAAGAATTTTGGCATAAAATTAAACATGATGCATGAACCATGAATAATGAATAAGAAACCTAAAAGAATTACTATGCCACGAAGATCTATCATCCCACAAGTAAGTGTCGCCGTATGGTAGGTCAAGTACTCACATGATAGATTGAGACAATCTCAGTTGTTTTAATATATGCGGGAATAACTCTTATTTCTATATTAAACAACTATCGTTTTATTTGATCGAGGAATTTCATTAACAGTTAATTATTCCTTTGTGAGTGTAACCCACCGTTTCGGGATTCTTTGACTTAACGAGTGAAGTGCCGCCGTAGGGTAGGTCAGTTCACAAGATACATCTAGAATCTCTATCCTTTCGAAACCCAAACTTGATATTGACCCAAAATGGACACCATCCGTAGGGGGACGAAAACAAAGCTGTCTCGAGGCGCCTTTTGAATCTCACGTTTTTGGACTAACAACGGAGATCGTGGGATGTACTGTCGTATATCCCTCTCCCACTCACTATTTTAAATATTAAGGTTTCTATCTAAAATATCTAATATTTTATTTTAACTAGTGTGAATAAACTTATGGCAGCTAAATCATAATTGTTATTTACACTAGTTTGTCATAAGTGAGCTAATCAATTTTAACTATTAAAATTGTGTCACTAATATTCTATTAGTCTCTACTAACAGTTTTACTCTATTAAACTAATTTAATTAGAGTGGTATAAGTGAGCTATAATATTTTAACCCTTAAAATACTAGGCACTTAAAAGTCTAAAAACATGGAATTCTAAATGGTCAAAATTTTAATTAAACATTTTAATAAATCTAGTGCGTTATAAAATTCAATGGTAAGTGGAATTGTATCCCGAGTGCAGACCATATTTCCATCCATACGGAATCGGCTATGGAATTTATATCCGGGTTTCCATCCTATATACCAATGGAATTTATTATGCACCAATTAAGTCCAATATATTAGAATTCAAGTTTTAGACACTTATTCCCATTAATCTAATTAATGATTTCAATGCATATCATTTTCTAACTTAAACATTTTAAATTACATAAATTCATAATTTTATGTCTATAATGATAATGCATCTATGACATGTTATGGTAAGTAAAATGCACGAGTGGGCACCCTAGGCTATATGACATGTTATTCAAATAATTCGAAATAAACATACATATAACATAATAAAAATTATTTTGCATTGACCGGGCTCTTATTTTTCCTATACTAATCTAATTAGTACAAAAGATTCACCAAGGCATTCCTTGGCCTTCAAATCCCGCTCCAAAGTGGTGTTGGCTCTCTTTGCGACTTCGGTGCTCCAAATTACAAAGAATTGAAACTTTACATTGAAAAATAAAATTACAACAAATATAAACAATGGCCTTATGGCCTTACATCCCAAATCCAAAACCAACTACAAAAATAAGAGCCAGAAAAATTTACGACCAATGCAAAATTCATTCATCACATGAAATAACAAAACCATTCATCACATGAATATCACAATGTGCCCACTCATCTAAACATGCATATCATATTTATAACTCATATAAACATATTAAAACAGAAACTTTAAATGAAAAAGTGAAGGGTTAAGAGCACTTTTCAACCTCGCTCTTGATGCCAATTGTAGGAAACGATTTCCCTCGCGCAGCGGAAGCGGTTAGGCTCACGGACCGAACTTGAAAAATTTTTCTGCTCTTCCCTTGCTTTGGCCGAACCTTACCAGTGATTTCACTGATGTTTTGGACAAACTTTCAGCTCCGGAATAGCCCCGAAACAGTCCCCGAACAGTCCCTCAAACTGCAGTGAAATAGCGGACTGTTTTGGACCCGCTATACACGCGAACTGCACTTGTTTTCTGCCCTGTTTTGCGCACCTTACTGCCCAATTTCAGATCTGATTTTTCTTCAAAAACCAATCCTAATACAGCCCTAAAATTTTCCTAAAGTGTTTCCCAACAACACGAATGAAAAACAAACAAAATGGAGCTCCCTGAGGAACCCTGAAGTTGCGCAAATCACAAGGTTTCAGGGGGAAATTACCGCAACTTGTAGGGGGAATTTAGGGATGTTTTCCAATGTCACGAGGTCTTTCGAACTATGTCTCGACACTAACGGAGGGTAGTGTGGGCTACACTCACAAATTAATCTCTAAACAGTTTAGAGAATAATCACACACACCGAAAAGAATTCTCAACTCTTGAGAGCTTGGAGAAGGAGATGGAGGCTAGGGTTTCTAATGACTTGTGTATTAAAAATAAATCATAATTTATCTTTTATACTTATGGTTAATTTGTTTCATAAAAAAAATCAACAACTAGTCTCCCAATCTCTATGGAATTCGGCCAAGGGGTATAGGATTCCTTGTTTAATTTTTGCTACCAAAAATAAACAAATCCTACTCCCATTTGCACTCGTAATTTTCGGCCATGGTAGGGTAATAAGGATTTGATTTTTGTTTCTTAAACAAACAAATCCTATTCCTAATAAAAGACTAGGAATTTCGGCCAAGGAGGGGTTTTAATTAGGATTTGATTTTGTTTCCCAAACAAACAAATCCTATTCCTTATCCAATAAGGAATCCTACCTTGGTAATAATTCTTAGCCTTATTAATAATTCTTAGCTTTATTAATTTAATATTCTAAGTTAATAATTATCATATATAATTATTAATATTTTTTATTAACTTTTAATATAAAGTCTCATGTGTGATATAATTATTATTAATCATATTAATAATATTTATTCCTTTTGTGAGTATATAATTGGACCATCCAATTATATTAGCTCCGATATAGTAAATCGAGCTAGCACGGGGACCAAGTGGACCTACGGTTCTGAGCTCCAATAATCTCGAAATATTAATTAAGCTCTTAATTAAATATTCCGAATTATTAACTCCGGGTTATTCCACTAAAAACCCGAAGTTGCACTCTCGTTGCCGTAGATGAAATATTAAGCCGAACCAAGCGGTTAGGCTCACCTTTGTAAATCAAATGACACAACCCGTCATGCAGGAGTTCGTAGTATACTCAGGATTAATATCAATCCATATATGACCATCAAGTAGATCGAAATGACTTTCTTTGTTTAACGGATATTATAAGAATGTCATTTCTATCTAGACCCAGTCCTATATGATCACATCATATAAGGTGCCTCCATTCTCATGTCTCTACATGGACGATCCGGATTAAGATCGTCATCCAAATATAGAATGGACCGTAGCTATAGATAAACCACAAACAAAGTACCCGGTTTGTTTGCTTTCTATGGACTATTTAAGATTACTAACTTCAGTCTTAAATCCTTTGGTGCTTGACGTTCATACACCAAGTCTGAAGGTACATAAGTAATCTATGGTATTTATGAAGATATATAATATGCGATATTGAACAAACAATTAGATAAATGAATAATGCATCCTTTTATTTTTTAAACGCATGAAGCCATTTACATCACATGTAGCTCTAGGGCATACATCCCAACACTGATACCTCTGGTTGTTGATACTGCTCACCCTCCTCCTCTGTTGAAGTGTCATTGTGAAATGATTGGTACTCGAAGGCTTCATCAGTGTCATCTGAAACTGGTTCTTGAGGTATGTAGTTCTCATTTTCTGTGAATTATCTCATTTGATCTGTCATCCTCTGAATGAATTCTGATTGTCTCTGAATACTTTCAAATTGATTCTGGCTTGTTTCAAGCATTGCATCTAACTTTTCTTTTCGTTTCTTGAACATATCTTCGAGCATGTTTGGCAACTGATCTTCCTCTGATGGTTCTTGTTGTTGATGAAGATCATAGGTAGATGGTGGATAAGATGGAAAATGTGGTTCTGTGAAATGTGATGGCTCGTCATACCATGAAGGATCTTGATAGCTCTGCCACCCTGTATGGTAGTTGTATTCGCAATAATCTCTAGGGTGGTTACCATTACATATGTCACATCTCCTCATTACGTCTTGTTGAGCAAATGTGGTATTGCTTGGTTTTGACATCCAGTGATAGTTGTTGGGCTGGACAACAGGCCTCAGAAAACCGGACTGTTGCTCCCAGATTTGGGATGTATCTTCTTGTAAGGTACGTATTCTCTCAATCTCCCAATAATGTTCCATTTTTCAATCACCTGAAAAATAAAATAAGGAAATAAAAATTACAGATAAAGAAAATTTGATACAAGTAAATGAGATAGCTTCAAAATTAATAACTCAAGAAAAAAAAGTCCCCGGCAACGGCGCCAAAAACTTGACCGGCGTAAACACACACGTATAACGCAAACGCACGTATCATTCAAGTAGTATAAAAATATCGATCCCACGAGGACTTAATTCCTACTGTTGTTATTAATTATTGAATCTATTTATTTACAAATATCTAATTAAATGAAGAAGAGAATGATTGTTTGATTGATTGAATGTGGTTTTGCTAAATAAATAAATAAATAAAAAAGACAAAAGAAAATACTAAGGAAAATAACAAAAGATACAAAGATCTAGGGTTGTGAATAATTCTAATTTCTTTTAAAAGATGAAGTGATTATTTTATGTTTGTGTAATAAATCAGTTTACTAACCTGGAACACTAAATTATGCAAAAGCCTATGTCGATGGTCAGACGCAAATACCCAGTTTAACCCAATTGAACCATATGTCTATGTCAACCAAATTATCTGGATTCATTAAGTTTAAGTTCAAATTATAGCTACCCCCGCCCGACAGGTATATGTCTATCCTGTAAGGAAATCTATTAAAGGGTTATTTATCGTCAAGGAAGATCGTGGGCTATTAAGTCTAAGGCTGAAACCTAAAATCCCTATGTCTAGTTCATTTTAGATTTACCACATCAATCTTATTGGTGATCAGACAACAAGAAGCATTAAGCTTAAGACTTAATAAGTAAACCGTTAAATTACCCAAACTATAAAATAACCCCTTATAAACCGGTGATATTAAAAGTCATCACAACCCAGATAACTAACACATAACTAGGGCTAGTAAAAACTTAAAAGTAAAAGACATAAAGTAAAAGCTGAAAAGTAAATTACAATAAAATAAAATGCTAAGGTAAAAGGAATTACTTTTACTACTACTAATTTAGATATCTCCCATAAAATAATATATAAACTTGTGATAATATTACCAACCGACCAATCTGGCGGTATCCTGATTAAGTCAAATTAAGTCCAACCAGCCATTAAGGCGGAACGAAAATTAAATTACCAACCGACCAATCTGGCGGTATCCTTGATTAGTCAGGTTTAAACCAGATTAAAATTAAATTATCAACCGACCAATATAGCGGTATCCTTTTTAAGTCAATATTTTAAACAATGAATATATTATTTTTAAGGGAGATTAATCTAAATAGTAACAGTAAAAGAATTACCTTTCACCCTAGCTGGGGAAGTTACATTCTCATGGTGAATAGTAAAAACTGTAAAAAGTAAAAAGTAAAAATTAAATTACTATTATAACAAAACGTAATTAAAATTATTTACAAAACTAAAAAATTAAAAAAAACTAAAAACTAAAAGAATCTAGAGAGAGAAACTCTCTCTTTATATAGAATAGAAGAGAGAGAGTGGTGCCCCAAATTCTGAAATTTGAAGCTGAATTTATAGGCGCGGGTAGGCTTCGGGCGTCGCGACGCCGGAACAGTGACACGTGTCACGCGTTGGTTTGTCAGTTTCAGATTCTTATCCGATGACGTGGCACTGTTCATAATAACTCAATAATTGTGATGACGTCATGATGATGTGGCAGTGGTGATTGTCGGCAACTTGAGATGATGACACGTGGCATGCGTACGTTAGTAGATCTTCTGTGATGGTGACACGTGGCACGGTGCATTTTAGCAAACCAATTTCTCATATTTTGACACGTGGTCAGGCGCACGTTAGCAAAGAGTCGACGCACGTTAGGCGTCGCGACACCAAGGGTTTGGGCGTCGCGACGCGCCCAAAATTACGATTTTGCCATTTTTGCCAATTTTCACTGTTTTGCTCCAAATTACTTCCAATGCTTTCCCAACTTTATTTACCTGCAAAATAACACAAAACACATCAAAATATTCACAAAACTCAAGAAACTATACAAAATATTAGGTTAAATGAGTGGGAAATAGTGATATAAATACCACTCATCAGGTAGCGGGTCCCACCACTTAAATTCAAAATTCAAGTTGGCTTAGACTACACACTTCGGGCTCGGCTTCGTTTAATCCGATTAAACGAATTTTCCGTTGCGACGCAATTAAATCCAATTTAATTAAATAATAATGCCTAGCAAAATTATTACGAAAGTCGGTTACGAATTAATTCCAAATTAATTCGTTCGCCCAAATTAAAATCCAATTTTAATTCCGCATTGAAATCCAATTTAAGTTAATATATCCAATATATTATTTAATCGATTAATTCCAAATTAATCGCGTTCTCTCTTCTATTCGAATTTTATCCCAGATAAATTCTTGCCGCAGTTAATCCCAGATTAATTTTCTCTCTCATAATTAATCCTAGATTAATTATGTACGAGTCAAATGTCATCGGTGATTCTTTGGGAAGCGACCCAAGAGATCCCATGATATGTTGGCAGTAAATACGGTCATCGGACTATCCGAACACGTGTGTACCCCGTACCACGTTCTTACCGATTTACAAGAAATGGTTGGCTTCTAGCAAAGCACTGTGCCTACCCAATTCTCCAGAAATATTCAACGAAGAATATATAATTTATATCAGATATAGTATACAATGTATTGCGTAATACGATCTTGTATCGGATGTCACATGCTAGGCCTGGGGCTGGAATTGTGTTTGCCCCGTAAGAAGCATATATCGGATCAATAGCAACTAGTCTCTGTAATCGGATAATCATGACCTAGTCATACTATCCCGATAGCTGCAACATTTAAGAGTACTAGTTCTCTATCTATGCGTGATCATCGTCTCCATATGACTGAAGTGATACTTCCATCTGGACATCACACCCAATACACTACGATTCTCAATAAACCCAGAAGCGGCGTACAAAAAACCTGTTAAAGCTTCGGACGACCAAAACCAAAGCGTACTGATTTTCGAAAGTATTAGTGATGCAAGTCTCAGGTTAAGACCACATACACCTACCCTGATTCGGATTCCCGTAGACACATAGTCATACTACCAATGAGATTCCGAGGGGTCTATCCAGAGTGAAGCTGTTCCCGTTCCAATGGCTAACAAAACCTCATATCACACTTGCATAAGTACCTAATACTTAAATATATGAGAACTATGTCGTTAAGCTTCCTTAACGCGCACAAGTGTAATACTAGTCTATTCCGCATTATCGATGTCGAGTCTCGATAATACTACGACTGAGGATATTTAATGATTAAATCGTTCATGGATTAATATTGTCTCATATCTTATTAATCCGGAACTAATCATAAGGACTTTTATCATTTATATATCCAAGTAATCCAATTATAAAATGATAAATTAGCAATTTCCTTTGTCACATAGTCAATTTGTACAAAAACACAATATCTTTTACAAATAGTGATGCTATGGGTCATAATTGTCCAACAATCTCCAACTTGGCCCATAACCAATCACTCAAGTATCTAACATCTCAACTATGTACATGTCGCTCATACTTATGCTGAGATATCGCTTTCGTCAGCGGATATGCAAGGTTATCATCTGAAATGATTTTTCGATCTTCACATCGCCACGATGTGTGATCTCTCGAATCAGATGAAACCGTAGAAGTACATACTTGGATCGTTGATGAGATCGCAGTTCCTTAGCATGCGCTATAGCCCCGTTATTGTCACAATACAAAGGTACGGGCTCAGCTGCTAACGGAACTACTCCTAATCCAATTAGGAATTTTATAGATCCAAAATGCTTCTTTTTCTGCCTTAGCTGCAGCAATGTATTCCGCTTTTATTGTTAAATCGGCAACAATATCTTGCTTGGAAGATTTCCAGCTCAATGTTCCGTTGTTCAAACAAAATATGTATCCTTATTGCGACTTATAGTCGTCTTTATCGATTTGTAAACTTGCATCGGTGATCCCAGTCACCTCAAGTTCTCCATCTCCATAAATTAAGAAAGCATCCTTAGTTCGTCTAAGATACTAAATGATGTTCTTAACATAAATCCAGTGACCATCACCTGGATCGGCCTGATAGTGAATGCAGATGCTCAAAGTATATGAGACATCAGGTCGCGTACATGTCATGGCATACATGATCGATTCGACTGCTTAAGCGAACGGGATTCGATTCATTGAATCTCTCTGATCTTGAGTTTTAGGACACATGTCCTTAGATAGAGAGACGCCATGTGACATCGGAAGCAGCCCCTTCTGGGACTGATCCATGTTGAATCTCTTCAATATTGTCAATGTACGAGTTCTCGGAGAGTGCCAATAACTTTTAGATCTATCCCAGTAGATCCTTATTCCTAGAATAAAGGTGCATCTCCCAAGAATTTCATGGAGAATTTTAATGAAAGCCAAGCTTTCACCGATTTTAGTATGGGAATGTCATTGCTAAGAAGCAATACATCATCAACGTATAGGACAATCAATGTTAGTGCGCTCACACTAACGTTCTTATATACACAAGAATCATTTTCGTTTTGAATGAAATCATATACCATTATGATCTCATCAAAACGTTGGTTCCAAGAACGCAATGGTTGCTACAATCCATAAATGGATCGATTTAACTTGCAAACCTTGTTTGCATGTTTTGGCACGATAAAACCGTTCGGCTGTTGCATATAAACATCATCCAAAAGGTTTTTGTTAAGGAAAGCGTTTTTGACGTCCATCTGCCATATTTTATGGTCGAAATATGCAGCAATATGAAGCATTATCTGAATAGATTTAATCATGGCAACAGGTAAAAGGTTTTGTCATAATCAACACCATATTGATGACGATACCCTTTCGCTACAAGCCTAGCTTTGTACGTTTGTATGTTGTCATCCATGGCTGTCTTCACCATGAATACCCATTTGCTACCAATAGGCACAATGCCTTCCGGTACATCAACCAGTGTCTAAACTTGGTTAGTATACATGGAATCCATTTCAGATTTCATGGCATCTTGCGATAAAGCAGAGTCGATACCTTGTATCACTTCCTCATACATAGCAGGTTTATATCCCTCAATAAGATTAAATATCTATATGAGGTGAGATCGAAAACCCATACCTCTCAGGTTGTTTTCAGACTCTCTCCGACCTACACGGTTCTTGTGTATTAGAAGATTATGGTACAGTCTCATCCCTGATGAACTGTTCGTGTTCCGTAAGGGAATCGGTGCCAGGAATAGTATCACTCCAATTTTCATCGAGTTATACTTTCCTCCCACTTACCACTGCATCTAGGAATTCCTTTTCGAGGAAAACCGCATGGAGAGCAACAAATACCTTGTTCTCTTGTGGGTTGTAAAAGTAATATCCTTTGGTTTATTGGATAATTATGACCCATAGCATCACTATTTGTAAAAAAGACATGGTATTCTTTGAACAAATTAACTATTTGACAAAGAAAATTACTCTTTTATCATTTGTAATTGGATTACTCGGATATATAAATGATAAAAGTCCTTATGATTAATTTCGGATTAATAAGATATGAGACAATATTAATCCACGAAAGGTTTAATCATTAAATATCCCTAGTCGTAGTATTATCGAGACTGGACATCGATAATGCGGAATAGACTAGTATTGCACTTGTGCTCATTATGGAAGCTTAACGGCATAGTTCTCATATATTTAAGTATTGGATACTTATACAAGTGTGATAGGAGGTTCTATTTACCGATGGTACGGGAACAACTTCGCTCTAGATAGACTCATCGGAATCCCATTAGTAGTATGACTATGTGTCTATGGGAATCTGAATCAGGGTAGGTGTATTTGGTCTTAACCTGAGACTTGCATCGCTAATACTTGCGACAATCAGTACGCTTTGGTTTTGGTCGTCCGAGGCTTTAACAGGTTCTGTGTACGCCTCTTCCGGGTTTACTGAGAATCGTAGTGTATTGGGTGTGATGTCAAGATGGAAGTATCACTTCAGTCATATGGAGATGATGATCACGTAGGATACGGAACTAGTACTCTTAAGTACTGCAGTCATCGGGATAATATGACTAGGTCATAATTATCCGATTATAGAGACTAGTTGCCAGTGATCCGATATCTGCTTCGTACGGGGCAGACACAATTCCAGCCCCATGCCTAGCATGTGACATCCGATATTGGATCGTTATACGCAATACATAGTACGATATGCCTTATAAAGATTATATATTCCTTTAAAGAATATTTTTGGAGAATTGGGTAGGCACGGTGCTTTGCTAGAAGCCAACCATGTCTTGTAAATCGATAAGAATGTGGTACCAGATACGTACGTGTTCGGATAGTCCGATGACCGTATTTACTATCAATATATCCATGGATCTCTTGGGTCGCTTCCCAAAGATTCACCGATGAGATTTGACTCGAACAGAATTAATCTGGGATTAATTATGAGAGGGAAAATTAATCTGGGATTAATCACGGTAATAATTAATCTGGGAATTAATTATCTGAGAAAGAATTAATTTGGGATTAATTGCGTCGAGAATTTATCTGGGATTAAATTCGTCGATAAGAGAGAACGCGATTAATTTAGAATTAATCGGCAAAGTAAATTTAATAGTGAAATTGGATTTTACTATTTAATTTATTTAATTGGGCTAAAATAATATATTAGATATATTAATTGAAATTAGATTTCAACGCGGATTAAGATTTGATTTTAATTCAAGAAAACGAATTAATTTAGAATTAATTCGTAAGCGACTTACGTAATAATATTGCGAGGCATTATTATTTAATTAAATTGGATTTAATTAAGTTGCAACGGCAAATTCGTTTAATTCGGAATTAAACGAACCCGGGCCCGAGCGAAGTTGCATGTTGGATTGTCCGACTTAAATTTGGAATTTGAAGTGAAGCCCACCAACTTACATCAATGTGTTTGACACTTGATGGAATTTGGTAATTGCTTGAGTAAAAGCTTGGGATTGCTTTTTCTACACTCAAACCAAATCCTACACACCAACCTAATATAAATTAACAAGTCAAACTTTGGAAGTGAGACAAGTCACTATTCACTCTTCTTCCTTTCTCCAAAACAGTGAGCATGCTTCCTCTCCCATGGAATTTTGTTGCGAAATTCTACAAAGCTAGCACTTTAAAGAGACAAATGAATGTGATAGGGAAACCAATCCTAGAATTTGGAATCTAATTTGAAGGCTTGGAGCTTCCATTACATCCAACAAATGAGGAATTTTTGAAATACTAAATCCGATCAATGTGAGTATTTCCGCAACTCCCTTTGATTTATTCACACACAAATCACTCTTAGAGATCATTGGCATGTTCTAGGAACACTAACATGGTTTCCCTAGAATAACCTACAAATAGGCACTTATCCTATTTGGGTTCTAGTTTGGTACCATCCAAACGTTTAACGTATGCCCAGTATCCCCAAATCTTCAGGAATGAGAAACCCGGTTTTTTTCCTGTCCATATTTCATATGGAGTCTGTCCAACAGACTTTGATGGAACCTTATTCAAAATAAGTATTGCACTGTTCAATGCGTATCCCCAGAAGGAAATTGGTAGCTCAATGCGACTCATCATTGACCTTACCATGTCTAACAAAGTTTGGTTTCTCCGTTTCGGACACATCGTTCAATTGAGGTGTTCCGGGAGGAGTCCACTGTGAAAGAATGCCATACTCTTTAAAGTAATCAAAAAACTCATTGCTCAAGTATTCTCCATTACGGTCCAACTGCAATGTTTTAATACTTTGCCGGTCTATTTTCTACTTCGTGTCGAAACTCTTTGAATTTCTCAAAATTTTTTGACTTGTGTTTCATAAGATACACATAACCATAACGCGATGCAACATCCGTAAAGGTTACAAAGTATTCATAACTACTTCTAGCCTCGCTAGACATGGGCCCACATACGTCACTATGATCGAGGGCTAACAGCTCGGTGGCACGTACACCTTTACCGCTAAAAGGCATTTTAGGCACTATGCCTAATAAACAAGATTCGCAGACGTCATATGAATTAAGATCAAATCCGTCCAAGTATCCACTCTTCGAAAGTGTGGATATACGAGTCTTGTTGATGTGTCCCAGACAACAATGCCACATATAAGTTTCATCTGTTTTACTCAATTTGAGCCTTTTGTTTGTCATGTTATATTTTTGAGATTCATTTATATTCAAAATATAAAGACTATTATTAACATCTGTTGTACATATCAAAATGTCATCTTTATATACAAAACACCTAGTGTTTATGAATACAAAGGTATACCCGCATCGGGTTAAACAAAATGCAGAGATGATGTTCCTAGTCAAACTAGGTACAAAATAACAGTCACCTAATGTAATTACATGCCCCAAGGACAGGTTCAAAATATAGGTCCCAACGGCCAAAATAGCGACTTTCGTCTCGTTTTCGACTCGTAGGTCGATCACATCTGAAGCTAGTATCCTGCTAATCAGTAGCTGCACACCAGTACATGTGAGTACCACATCCAGTATCAAAAATCCAATTTTTAAAACCAGTTGTGGACATGTTTATAACAAACATACCTGAAGCCGGAGCCTTGCCCGTCTTTACTTCCTTCAACACCGCCTTGTACTCACGGCAGTCACGCTTCCAGTGACCCTGTTTGCCACAATGTAGGCAGACGTCTTGGGATATGTCCTTAATCTTCCCAGAAGACTGTCATGATTTGGCCTTGCCATTTTTCTTCCTTTTCTTCACACCCCCAGAAGCCTTTGGCTAAGCCTTGGCCTTCTGGGATGTCGAAGTAAGGTGCGCCCCACACTTTTTGCCCTTCAAAAGCTCTGGCTCTGCTTCTTTTAGCATCGTCATTAACTCTCCATGAGTTTTCTCTTGGTTCATCATATTATAGTTCATGACGAACCCACCCAGCAGTCTGGCAGAGACTGTAAGATCAAATATATGGAAGTCTCGGCCTCGAAGGTTATGCCCAACTAACCTAGCAGTTCGATGTCAGCAATCATCTGCGACACATAGTGCTCGACAGACGTACCCTCTGACATACGCGAGTGAAAGAGCTTCTTTTGCAATTCGTACTTCTTAGATCTAAGGTTAGATCTGTGAAGATCCTTCAATTTCAACATCATACTATAAGGATCCAATCCTTTGTTCTGACGAAGAAATTGAGGAGTCATTGCGGCAAGCATGACGGATTGAGCACTAAAGTTATCATCATAATGAGTCTTCCAAAGCTCATGCTTTACTATTTGCTCAACTTCGGGCTCAAGCCCGAGAGGTTTCCCTATGACATAGTGTAATTTCTCGGCTCCTAGGACTATCTTGAGGTTCATCTCCCAATCTGGAAAATTTGAGCCATTAAAGACATTATCGCCAATGACGATGTCCCTAACGCTAATTTTTCCAGCCATCTCGATTGCAATAGTCCAACTATCCAATCAACGATTTCAGGTACACTCAAAATATAATGGTTACTATAGTCGAACTATATAACCAACTACAAGTGGAGTAGTGTCGTGTACAGTCTAACTGTTCAAAGAAAGCAATAAAATAATATTAGTCCAACTAATATATTTATAACGACGATAAATAATTAAAAGAGCGCGTATTAGTGAGTATTAAACAAAATTGCAAATTTAATACTGGCCTCCCACTATTTTTCGATAAGCCTCTAACCCTCTATGGAGTACTCGGGAAACCCAGTTTCCTAGTGGGCTAGGATCCCATTAAATAACACACAACCTTGACTTTGGCCAACAAGCTATATGAAACTTAACTAGGTAGATCTCTAAGATCAATTGGATCTCATCCAATTCATAGATCCGGTAGGTGGACCTCCAAGTCCAAGATATATATCCAAGATATATTTCCTAACATTTTCCTCTGAATCAACTAAGCATTGGCTTTGGCTCAACAAGTTAATGATTCCAGTTAAGCGTGACCCATTGACAGTGGGAAAGCTTCTTAATCCATGTCGATGAACAATAAATGACCTTGACTTTGGCCAACAAGTCACAACTGCTCAAGACATGCGATATATAACAAAGCCTTCGTGGTTCAAACACATCCGCGATGGACAATGATCTTGACTTTGGCCAACAATTCAAAGCCAATCTTGGATCTTGAGAAAGAACCACTCAATGGAAGGAAAACGCTTAATATAAAAGTGAGGGTTATTCTGTAAATTGGCATCCAATTTATTATCTTTGATTAGGTCTCATCATACACCCTTAAAAATGCATTTTAAAAGCATAATAAGGCGCGATAAAATTTAATAATGATATGCGGATGGATATATAATACAATTTGTTCGTAGAACAAATCACTCTCTCTTTCCTCTCTCCCGCTAGCACTTTACATTCTTCTACCCAATTACAAAACACTTAAAGAAACCTCATTTGCATTGAGGGGAATTGGTGAGAAGAGAAATACAATGAGATAAGGAGGTGAAAGGCTGGACACGCAGGTCCAATTTAATAAATAAGTATCATAATTACAACAATTTCCAAAATTGCCCACACCCTACTAATATCCATCTGATATATATTATTCATATAAATACATCCAAGTATTCACACAAAGCATGATGTTCAATCAATCTAATCCAATTAATTAATCTTTAATTGATGACCATCCAATGTTCATACAACGATTTGATTTGCGCGAGTCCAAATCATTTAAGAATAAATACTCCAAGTAAGTATTCTTGAATTATATCGAACTATAATTTTAAATCCAATTTAAATTGTATCCAATACTAATTCATATTTAATTCCAAATTAAATAATTACACTTATTTTAGTGCCTTAAAGACTTGGATTCCAAATCCAATCCAATTGGGTCTCAAAGGCCCAATTAGCATCCAATGCCAATTCAATTAATGTCCAATGGGCTTTCAATTAATTCTTTAGGCATGGGCTTTGGCCATTATGGATCCAACCCAAGATGCCAAGGCCCAAGTTAGGAATCACCCTATGCTACAAAATCAATTTAGGCCCATTAGGCCTAATTAAATTTTTAAAGGCCCAATGTCATATTTTGACTTTATGGAAATGGTTTTAGGCCCAATTGGATCCAACCCAATTGTCCAAAACCAAACTTGGCCCAACCAAGCCCAATAGCCCAAATATAACAAATTAGCGCAATCCAGTTTTAAAGACTAATTTATATTAACATAATATTCCAAATATCACATTAATTTTAATTAAAGTGTAATTAACACAATTAATTTATTAATCTAATATTTCCAAAACATTAATTAATCAAATTAATCATGCTTAATATTTCAATTCATGTCCAACACAATTGAAGCAAAATCAATCCATTCCAACATGCTATAGCTCACGACAATGGGCATAAATAATATACAATTTTGATTTCAATCTAATTAAACCAACAATCAATATTCATTTAATGCCTTAAACTCATCCAATAGTCTAAATCAAAAATTACCATGAGTGTTCCAAGGGTTCTTATATTCGGCCATGTGAAAGAATTTGGGGAAAAATTAATCTAATCAATTTTCTCAAATCCTATGATGCACAAATCCAATTCATCATCATCAAAACACAACCAAACAACGAATTTGGAAAAATACATACTCCAAGCATAAAATCCCCAAATAAAGTACATAAACCATAAACTCAAATCATGCTTAGATATGGCTCTGATACCATTGTTAATGTCCTAGACATGCCCAATGTCTCTAAGTCATGATATTGTGTGTGAATGATCAAGTGAGTTTGTGGAAAAAAATTACATTGAACGGATGTGTGATTTCAAAAATCTTTGTATGTTGATGAAGCTCCAAGCTTTGTTGAATGTTTCCAACCCAAGGGTGAGTTTTCCTATCACCTCATAAGACTCTATAAGTGCTAGCTTGCTTGATTTTTGAAGCATAAATCAAAGGAGAGGGAGATGGTGTTCACGAAAATGGTGAAGGAAAGAGAGAAGTGAAGTTTTGATATTTTAGTTTCAAAACTAATACCAAAGTTGACTTTCCAAAAGGTGTATATGCTTTTCCAAAAAGCTAAACAACGTGTGTTGAGTAAGTTATATTAAATGCTCTCAACTACTTCCATCAACTTGTTGACAATTGATGTGAGGTAGTGGGTCCCACCACTTAAATTCAAAATTCAAGTTGGCTTAGACTACACACTTCGGGCTCGGCTTCGTTTAATCCGATTAAACGAATTATCAGTTGCGACGCAATTAAATCCAATTTAATTAAATAATAATGTCTAGCAAAATTATTATGAAAGTCGCTTACGAATTAATTCCAAATTAATTCGTTCGCCCAAATTAAAATCCAATTTTAATTCCGCATTGAAATCCAATTTCAATTAATATATCCAATATATTATTTAATCGATTAATTCTAAATTAATCGCGTTCTCTATTCTATTAGAATTTTATCCCAAATAAATTCTTACCGCAATTAATCCCAGATTAATTTTTTCTCTTGTAATTAATCATAGATTAATTCTGTATGAGTCAAATGTCATCGGTGAATCTTTGGGAAGCAACCCAAGAGATCCCTGGATATATTGGCAGTAAATACGGTCATCGGACTATCCGAACATGTGCGTACCCCATACCACGTTCTTACCGATTTATAAGACATGGTTGGCTTCTAGCAAAACACCGTGCCTACCCAATTCTCCAGAAATATTCAACGAAGAATATATAATTTGTATCATGCATAGTATATAATGTATTGCGTAATACGATCCAATATAGGATGTCACATGCTAGGCCTGGGGCTGGAATTGTGTTTGCCCCGTACGAAGCATATATCGGATTATTAGCAATTAGTCTCTATAATCGGATAATCATGACCTAGTCATACTATCCTGATAGCTGCAGCATTTAAGAGTACTAGTTCTCTATCCCTGCGTGATCATCGTCTCCATATGACTGGAGTGATACTTCCATCTTGACATCATACCCAAAACACTACGATTCTCAATAAACCCAGAATGGGCGTACACAGAACCTGTTAAAGCTCCGGATGATCAAAACCAAAGCGTACTGATTGTCGCAAATATTAGCGATGCAAGTCTCAGGTTAAGACCACATACACCTACCCTGATTCGGATTCTCAGACACATAGTCATACTACCAATGGGATTCCGAGGGGTCTATCCAGAGCGAAGCTGTTTCCGATCCAACGGCTAACAGAACCTCATATCACACTTGCATAAGTATCCAATACCTAAATATATGAGAACTATGTCATTAAGCTTCCATAACGTGCACAAGTGTAATACTAGTCTATTCCGCATTATCGATGTCCAGTCTCAATAATACTACGACTATGGATATTTAATGATTAAACCGTTCGTGGATTAATACTGTCTCATATCTTATTAATTCGGAACTAATCATAAGGACTTTTATCATTTATATATCCAAGTAATCAAATTACAAAATGATAAAATAGTAATTTCCTTTGTCACATAGTTAATTTGTATAAAAACACAATGTCTTTTACAAATAGTGATGCTATGGGTCATAATTGTCAAACAGGACACCGAGCCACTGACTTATTAGAACTCGTACATTCTGATATATGTGGTCCCATGAGTCAGTCTATACACAGTGGTTTTTCATACTTCATCACCTTTACCGATGATCTATCACGGTACGATTATGTTTATCTGATGAAACATAAATCGGAAACTTTTGAAAAGTTCAAAGAATTCCGAAATGAAGTTGAAAAACAGACTGGTCAATATATTAAATGTCTTCGATCTGATTGAGGCGGTGAATATATGAGTGGAGAGTTCACTGATTATTTAAAGGAGAACGAGATTCTCGCTCAATATACTCCTCCAGGCACTCCGCAACATAATGGAGTGTCAGATAGGAGAAATCGGACTTTATTAGATATGGTCCGATCAATGTTGAGTTATTTAATGTGTATTTTTATTTAATACTTGATTTTATTAAATACACATTAATTAAATATCAAATTGTGATATTTTACATATATGATTGATATATGTATTTTGATTATTTAGTGTAAATATAATACATATATTTAAGATATTTGTATTTAATTATTTAATTATATAAATGTTATATGATTAAAATAATTAAAGTGACAAATATCTTAAATCATGATTTGCTTTATTAAAGCTTGGAAATGGCATGATACCATTGGTCCATATTTTTTTTTACTTTATAAAAGATAAATGTTATATTTATTAAAGTGAAACTAGTGCCAACAGAATTAAAATAAAAATTGATATACCTGTTATTTATTTTTGTTGGATAATTCGGCCAAGGGGATTTTGATTTAATAAATTTTTTTGTTTTCATTTTTAAACACACACAAGTTACAATAGAAATTACAAAGTGAGTTGAGAGAGTTTTGAAGGAAATCAAAGGAAAAACAAAACAAAAGTTGGTTTTTGTAAGTATTGTTTCAACATTCTTCAAGATAGAAATTATTTCTATTATTCTTATCTTCAATTGTGTTGTTAAGATTGAATCTATACTCTTTTAGTTTGTAATTTAAATGGTTGTAATCTTGTTTGAGAGATGGACATGTATATTAATTAAAGATTGAATGAAATTGTTCATTTAGTATTCTTTAAGGCATTTGATGGTGATGTTGTCATTCTAGATTTGCTTAGCCATTCATAAATAACCTAGAATTGTTCTTGAGTTGTTTCATGATGGTGAGACTTGTTTGGTGAATTATTGGATTGATTAAAGTGTTGAATTTTATCAATTTAGTGTAAATTATGCAATTGGTGTAATTTGTGAAATTAGAATTCTAAACCTAATCCAATTTTGGGGCTTTTCATATATGTGATGTAATTTGATGTATATATGATGTATATTAAATTTGGAATTGATTGGATTTGATCTTGATGTGTTTTGAACCAAAAAGAACCAAATTATAAATCTTGGAAATTATTGGGTGCTCTCGACAATTACTGAAAAATTGGGGATTTGTGTTGAAAATTATATTTTCATGTATTAGACATGTATAAATCATTTTGGGATTGATTTGAAATCAATTAAATATGTATTTGATTATTTAAGGACCAAAATGATCAAATTGTAAAATTTGGGGGCAATTTGGTAATTAAAGGAAATATGAGTTTATTTAATTGGGTTAAAATTTCAGATTTTAAGTATTGGTTAATTAAATAAATAAGTTTATTTAATTGTTCCAATAAAAATTTTTGAAATCGGAAAATTCTATTTTTCTCGTTCCGCTGCGCTAACCCTCTAGTTCCGTATAAACCCCCAACACATCTTTCATTCATACTTACAACCAACTGTTACAAAACTAAGAGAGTAGAGAAACAAAAGAACATCATATGTTATAGCCTAAAGCAATAGAAATAATTTCTTAGAAATGGAAAGAATGAAAATACCTTTGATTTCCAAGTTTTTCTTAACTTTTAAGCTTTAGCACTTTGTGTTTTTCACTCAAATCTCTTCTTTGTAATCCTTTTTGGCTTAGCATAAAGTGAAGCAAATGAAAAATGAAACCCTTATATAGGTAGGGTTGGCCGAAAATGAGGGCATAAATGGAAAATTGGATTTGTAATTTTTTAATCCAAATTAAAGGTAGCAAAATCCAATTTAAATTCCATTTCCTTAAAAGAAATACAAGTGTAATCAATTACACTTGGCCAAGTCCAACCATAATCATGATATAGATAAATGTAATAAATTATTCTAATTATTTAACAATTAAATAATTAGATAATTATCTAAAACAAATATCTAAATATATGTTATTTACTTTAAATATTCCATAATACATATATTTGTAACATGTGTCAAATAATTTATTTGACAAATAATTAATGTGTATTTAATAAAATCAAGTATTTAATCCAAATACACATTAACTATGAAATGGCTGAAAAAACCTTTAAGCATGTATCTTTTCGTTTATCTGTTAAACGATTTATAATTAATCAATATTATTTATAAATGTTGTCCTAGTGCTCTACAGGTATGTTTCATTAGTGAGACTCTCTAGGTTCAGTCATATCTGATTTCGTGTCCATAATCTACCCACCCGTAAATTATGACGACCACAGATAAACTCGTTGAACCATACAGGTCGAGGTCATCACATATGTATAATCCATCCGTCACAGGTATCCGGATTATTCCAGAGATATAGATAAAAATGTCAAATCTCTATAGGTATAATTTTGTCGACGTATCGATTATGAATCTCTTAAATAACACTTAGAACTTACTTCTACAGTGTACCACGAGACCATAGATTCAATAGATTGCTAATCTCATATTGAATACCTATGCTCTATACACAAAATTGACGGATCCTATCTTGATACACACAGGATATCCTGAGGATCAATCCACACCCAACGAACAGACGGATGTCTGATCTAAATAGATCGGTGACGTGACTGCCATCAAAGTGTGGAGGATACCTCATACATCCACGGTGGTATCTCAAGTCAAATGATCACTATGTAACTCAACCCGAGAAGATTCCTATTGACGTTGGTGTACCATCTATTAGGAAATCTTTGGTGAGTCATTCAATGTTTATCAAATAAACACATACACGTCTATATGAGTCTCCCAAGACTCATGGTTCATTGGGATAAACCATCAGACCAAGTCTCGAGATACGACATGTATTGGTCTCAGCAGATTTAACAAACCGACTGGTGTTAATAAATCTTGACCATGAACTTTATTTGATAATAAACAACTTATAGTGGCGCTTCCCAATGTCAATTACAAACTATATTGTAACTGCACACTACGTTGTAAAATCTGGGGTCTTTGTCTAATATATACATATCACTAAATCATATTTAGTTTCAATTTGATTGTAATTAGATCGAATACGTATATAAAAACAAGATGTGAAACCATTAAGTAAGTAATATTATGGAAAATTGAATTGTTCGTATTAATGAATCAGACATAAATATGATCCGAATTGACACTGCAAGCATCAACCCTGATAGAAGCATCTCTGAAGATTCAATATAATCCAGACATAAAGTTTCTGTTCTTTTTCAGCCACGCCATTACACTGACCTGAAAAAGAGACGCTTGCATGGCTGTGCCACACCCTTTCTGTTACATAACCAAAAATCATTTTACAAAATATAGATAGGCATTAGGCAGTAGTTGTGTCTCTGGCCCGAATGAATTACCAGTAGTGTTTTGGACATTTTTGTTGTAAATTCTTCAAAATTTGTTCATTAAATAAGATATGTATATGTATATCATTGGGATTGTCAAGGGGTGTATGGGAGGTTGCAATCCTTGAAGGGTTGCAACCCACCCCAAGGGGTGCGCTATTGGCACCCCTCCATGCCTTATAAAAGAAGGCTTTTATTCCAAATGATAAATACAGAAAATATACAACAAAAAATATCTGATTTTAAGGCTGTGTGTTTTCTTTTGTTTTGAGACGAGATCCACCATTTTCTGAGTTCGCATACTTGTTAAGGAGTGCTCCTTAAACAAGAAGTATCCAAGTTATCTTGGGAGAACGTTGGCAATTCGTATCCGTAGAGCACCTGTGACGGGGCCAATAAGTTCTTAAGGACATAGATCTTCTCGACTTGGATTCTTTCTGTAATCTCAATTTCCAGGTTTGTCTTCAAGTTTTCTGGTTTTAGGGTTTTGCATCTAGATCTACTTTTGGTAGTTTGATCTGTTTGATTTGCATGTTTATTTCTGTTTAATGACACTAATTTTACAACAATTTTCATATGAACTGTTAGAATTTGAGATGAATGTTAGGCATATATGTTGACGTGTCCTTATAACTGTTGGACAAAATGACCCATAGCGTCACTATTTGCACAGATCATTGTGTTGTTGTAGCAAATTAACTATGTGACAAGGAAATTGCACTATCATCATTTGTGATTAGATCACCATAGATATATAAATGAAGAGAGGTCCCTATGATTAGTTCCTGGACTGAGAATGATATGAGACAGTATCGGTCCCCGAAGGATTAATCATTAAATATCCCTAGCCGGAGTATTATCGAGACTGGACATCGATAATGCGGAATAGGCTAGTATTGCACTTGTGTGCGTTGTGAGGGCACAACGACATAGTTCTCATATATATAAGTATTGGATACTTATGCAAGTGCGATAGGAGGTCGTGTTTCACCGATGGTACGGGAAACAGCTTCGCTCTAGATAGACCCTTCAGAATCCCATTGGTATTATGACTATGTGTCTATGGGAGGCCGAAATCAAGGTAGGTGTGTATAGTCTTAACCTGAGACTTACATCGCTAATACTTACGATAATCGATAGACTTTGGTCTTGGTGGTACAGGGCTTTAACCGGTTCTGCGTACACCACTTCTGGGTTTATCAGAGAGTCGTAGTGTATTGGGTGTGATGTCAAGACGGAAGTATCACTTCAGTCATATTGGAGATGATGTCACGCATGATACGGTACTAGTGCTCTTGAGTGTTGCGCAACCAATCGGGATATTGTGACCAGGTCATGAATATCCGATTATAGAGACTATGTTACCAGGCATCCGATATGTGCTTCGGACGGGGTCGACACTTATCCAGCCCCAGCCCTAGCACATGACTATCCGATACTGGGCCAATACACACAATACAATCGTAAACTACGCTTGATACAGATCTTAATATTCTTAAATGGATATGTCCGGAGAATTGTGAAGACTTGGTGCTTTGCTAGGAGTCGACCTTGTCTCGTAAATCGGTAGAACGTAGTACTTGGTACGTACGTCATTCGGATACTCCGACGACCGTATTTACTGCCAACTTATCCGGGGATCTCATGGGTCGCTTCCCGATAATCCACCGATGACGCACAACTCGCACTCTTGAATAATCTGGGATTATAATAGAAGAGAGAGAAAATTAATCTAGGATTAATTACGGAGATATTTTATCTAGGATAAAATATCTGTTGGACAAAATGACCCATAGCGTCACTATTTGCACAGATCATTGTGTTGTTGTAGCAAATTAACTATGTGACAAGGAAATTGCACTCTCATCATTTGTGATTAGATCACCTTAGATATATAAATGAAGAGAGGTCCCTATGATTAGTTCCTGGACTGAGAATGATATGAGACAGTATCAGTCCCCGAAGGATTAATCATTAAATATCCCTAGCCGGAGTATTATCGAGACTGGACATCGATAATGCGGAATAGGCTAGTATTGCACTTGTGCGCGTTGTGAGGGCACAACGGCATAATTCTCATATATATATGTATTGATACTTATGAAAGTGCGATAAGAGGTCGTGTTTCACCGATGGTACGGGAAACAGCTTCACTCTGGATAGACCCATCTCGGAATCCCATTGGTATTATGAATATGTGTCTATGGGAGGCCGAAATCAAGGTAGGTGTGTATAGTCTTAACCTGAGACTTACATCGCTAATGCTTACGACAATCGATATACTTTAGTTGAGGTCGTTAGGACTCTAACCGGTTCTGTGTACGCCAATGCCGGGTATATTGAGAATCGTAGTGTATTGGATGTGATGTCAAGACGGAAGTATCACTCCATAACATAGTGGAGATGATGTCACGCTGGATACGGTATTAGTGCTCTTAAGTGCTGCGCGGCCATCGGGATATTATGACAAGGTCATGTATATCCGATTATAGAGACTAGTTACCAGACATCCGACATATACTTCGTACGGGGCTGACACTTATCCAGCCCCAGGCCTAGCACGTGACTATCCGATACTGGGCCGATATACACAATACAATCGTATACTACGCTTGATACAGATCTTAATATTCTTAGATGGATATGTCCGGAGAATTGGGTAGACTTGGTGCTTGCTAGGAGTCGACCTTGTCTCGTAATCGGTAGAACGTAGTACTTGGTACGTACGTGATTCGGATACTCCGACGACCGTATTTACTGCCAACTTATCCGGAGATCTCATGGGTCGCTTCCCGATAATCCACCGATGACGCACAACTCGCACTCTTGAATAATCTGGGATTATATAGAAGAGAGAGAGAATTAATCTAGGATTAATTACGGAGATATTTTATCTAGGATAAAATATCGTCTAAAGAGAGAGAACGATTAATTCGGAATTAATCGATTGAATTAATATATTCGATATATTAAACGAAATTAGATTTCGACGCGAAATTAAAATTAGATTTTAATTCGGGCGAACGAATTAATTTAGAATTAATTCGTTAGCGACGTGAATAGTGAATTCGCTAGGCGTAATCATTTAATTACGACGCGACGGAAAATTCGTTAATTTAGAATTAGCGAACCCGAGCCCGAGTGTGATTGCGAGCGCATTCGTATTTCGAATTCGAGTGCGGCGTCGCAAGTCGCATCAAGCGTCAAATCATTCGTCACATCAAGCGTCAAATCAAATGTCACTTTGAGTGATGTGATTGATTGATGTGATTGATTGAATGAGAGATGTGACTAGATGTGAGTTAGTGGAGTGGTTGGAATGTTTGGTAAATGAATTGATTTTAGAAATCAATTAAATGATTTTCACCATTTGACTTTTGGAAAATTAATTGGTAAATCATTAATATATTTTGGAAAATATATAAACCAAACATTTACACTTTTCTAAACAACTTACACATTCATCTTCTTCTCTCTCATTTTGCTCTCTTCTCTCACGCCCAAAAAGCTTAGAAGCTCACTGGTTTGGAGCCATAAATGGCGTGAACTAGGGAAGCAAGAGTTGCGTTTTTATGGTGATAACCGCAAGTGCTAGCACACTACGAGTCTTGCGAAGGTGGTAGGGAGGTTCGACCATGAGCCGGGATCCGTCGGACGAGGCTTGGAGCTCCATTTTCTCAGCTCAAATTTGAAATTCGTGGACAGTGGACTGCTGCAGTTCATGCGCCAAAACAGTGAGTTTTTGGGCTTCAATCGTCTTCAAATCGACTCAACCGATCGATGTGAGTATTCCGCTATCTCCGTTGGTGTATTCACGCATGTTTTCATGACTTGTAAGATCTTGGGACCTAGATTTAAACCAACAATGGCATCAAGAGCCTTAGGTTCAAGCATGAAACTTTTAGGGTTAAAATTTGGGTAAATGTTTGTTGAGCATGATTTGAATAAATTGATTGTTTGAGTATGCTTATAACATGTATAATTGCATTTTGGTTGGACCAATTTGTTGAAAATTGATTTGGAATAATTTTCCCCAAAAATTATCACTTGGCCGAATATGATGGTGAATTTTGGATTCTTGGAATTTTTGATTTTGATTCATTGGATGAAGTTAGAATCATGTAGGATGATGTTAATTTGAATCGAATTGGATTGGATTTCGAATTGGACAAAAACCCCAAAAATTCTATGTTGGCCGAATGTGTTAATGCCCTAATGTCTTGGTATATTTTGATTTTGTGACATTGGATGTGTATGAAATCATTTAGGATGTTGATTTAATGTCGATTGTGGGTTCGATTGGATCGAAACCGAATCGGACACAAAATCCCTCCTTGGCCGAGAGCTTTGAAGCATGTAAATGGGTTTGATTTTTCAATTTGTGTGTTGGACTTATAATAATGAATTGAGCATGATTAATTAGACTAATATGGTGTTTTAGAAATATTGATTTAGTTGATTAATCATGTAATGCACTTTAGGTAATTAAATTGCTAAATTGGATTTATGTAATTTAATCATTTGAGGCCTTAAATTGGATTTGGGCTATTAATGTTGTAATTGGGCCTATTGGGCTTGATTTTATCAAGTTGGGTTTAGGCCAAATGGATTGGATCCAATTGGGCCCAAAACCTTAACCATGAAGCCCAAATGCAACTAATGAACCTTTAAAGTTCAATTGGGCCTAATGGGCCAAGATTGATTTATGGGCTTATGGGGTAAATCCCGGATTGGACTTTGGTTATCGGTTTGACCCGAGTTGACCAAAAGTCCACGCCTTAAGAAATCAATTAAAAGCCCATTGGACTTTAATTGAATTGACGTTGGACGTTAATCGGTCTTTGAGACACGTTACGATTAAATTTGGAATTTAAATCGTAAAAGGTTTATTAAATAAAAGTGTAATGTTTAATTTGGAATTGAATATTGAATTAGTATTAAATACATGTTAAATTAGATTTAATGATGTAGTTTAATTTAATTCATGAATTCGTACTTTAAATACTTATTCGCAAAACGAGTTTGACTCGAACAAAATCAAATCGTTGTTTGAACATTGGATGATCACTTAATTATCAGATTAATTAATTTGATTAGATTGATTGATAGCATGCTTATGTGTGTGAATACGTGGTTGTGTTGAATGAATAATGTATATCGGATGGATATTAGATGGGTGGGCAATTTTAGAAATTGTTGTAATAAATTCGATTTATTAAATTGGACCTGCGTGTCCAGCCTTATCACCTCTATTCTCTTTGTATTCTCTTCTCACCTATTCCCCTCAATGTAAATGAGGTTTCTTTAGAAGTGTAGTGTAACGGGTAGAAGTAATACAAGTGCTAGCTTGAGTGAGAAAGGGAGAGATTTGATCTAGGATCAATGTGTTAAGTATCCATCCGCATATCATTATTATTTATTTTCATATGCGCTTTATTATGTGTTTAGAATGCATGTTTAAGGGTGTATGATGATGAGACCTTAACAAAGATAATTAAATTGGTAGCCAATTTGCACGCGAAAAGCCCTCATCAAATATCATGCGTCTTTTCCTTCCATTGAGTGATTCTTACTCAAGATCCTAGATTGGCATGAGTTGTTGGCCAAAGTCAAGCCCTTGTCCGTCGAAGATGTGTTTGAATCACGAAGCTTTGTTCCATATTGGTGTCTTGTCCAAGTTGTGGTTTGTTGGCCAAAGTCAAGACCACTTCTTGTCCATGACATTGATTACGAAGCTTCCATGGTCAATGGGTCCGCGCTTGACTGGGATCAGTAGGTTGTTGTGCCAAAGCCAAGGCCTAGTTGATTCAGAGGAAAAAGGTTAGGGTATACATTCGATGTATAGGCATATATTAGATATATTTGGGACTTGGATGTCCACCTACTGGATCTAGGAGTTGGATGAGATCCAATTGATCTTCGAGATCCACCTAGTTAATTATCATACAATTTGTTGGCCAAAGTCAAGATTGTGTGATATTTAACGGGATCCTAGCCCACTAGGAAACACGGTTTCCCGAGTACTCGACAGAGGGTTAGAGGCTCGACGAAAAATAGTGGGAGGCAAGTATTGAATTTGCAACATTCGTTCGAATACTCGCTAAACGCGCTCATCTATTTTATTCGTCATATTAATCAAAAGTATTAGTTTGACTAATATTTTATGTTGTTTTAAAAATATATATAGTTGGACTATATACAAACTCATTCAATATATAGTTGATTTTATAATTGGATTATAGTAATCAATATAATTGAATCAAATGATAGTTGATTTTATAATTGGATTATAGTAATCAATATTAAAATTATAGTTGATTAAATAATTGGATTATTGTAATCATTATAATAAATAGTACCTTATTATATTGATTAAATAGTTGGACTATTGAAATCAAGAAAGAATTGAAAAGTTGAATATTTAAAATATATAATCCTTGGATTAAATGTTTTAAATGATTTAATTTTCATATTGGGAATAAATAATAGGTTAATTTATTTGATAAAATAACTTATTATGACTAGGCCCATAATTAAGCAAATAAGTAGAGCATAAAATCTTTGGAAGATTTATATGATGATGACTTTAGTGCTTAATTTAATATACTTGACAATAAATCTATCTTTAGATTTAAAGTATTAAATTGCAATTAATAATTCTTAGAGAATTGATTTGACTATTCTAGGGGTGAAAGTCAAAGTTTGCAATTGGGCGTGTTGCACAAGGTGCACATCGTTTCAATATTCCGAAACCCAAGGCTTGGCCAAAGGTTTGTGAAATATAGAAAAGATAATTGACATATCCCAAAGTAACTACCATTTGGATATGGCAGACACCAAGGAATTAAAGAAAGGGCGAGGCTCTAACTTTAAAATATTTGTCAAAGTTATGTTCACTACTAGTATTGAAATTAGATTTTAAATACTTAGTGTGGTACATAAAATATATGTATTGATGTTCAGAATCTGCTTTGAGCAGGATACTGACTTCAAGCTGAGATTACTCTGCGAATCGGAAACGGGACGAAAGTTGCTGTTTCGACCGTAGATACTTAAATTAGGAACTGTTATAATGTAACTAGTTTGACTAGAGACATTATCTCTATATCAGTGTTTAATCCGTTGCGGATAAACCTTTATATTCTTGAACACTAAGTGTTTCATTATATAAAGATGATACTGAGATAAATACATTAGATGTGAATAACAGAATTTATATTTTGAATATAAATAAAATCTCAAACATATAAAATGACAAATAAATAGCTCAAATTGATTTGATCAATAGAGACTTATTTGTGGTATTGTTGTCTAGGACACAATTTAACGAGACTCGTATATCCACACTTTTGAAGAGTGGGTACTAGGACTGATTTGATTATTCAAATAAAGTCTGCGAATCTAGTTTATTAGGTAAAGTACCTAAAATACTATTTACTTTGTAATAGTATAAGGGCCACCAATCTGTTAGCCCTATTCATGGTGAAGTTAGTGGGCCCATATCTAGCTAGGTTAGATGTGAACATGAATATTTCGTGACCTTAACGGATGTAACATCACGTTATGGTTATGTGTTTCTTTTGAAGAACACAGATCGGAAACTATTAGGGTTTCGACACGAAGTAGATTAACAGATCGACTGTAGTATTATGCCGTCACGGTAAGACCGTAATGGAAAATACTTAAGCAGTAAGTTTCAAACATACATGAAAGAGTATAGTATTCTTTCAGATGAGGACACCTCCCGAGACACGTCAGTTTGACGGTGTGTCCAAACTAAAAACCGAATTTTATTGGACATGATAAGGTTTATCACGAGTTGCTCTGAGCTACCATTTCCTTCAACGGATATGTATCTACAGTGCAAAACTTATTTAGAATAAGGTTCCATATAAATCTGTTTGACAGATATCATATAGGATATGAACAGGAAGAAAGAAACAGGGTTTCTCATTCCTAATAATTTGGGTATGCCAGGCATAACGTTTGGATGATACCAAACTAAAGACCCAAATTGGATAAGTGCCAATATAGGTTATCCTAAGGGAAATCATGAGTATAGTACTTATAAATCTCACATGAGAACAATGTGATTGTTGCTCACCATGCATTTTTCCTGGAGGAGAGGACCGAATACCGCAGCAGTGGTAAGGGGAGGATAGTGATTCTCGATGAAAATCGGAGTAATACTGTTCAAGGCACGAAGTCCTTAATGGAACACGAACAGTTCATCAATAATGAATCTGTACCATTAATCTTCAAATACACACAAGAAACTAGTAGATCGGATAGAGTCAAAAAACAACAACCTAGGGTATGTGTTTCTGATCTAACCTCATAAGGATGTCAATCTTATGAAGGTATATCCACCGACTACGTTTTGAGGAAGTGATACGAGGTATCGACTCCCTATTATGGCAAAGTGCCATGAGTCCGAAATGGATTCCATGTATAACAACTATTTTGGATACTAGTTGTTGTACCACAAGGCATTGTGCCTATTGGTACTTTAAACGTCTTCAAGGAAGACATACATGGAAGGCAACATACCAACGTACAAAGCTGGGCTTTTGACGGAAAGGTATCGTTATCAACATTGTGTTAATAACGGTTAAACCTTTTACCTGTTGCCATGGTAAATCCATTTTAAGGATGCAGATCAAAATCGATTTCCTGAAAAGGAAACCTTTTGGAGGATGTTTACAACATCCTGACGATTTTGTATAACCAACAAACGAGGTTTGCGGGTTATTCAATCCATGTTTGGATTAATGCAAGCATAAGGTTCTTGGAACTATCGTTTTGAAATAATCATAATGATTTATGATTTGACTCAAAACGAAATAATTCTTGTGTATATAAGGAGGTTAGTGGGGAGGGCACTGACAATGAAATTCCCATAAAACAATTGGTGAAAGCTTGGCTTTCATAGATATTCTTTCAATAGAAATTCTCCGTAGAATTCTGGGGAGTAACAACCTTTATTCAAGGAATAAAGATCTACTGGGATAGATTTGGAGTTGTTAACACTCTCTGGGAAATTGTACATTTAAAATGTACTTGATAGGGTGTCTCATACGCTTCGAGCATATGGAGTCACAATCGGATCAATCCAAGTGATAGTCACTGGATTGAAGTTAAGAACATCTGTTAGTATCTTAGAGAACTAAAGATGCTGTCTAAAACTATGGAGAAGGAGAACTTGAAGTGACTGGGATCACTGCTGCAAGTTTCCAAACAGTAAAATACTGCGGTACTATAAAGTTTGAATAACGGGACAAGTGAGCTGGAAATCTTCCGAGCAAGATAACTGTTGCCGAATAAACAACAAATACGGATTATTGCTGCATCTGAGGCAGCAAAAGAAGCCATTTGGATCGAACATAAAATCTAATTAGATTAGATATAGTTCTGTTAGCAGCTGAGCTAGGCGTCAGCACAGGCTAAGGAATTAAAGGTCTCATCGAGGATCCAGATATATACTTCTATATCATCTGATTCGTTCGGATCATACATCGTGGCGATGTGATGATCGTGTAAATCGCGTCAGACGATAATCATACAAATCCGCTGACGAAAACCTTTCCTCAGCAATTTGAGCGAACCGTACATAGTTCGGGTGTTAGACACTCGAGTGACTGGCTATGTGCCAAGTGGGAGATTGTTGGACAAAATGACCCATAGCGTCACTATTTGCACATATCATTGTGTTGTTGTAGCAAATTAACTATGTGACAAGGAAATTGCACTATCATCATTTGTGATTAGATCACCTTAGATATATAAATGAAGAGAGGTCCCTATGATTAGTTCCTGGACTGAGAATGATATGAGACAGTATCAGTCCCCGAAGGATTAATCATTAAATATCCCTAGCCGGAGTATTATCGAGACTGGACATCGATAATGCGGAATAGGCTAGTATTGCACTTGTGCGCGTTGTGATGGCACAACGGCATAATTCTCATATATATATGTATTGGATACTTATGCAAGTGCGATAGGAGGTCGTGTTTCACCGATGGTACGGGAAACAGCTTCGCTCTGGATAGACCCCTCGGAATCCCATTGGTATTATGAATATGTGTCTATGGGAGGCCGAAATCAAGGTAGGTGTGTATAGTCTTAACCTGAGACTTACATCGCTAATGCTTACAACAATCGATATACTTTAGTTGAGGTCGTCTAGGACTCTAAACCGGTTCTGTGTACGCCAATGCCGGGTATATTGAGAATCGTAGTGTATTGGATGTGTTGTCAAGACGGAAGTATCACTCCAGTCATAGTGGAGATGATGTCACGCTGGATACGGTATTAGTGCTCTTAAGTGCTGTGCGGCCATCGGGATATTATGACAAGGTCATGTATATCCGATTATAGAGACTAGTTACCAAACATCCGACATGTGCTTCGTACGGGGCAGACACTTATCCAGCCCTAGGCCTAGCACGTGACTATCCGATACTGGGCCGATATACACAATACAATCGTATACTACGCTTGATACAGATCTTAATATTCTTAGATGGATATGTCCGGAGAATTGGGTAGACTTGGTGCTTTGCTAGGAGTCGACCTTGTCTCGTAAATCGGTAGAACGTAGAATTTGGTACGTATGTGATTCGGATACTCCGACGACCGTATTTACTGCCAACTTATCTGGAGATCTCATGGGTCGCTTCCCGATAATCCACCGATGACACACAACTCGCACTCTTGAATAATCTGGGATTATATAGAAGAGAGAGAGAATTAATCTAGGATTAATTACGGAGATATTTTATCTAGGATAAAATATCGTCTAAAGAGAGAGAACGATTAATTCGGAATTAATCGATTGAATTAATATATTCGATATATTAAACGAAATTAGATTTCGACGCGAAATGAAAATTAGATTTTAATTCGGGCGAACGAATTAATTTAGAATTAATTCGTTAGCGACGTGAATAGTGAATTCGCTAGGCGTAATCATTTAATTACGACGCGACGGAAAATTCGTTAATTTAGAATTAGCGAACCCGAGCCCGAGTGTGATTGCGAGCGCATTCGTATTTCGAATTCGAGTGTGGCGTCGCAAGTCGCATCAAGCGTCAAATCATTCGTCACATCAAGGGTCAAATCAAATGTCACTTTGAGTGATGTGATTGATTGATGTGATTGATTGAATGAGAGATGTGACTAGATGTGAGTTAGTGGAGTGGTTGGAATGTTTGGTAAATGAATTGATTTTAGAAATCAATTAAATGATTTTCACCATTTGACTTTTGGAAAATTAATTGGTAAATCATTAATATATTTTGGAAAATATATAAACCAAACATTTACACTTTTCTAAACAACTTAACACATTTCTTCTCTCTCATTTTGCTCTCTTCTCTCACGCCCAAAAAGCTTAGAAGCTCACTGGTTTGGAGCCATAAATGGCGTGAACTAGGGAAGCAAGAGTTGCGTTTTTATGGTGATAACCGCAAGTGCTAGCACACTACGAGTCTTGCGAAGGTGGTAGGGAGGTTCGACCATGAGCCGGGATCCGTCGGACGAGGCTTGGAGCTCCGTTTTCTCAGCTCAAATCTGAAATTCGTGGACAGTGGACTGCTGCAGTTCATGCGCCAAAACAGTGAGTTTTTGGGCTTCAATCGTCTTCAAATCGACTCAACCGATCGATGTGAGTATTCCGCTATCTCCGTTGGTGTATTCACGCATGTTTTCATGACTTGTAAGATCTTGGGACCTAGATTTAAACCAACAATATCGTCTAGAGAGAGATAACGATTAATTTGGAATTAATCGGTAAATTAATATATTCGATATATTAAATGAAATTAGATTTCGACGCGGAATTAAAATTAGATTTTAATTCGGGCGAACGAATTAATTTAGAATTAATTCGTTAGCGACGTGAATAGTGAATTCGCTAGGCGTAATCATTTAATTACGGCGCGACGGAAAAAATCGTTAATTTGGAATTAACAAACCCGAGCCCGAGTGTGATTGCGAGCGCATTCGTATTTTGAATTTGAGTGCGGCGACGCAAGTCACATCAAGCGTCAAATCAATGTCACTTTGAGATTGATTGATTGATGTGATGAGTGATTGATTGAAAGACTTACATCAAGTCACTTTATTAAAGTGACATTTGAATAGTGATGTGAGTTGTTGAAATAGTGTTTGGAGGGAAAAGCTTTTACTTTTGGTTTTAATTAATCAATTGTAATTGTTTTAATTTATTTTTCTTGGAAAATATATAAGCTTTTTGGAAAAGCTTTTCACCAACCATTACACAAAATTCTTTCTCTCTCATTTCTCCTCTTCTCCTCACGCCAAAAGCATGAAATGCTCACTGTTTTTGAAGCCAATAATGGCGTGAACAAGGGAAGCAAAGAGTGAGTTTTTGTGGCAAAAATTCAAGTGCTAGCACACTTACGAGTCTTGCGAAGGTGGTAGGGAGGTTCGTCCATGAGCCGGGATCCGTTAGACGAGGCTTGGAGCTTCGTTTTCTCAGCTCAAATCTGAAAATTGGAGGCAGTGGACTGGTCAGTTTTGGCGCCCTTGACACTGGCTATTTGGGCTTCATTCGTCTCCAAATCGACTCAATCAATCGTTGTGAGTATTCTGCTATCTCCGCTGATGTGTTCACACATGATTTTCATGTCTTGTTTGATCTTGGGACCTAGATAATAACCAACAATGGTATCAGAGCTTAGGTTCAAGCATGAAAAATGTAGGGCTTAAAATTGGGTATTTTGTATTTGAGCATGATTTAATAAAATTGGATGTTTGAGCATGCTTAGTATATGTTATATTGAAGATTGATTTGATCAATTTCAACAAAATATGATTGGATCAATTTTGCCCAAATTTTATGAGTTGGCCGAATGGGTATGTGAATTTTGGATTCTTGGAATGTTTTGATTTTGATTCATTGGATGAAGTTAGAATCATGTAGGATGATGTTGATTTAAGACGAATTGGATTGGATTTTAAATTGAACATAAATCCCCAAAATTTTCACCTTGGCCGAATTGGAATTATTGCCCTAATGTCTTGGTGATTTTGATTTTGTGACATTGGATGTGTATGAAATCAAAGTGGATGGTGATTTGATGTCGATTGTGGGTTCGATTGGATTGAAACCAAATCGGACACAAAATCCCTCCTTGGCCGAGAGCTTTGAAGCATGTAAATGGGTTTGATTTTTCAATTTGTGTGTTGGACATATAATAATGAATTGAGTATGATTAATTGGACTAATTTAGTGTTTTGGAAATGTTGATTTAGTTGATTAATCATGTAATGCACTTTAGGTAATTAAATTGCGGAATTGGATTCATGAAATTTAATTATTTAGGCTTAAATTGGATTTGGGCTTCTAATGTTGTAATTGGGCCTATTGGGCTTGATTTTATCAAGTTGGGTTTAGGCCAAATGGATTGGATCCAATTGGGCCCAAAACCTTAACCATAAAGCCCAAATGCGACTAATGAACCTTTAAAGTTCAATTGGGCCTAATGGGCCAAGATTGATTTATGGGCTTATGGGGTAAATCCCGGATTGGACTTTGGTTATCGGTTTGACCCGAGTTGACCAAAAGTCCACGCCTTAAGAAATCAATTAAAAGCCCATTGGACTTTAATTGAATTGACGTTGGACGTTAATCGGTCTTTGAGACGCGTTACGATTAAATTTGGAATTTAAATCGTAAAAGGTTTATTAAATAAAAGTGTAATATTTAATTTGGAATTGAATAGTGAATTAGTATTAAATACATGTTAAATTAGATTTAATGATGTAGTTTAATTTAATTCATGAATTCGTACTTTAAGTACTTATTCGCAAAAACGAGTTTGACTCGAACAAAATCAAATCGTTGTTTGAACATTGGATGATCACTTAATTATCAGATTAATTAATTTGATTAGATTGATTGATAGCATGCTTATGTGTGTGAATACGTGGTTGTGTTGAATGAATAATGTATATCGGATGGATATTAGATGGGTGGGCAATTTTAGAAATTGTTGTAATAAATTCGATTTATTAAATTGGACCTGCGTGTCCAGCCTTATCACCTTCATTCTCTTTGTATTCTCTTCTCACCTATTCCCCTCTATGTATATGAGGTTTCTTTAGAAGTGTAGTGTAACGGGTAGAAGTAATACAAGTGCTAGCTTGAGTGAGAAAGGGAGAGATTTGATCTAGGATCAATGTGTTAAGTATCCATCCGCATATCATTATTATTTATTTTCATACTCGCTTTATTATGTATTTAGAATGCATGTTTAAGGGTGTATGATGATGAGACCTTAACAAAGATAATTAAATTGGTAGCCAATTTGCACGCGAAAAACCCTCGTTAAATATCAAGCGTTTATTTTCCTTCCATTGAGTGATTCTTACTCAAGATCCGAGATTGGCAGGGGTTGTTGGCCAAAGTCAAGCCCTTGTCCGTCGAAGATGTGTTTTAATCACGAGGCTTTGTTCCATATCGGTGTCGTGTCCAAGTTGTGGTTTGTTGGCCAAAGTCAAGACCACTTCTTGTCCATTGACATTGATTACGAAGCTTCCATGTCAATGGGTCCGCGCTTGACTGGGATCACTAGGTTTGTTGTGCCAAAGCCAAGGCCTAGTTGATTCAGAGGAAAAAGGTTAGGGTATACATTCGATGTATAGGCATATATAAGATATATGTTTGGGACTTGGATGTCCACCTACTGGATCTAGGAGTTGGATGAGATCCAATTGATCTTCGAGATCTACCTAGTTAATTATCATACAATTTGTTGGCCAAAGTCAAGATTGTGTGATATTTAACGGGATCCTAGCCCACTAGGAAACACGGTTTCTCGAGTACTCGACAGAGGGTTAGAGGCTCGACGAAAAATAATGGGAGGTAAGTATTGAATTTGCAACATTCGTTCGAATACTCGCTAAACGCGCTCATCTATTTTACTCGTCATATTAATCAAAAGTATTAGTTGGACTAATATTTTATGTTGTTTTAAAAATATATATAGTTGGACTATATACAAACTCATTCAATATATAGTTGATTTTATAATTGGATTATAGTAATCATATAATTGAATTAAAATGATAGTTGATTTTATAATTAGATTATAGTAATCAATATTAAAATTATAGTTGATTAAATAATTGGATTATTGTAATCATTATAATAAATAGTACCTTATTAAAATTGATTAAATAGTTGGACTATTGAAATCAAGAAAGAATTGAAAAGTTGAATATTTAAAATATATAATCCTTGGATTAAATGTTTTAAATGATTTAATTTTATTGGGAATTTAATAGGTAACTTTATTGGATAAAATAACTTGTTATATCTAGGCCATAATTAAGCAAATAAGTAGAGCATAAAATCTTTGGAAGATTTATGTGATGATGACTTTAGTGCTTAATTAATATACTTATCATAAATCTATCTTTAGATTTAAAAGTATTAAATTGCAATTAATAATTCTTAGAGAATTGATTTGACTATTCTAGAGGTGAAAAGTCAAAGTTTGCAATTGGGCGAGTTGCACAAGGTGCACATCGTTTCGATATTCCGAAACCCAAGGCTTGGCCAAAGGTTTGTGAAATATTGAAAAGATAATTGACATATCCCAAAGTGACTACCATTTGGATATGGCAGACACGAAGGAATTAAAGAAAGGGCGAGGCTCTAACTTTAAAAATATTTGTCAAAGTTATGTTCACTACTAGTATTGAAATTGGATTTTAAAATACTTAGTGTGGTGCATAATATATATGTATTGATGTTCAGAATCCGCTATGAGCTGGATACTGACTTCAAGCCGAGATTTCTCTGCGAATCGGAAATGGGACGAAAGTCGCTGTTTCGACCGTAGATACCTAAGTTTAGGAACTACCCTTCGGGTATGTACTTAAATTAGGAACTGTTATAATGTAACTAGTTTGACTAGAGACATTATCTCTATATCAGTGTTTAATCCGTTGCGGATAAACCTTTATATTCTAGAACACTAAAGTGTTTTATTATATAAAGATGATACTGAGATAAATACATTAGATGTAAATAACAGAATTTATATTTTGAATATAAATAAAATCTCAAACATATAAAAATGATAAATATATAGCTCAAATTGATTTGATCAATAGAGACTTATTTGTGGCATTGTTGTCTAGGACACAATTAAACGAGACTCGTATATCCACACTTTTGAAGAGTGGGTACTAGGACTGATTTGACTATTCAAATAAGGTCTGCGAATCTAGTTTATTAGGTAAAGTACCTAAAATACTATTTACTTAGTAATAGTAAAAGGGCCACCGATCTGTTAGCCCTATTCATGGTGAAGTTAGTGGGCCCATATCTAGCTAGGCTAGATGTGAACATGAATATTTCGTGACCTTGACGGATGTAGCATCACGTTGTGGTTATGTGTTTCTTTTGAAGAACACAGATCGTAAGCTTTTGAAGTTTCGACACGAAGTAAATAAACAGATCGGCTATAGTATTATTCCGCCACGGTAAGACCTAATGGAAAATACTTAAGCAGTAAGTTTCGTACGTACATGAAAGAGTATGGTATTCTTTCAGATGAGGACTCCTCCCGAGACACGTCAGTTAGACGGTGTGTCCGAACCAAAAACTGAATTTTGTTGGACATGATAAGGTTTATCACGAGTCGCTCTGAGCTACTGTTTCCTTCAATAGGATATGTATTAACAGTGTAAACCTTATTTAGAATAAGGTTCCATATAAATCTGTTTGACAGATGTCATATAGGATATGAAGGAAAGAAAGGGGTTCTCATTTCTAGTAATTTGGGTATGCCAGGCATAACGTTTGGATGATACCAAACTGAAAGACCCAAATTGGAACAGTGCCTATATAGGTTATCCTAAGGGAAACCTTAAGTATAGTACTTGTAAATCTCACATGAGAACAATGTGATTGTTGCTCACCATGCGGTTTTTCCTGAGAGGAATACCGATATGCAGTGGTCAGTGGGAGGATAGTGATACTCGATGAAAATCGGAGTAATACTGTTCAAGGCACGAAGTCCTTAATGGAACACAAATAGTTCATCAATGATGAATCTATACCATTAATCTTCAAATACACAAGAAACTAGTAGATCGGATAGAGTCAGAAAACAACCTAGGGTATGGGTTTCTGATCTAACCTCATAAAGATGTCAATCTTATGAAGGTATATCCCGACTACGTTTTGAGGAAGTGATACGAGGTATCGACTCCCTATTATGGCAAAGTGCCATGAGTCCGAAATGGATTCCATGTATAACAACTATTTTGGATACTAGTTGTTATACCACAAGGCATTGTGCCTATTGGTACATTAACGTCTTCAAGGAAGACATACATGGAAGGCAACATACCAACGTACAAAGCTGGGCTTTTGACGGAAAGGTATCGTTATCAACATTGTGTTAATAACGGTTCAACCTTTTACCTGTTGCCATGGTAAATCCATTTTGAAGATGCTTGTTGATAACTGCGTATTTCATTTATGAAATGTGTCAGTTGTAGATCAAAATCGCTTTCCTGAAAAGGAAACCTTTTGGAGGATGCTTATAACATCCTGACAATTTTGTATAACCGACAAACAAGGTTTGCGGGTTATTCGATCCATGTTTGGATTGAAGCAAGCATAAGGTTCTTGGAACTGACGTTTTGAAATAATCATAATGGTTTATGATTTGACTCAAAACGAAATAATTCTTGTGTATATAAGAAGGTTAGTGGGAGGGCACTGACAATGAAATTCCCATAAAACAATTGGTGAAAGCTTGGCTTTCATAGATATTCTTTCAATAGAAATTCTCCGTAGAATTCTGGGGAGTAACAACCTTTATTCAAGGAATAAAGATCTACTGGGATAGATTTGGAGTTGTTAACACTCTCTGGGAAATTGTACATTTAAAATGTACTTGATAGGGTGTCTCATACGCTTCGAGCATATGGAGTCACGATCAGGTCAATCCAAGTGATAGTCACTGGATTGAAGATTAAGAACATCTGTTAGTATCTAAGAGAACTAAAGATGTTGTCTTAAACTATGGAGAAGGAGAACTTGAAGTGACTGGGATCACTGCTGCAAGTTTCCAAACAATTAAATACTACGGTACTATAAAGTTTGAATAACGGGACATTGAGCTGGAAATCTTCCAAGCAAGATAACTGTTGCCGAATAAACAACAAATGCGGATTATTGCTGCAGCTGAGGCAGCAATATAAGTCTTTTGGATCGAAAATAAATCTAATTAGATTAGATATAGTTCTGTTAGCAGCTGAGCTAGGCGTCAGCACATGCTAAGGAATTAAAGGTCTCATCGACGATCCAGATATATACTTCTATATCATCTGATTCGTTCGGATCATACATCGTGGCGATGTGATGATCGTATAAATCGCGTCAAACGATAATCAAACAAATCCGCTGACGAAAACCTTTCCTCAGCAATTTGAGCGAACCGTACATAGTTCGAGTGTGGGACACTTGAGTGACTGGCTATGTGCCAAGTGGGAGATTGTTGGACAAAATGACCCATAGCGTCACTATTTGCACAGATCATTGTGTTGTTGTAGCAAATTAACTATGTGACAAGGAAATTGCACTCTCATCATTTGTGATTAGATCACCATAGATATATAAATGAAGAGAGGTCCCTATGATTAGTTCCTGGACTGAGAATGATATGAGACAGTATCGGTCCCCGAAGGATTAATCATTAAATATCCCTAGCCGGAGTATTATCGAGACTGGACATCGATAATGCGGAATAGGCTAATATTGCACTTGTGTGCGTTGTGAGGGCACAACGGCATAGTTCTCATATATATAAGTATTAGATACTTATGCAAGTGCGATAGGAGGTCGTGTTTCACCGATGGTACGGGAAACAGCTTCGCTCTGGATAGACCCTTCGGAATCCCATTGGTATTATGACTATGTGTCTATGGGAGGCCGAAATCAAGGTAGGTGTGTATAGTCTTAACCTGAGACTTACATCGCTAATACTTACGATAATCGATAGACTTTGGTCTTGGTGGTACAGGGCTTTAACCGGTTCTGCGTACACCACTTCTGGGTTTATCAGAGAGTCGTAGTGTATTGGGTGTGATGTCAAGACGGAAGTATCACTTCAGTCATATTGGAGATGATGTCACGCAGGATACGGTACTAGTGCTCTTGAGTGTTGCGCAACCAATCGGGATATTGTGACCAGGTCATGAATATCCGATTATAGAGACTATGTTACCAGGCATCCGATATGTGCTTCGGACGGGGTAGACACTTATCCAGCCCCAGCCCTAGCACGTGACTATCCGATACTGGGCCGATACACACAATACAATCGTATACTACGCTTGATACAGATCTTAATATTCTTAAATGGATATGTCCGGAGAATTGGGAAGACTTGGTGCTTTGCTAGGAGCCGACCTTGTCTCGTAAATCGGTAGAACGTAGTACTTGGTACGTACGTGATTCGGATACTCCGACGACCGTATTTACTGCCAACTTATCCGGGGATCTCATGGGTCGCTTCCCGATAATCCACCGATGACGCACAACTCGCACTCTTGAATAATATGGGATTATAATAGAAGAGAGAGAAAATTAATCTAGGATTAATTACGGAGATATTTTATCTAGGATAAAATATCGTCTAGAGAGAGATAACGATTAATTTGGAATTAATCGGTAAATTAATATATTCGATATATTAAATGAAATTAGATTTCGACGCGAAATTAAAATTAGATTTTAATTCGGGCGAACGAATTAATTTAGAATTAATTCGTTAGCGACGTGAATAGTGAATTCGCTAGGCGTAATCATTTAATTACGGCGCGACGGAAAAAATCGTTAATTTGGAATTAACAAACCCGAGCCCGAGTGTGATTGCGAGCGCATTCGTATTTTGAATTTGAGTGCGGCGACGCAAGTCACATCAAGCGTCAAATCAATCGTCACATCAAGCGTCAAATCAAATGTCACTTTGAGTGATGTGATTGATTGATGTGATTGAGTTGATTGATTGAAAGACTTACATCAAGTCACTTTATTAAAGTGACATTTGAATAGTGATGTGAGTTGTTGAAATAGTGCTTGGAGGGAAAAGCTTTTACTTTTGGTTTTAATTAATCAATTGTAATTGTTTTAATTTATTTTTCTTGGAAAATATATAAAGCTTTTTGGAAAAGCTTTTCACCAACCATTACACAAAATTCTTTCTCTCTCATTTCTCCTCTTCTCCTCACGCCAAAAGCATGAAATGCTCACTGTTTTTGAAGCCAATAATGGCGTGAACAAGGGAAGCAAAGAGTGAGTTTTTGTGGCAAAAATTCAAGTGCTAGCACACTTACGAGTCTTGCGAAGGTGGTAGGGAGGTTCGCCCATGAGCCGGGATCCGTTAGACGAGGCTTGGAGCTCCGTTTTCTCAGCTCAAATCTGAAAATTGGAGGCAGTGGACTGGTCAGTTTTGGCGCCCTTGGCAGTGGCTATTTGGGCTTCATTCGTCTCCAAATCGACTCAACCAATCGTTGTGAGTATTCCGTTATCTCCGTTGGTGTGTTCACACATGATATTCATGTCTTGTTTGATCTTGGGACCTAGATAATGACCAACAATAACCTAAGGGCTAAGGTTCGCCATCTGAGATTTTCTCTTGTTTGCAAGGAGATAATATATCATGTTTCGGGTGTATATGTCATCTCTCTCCAATTATTATGAAATAGATGACATATATATCCAAAATATAATATAATTTTTCGTTTGTAGGAGAGCATATTTTGGTCCCTGCCTATGAATTTTTGGGCAAAACGACAAATAATAGACCATAATTGGTCTTAAAACTTGTGACCCTAATTTTGAATCAAAATTTAAGACCCAATCAATCTTTGTATTGACTGACCCCAAGATCGACTCTGCTTATTTGACTGTTATAGGCTTATAGCCGCTGTCCCATTCTTGCTTCAGGCACACTATTATTTTAAAACTTAATAATTATTTTTGCTTTTGAGTTTCTTCATAATAATAATAATAATAATCTAAATCTATTAATTATCAGTTCTTTAAGCTTTGACTTTCAAATATTGGGATTAAGTGATTTTCCTAGCATGGTATTAGAGTCAAGATTTGGTGTCATTATCACACATGGTTAGGGATGTGTATCGGTCGGTTCGGTCGGTTAATCCTTGATTTTTTAACCGTAATCGAAATTTTCGGTTAAATAAAAATGTGACCGATTTAACCAATTTATGACACATAATCATTAACCAATTAACCATTATATTTCGGTCGGTTATGGTTAATTCGGTTATGAACCAATCCAATAAATTAAAATTTAATATTTTTTTAATAATTTTTAATTAGTAAAATTATATATGATGTAGGTCGATTCTACCGATTTTTTCGGAACGTTTCAACCAGTCGAACCACTGACGCATTAAATTTTTTGGATCACTAATTCAATCACATATCTGATTCTAAAAATACCGATTCTAACTAACATTTGATTAAATATATCTATATTTAATTACATGCGAGAGAAATATTTTTTAAACCCTCGATGATTGTCACGGCCTCAGATTTCCTTCCAAACCTGCCATGTCAGAAATTTTAAGGGTCACGAATCCACCACGATGCAAAATCTACACATTTGAAATTTTATGTATTTTTACCTTTAAATTCTTGAGAGAAATTAAAAAGAGTCAAAACCAAGCTGTTAATGCAGCTTGTCATTTGAATTTTATCAATTTTATTTTTGGGTAGTATTATCAAATCAATATAACTACAACCAATTGGTTTAATTTCGGTTAATCGGTCGGTTTGGTTATACGAATCTCATAATCGTAACCGAACCGAATAACCGAAAAAGTTAAAAATTTTAACCGCAATAACCGATTTAACCGAATTAACTGAACCGTAATAAAAAAATGGGTCGGAACGGTTCGGTTAATCGGTTAAAACCGATTAATGCACACCCCAACACATGGTACTCAATATGAATATGCATGTGGGTTGCACGTGAGAGGCTTATACCTTATTAAGCCTAACTTCAGCACTGATTTTGGGCGTTTTTATCCAATAGCTTTAAAGTTTAGGTTAAATAATTTCACTAACTTGATTTATTAGGGGCAATATTTTCAAAATCTGATCAATGATCAAAACGGTTAAATAGATTATTGATTTGACCGGTTGAATCATTTTTCTTGAACCTTTAAAATTAGATAACGTCATAAATAACTTTAATTAATTAAAAATTATAAAAATATTATGTTTTTGGTTTTGGTTTTAAAAATAAAAAATTTAAGAACTAGTCAACTCTAGTTCACCTATTTTGATTGATTTTTATTGATTTTGACTAATATTGATTGGCTTTTTAGAGATCCAATTTTTAAAATTTAACTGAACTGAACTCACGATCGATTTCTAATTCGATCGGTTCATCCGACTAGTCCAATTTGATTTTCAAAACATGAATGAGGGGGAGATGACGCAACATCAGAGGATAGGAATTAGTCAACCTAAGGTTGGAGATTCTTCTTGATGAGGAGGTAAATGGATAATGATCAAGTCTTGTGAATTCAACTTCATTTGCATTTAGGATGAGAAGATTCGTGGTAAAAAAAAATTGAATATATATATATATATATATTTTAATTTTACATCATTTGGGATATTAACGAAAATTTTGATCAACATAAATTATTTTTCAATCAATGAAAAAATTTCATCATTTTTTTGGAAAATTAATTACGGAATATAAATCCTAAAGTTATTTTATAGAAAATATTTTTTTTTCTTTTCTCCAAAGTTTCAATAGTTCGCTTCTAACTAGGGATGACAAAATATGGACTCGAGTTCTGAAATTTTGTCAGTTTTATAATGTTAATGAGATAATTGATTTACTTACAATTAATATTTATTTTTCATATCTGGAAAAATATCGAGACCCGAACTCGTGTATACCTGGTTGGATCCGAGTAAGACCTGGACGGAAACCTAATTTTGTAATTACATCATTTTATATTTATTTTTATATTTGTATCAGAGTCACTCCGATTTTTTTTTTTTTTAATCATCTCTACCTCTAATTATTAGAAAATATTTTTTTTTTAAAAAATAAATAAATTCATCCTTAGACAACAAGCAATAGTGGCAAATACAGAAAGACTGGATCAGTGTTAGATAAATCTTTTGATTTGAACAGGCAATCCCACAACCACAAGCAAAGCAATAAAGGCTATAAATTCTAAAGCAATAAATGTAGCTACTACCTACTACTACTAGCTTATAGTAGTAGTACTGCATCAATATCAAACCAAAATCTCTGTTTGATATCTTGTTTTATTCTATCTAAAATAGGCCACGGCAGCGACAGCAGCAGCAGCATGGCCTTGGCCTTTAATTTGTTGAATTTACTTTCACCAGTCAATTATTTTATTTATTTATTTTTTTTCTTTTCTTTTCTTTGAAAGTGGGCCATCATTCAACTATATAGGATCATCAATCAGTAGCCATGTGATGGTGGGTCATTATTCTTTTTATGTTGAAGATTCTTTCTTCTTCTTATTATTATTTAAAGGCCTAAGGTGCCTCCCACCTCATCAAAGCTGTAACATTACATTGCGAGCCATGTTACACACTAATCTTATTTGTAATTTTAGACAAAATATGGATAAAAATATAAATAAAATCACAATCAAACTATGTTATTTTAGACTTTTTTGTTATTTATTTATCTCATACGACCTAATTTTGATGTTAATTTTATTCTTATTTTATCCTAATTTAATCTCCTTATTAATTTACAAGCTAAAATTGAGCCAGCCAAAAATTTAGCTAGTTAACGTATGTATTTGAAAGTGAAACCCTAAGTCACACAAAGGTTAAAAGGACAAGACATTTTGGTCTACCTTTTTCCCTTCATTTTGTCCATCTAAAGCTTCCTTTGTTCACCAAATATGAATGTTTGCAAAAATATAGCTATAAGCATGCATCATCTTTTCTGCAAGTATTGTGTGTGATACGATTTACAAGTGTGACTATTTACGTTATCAAAACAATAATATAAGTGTTAAGGTAAATAATGTTCGCATCTTATGTGTATCATATTGGCAATGTCTAGAGTCTTTATTATGATTATTGTTTTTCATGTAAATTGTTATGATCTTCATTGTCACTTAAGGTGCTAACGTAGTTCGCCTCTATCTAAGTTTTTATATTATTGATGATCGGTTGATGTATATATATTTCTCGTCTCTCTATCTTAATATTTTTTTGTATATTGTATGAGCGTTTTGATGTGTTTTGCAGGTTAAAATCATATTAAAACTTAACAGGACTCAATGAGCAATGAAATGATAAATTCGGAGTAAAAATCAGGCTAAATTTTAGAATCATCAACACGTCTCGACTCTAACCAGCGCGTCTCGACGCACTGCTTCACAAAAATTGGACAGAACCTCGAAATTACTGCGGGTCGTGACTCCGGAGAAGGATCGTCGCGACACACGTGTTGAAGACCATAAGCGTCGTGACGCGCGAGTTAAGACTAGCGTCGCAATTCCGCGACTTGGACATCGCGATACGGATGCGATTCCAGATTTCAGAACGACTCAAATTTTTTAACAAGAAAATAGTTTGACTGCCTTAGACAACTTTAAACTTTAGAAATTCGATAATTGAACTTGAAGGTGATGCTTAAAAAAGGGAATACATGTGCAATATATATGTTTTTGGATTAAATTAAGAAAAAAATAAAATAAAATAAAATAAATCAAGTGAGGCATATTTTGTCTGGCATTAGACTAATGTCTTCACAAATCAACAAGAACTACACGGTAAGAGATGGCCTTGATTAAAGAGCAAGGCCAATAATCAAAAGAGAGGATTGGAATTTGCATCCAAAAAAGGGAGTGGTTAGGCCAAAAGGGTTGCCTAATCAAATATAAATTTAAATCATTTTATAAAAAATAATTTTTTTCTCCAAAGCTTCAATAGTTCGCTTCTAATTAGGGATGATAAAATCTGGATCCGAGTTCTGAAATCTTGTCGGGCCAAGACTTGGAAAAAAGCCTCATAATATATTTTGCAGCATTCAAGAACATAGAATAACGCCTAGAGTAATGCAAGAACGAGTGCATCAACGAGAGTTGGAGTTTGAAGCCGAAGACTGCAAACGAGAGTTTTTTCTTCCCTTCACTCTCTAATTTCTCTTTTATGAGTTCTTATTTTGTAATAATAATTACCTTGTGTTTATTGTTTACCATAAGTAGCCAATTCATTAAATTTAGGATTGTAATGAATCTTAAGCATGTTTAATTATTTATTTATATATTTTTATTCTTTGGGATTGTTATTGCTTATTTATTATTCTTTGTGATTTGATGCTTATTTTATTTTTTATGGCCAACAATAGAATAGTCTTGGTAAATCCTTAGGAACTCGACATATGAAATTTGAGTTAGACGTGGGAATAATAGCGCGTGATCTAGTTCGTTGAATGAATTTCCCTTCATGATAGAAATATACCTGCATGGAATGCGTAGCCAATATTAGAATTTGTTCTTAATGAATTTGGTTTGAAATAATTAACATAGACATATAATTAATTGGTTTAAATCCAAATATATTTACATGACCATCGAAAGAGACTTGTGAATAATTTAGCGTTCTAGGTTAATAATTAGTAACAATAACTCAATTGAATGAAAAGTGTCTGAACACATTGTGTGCATGTTTAGGTGAAGTTGAAACCCTAGATTCTTCTATCTGATAAGATTTCATAAAAAAAATATTATTTGTTCGTTATTTACTTTTCAATTACATCAATTTAGCCAACTCGCCCTCTCAATAGTTTAGTTTAAGTTAAGTAGGTAAATCTTGATATTAATAAAATAAATATTAAGTCCATGTGGGTTCGACATTCAACTAATAGTCAATGTATTACTTGAGTGATACGTGCGCTTGCGAGCTAAATTTATAAAATCACGATCAAGTTTTTGGCTCCGCTGCTGGTGACTTAATTTATTTCTCTTTATTAATATTATGACAATAATCTACTTGCTTAGCTAAACACCCCTCCATTTTTTTCTTTTTGATTTTCTTTTATTTCAGGTGGTCGAAGTAATGAAGTACCATTGGGCGATAGAGGCATTAAAGGTTATAAGAGTTAATGCTACATCCCATGTCGATAAGACATCATCCAATTTTCTGAGGCATGTTGACCAGGCAATAGCAACTGTGTGAGCCTATTGAAAATCCCATGACATAAGAGGACACATCACAACATGGGGAAGCTAGCGTCATTGATACCGCCAATAAACTTGACAAAATTACACTACCATTCAAAGTCAAGCATCATAAGATACCTCATGGTAATCTAATCTGCCATTCAGGACCTCCAAAAGTGAAAAAGGTTGAAGAATGTGGCATGGGCATAAAATAAAGAAGATCTTTATTTTCCATCTCAATTGTGGAAGAAGAGATTGCACAGTAATACACATGCCACTGTCCTATATAGGACATCCAAATCCATATTGAAGCATTCTTGAAGGAAGATATTCAAAGACTATCTGGCTGAAGACGTTAAACTTAACACTAGTGGGGAGACAACCCACACATTTAATTTTTGTTGTCTTTATTTAGTTTTATTTTATTGTGTGTTATTTGAATTTTTATTAGTTTGCTTGTGTATTTATCTAGGTGCTAGCACAACCCATACACTTTGCGCAATCAAAGTCTGACTAATTGAAGCCTGATCAACTTCATGCATGATAGTGTTGTTCTTCACTCTTTGTTTCTTTACGCTTATCTTACATTGAAGACAATGTAAATTTTAAGATTGGGGGTGTGTGTGCATGTTAGTGTTAGACCCTACTATTTATTAAAAAAAAATCAAAAATAAAAAAATCATTAAAAATAAAAAATTTGATTTTAGTCATGTGGTAGTGAAACATAGTCTAAATGATGAGTTTGTTTGCTTTATGATGAAATCTTAGGAAACGATAAGTGTCCAAATTGACTTTTATCTGATGCATTGAGTATGTGATTTAGGTTAGACTCGTATGCACTTAAAAGTAGGTGTAGGCATTGCATTTTTGCATAAGTCCCGATGACGAGCCTCATATGGAGGCACTACCCTTTAAGTTGCGGAAGTCGCGGGAAACGGACGTCGAAAGGGAAAGTTCCAAAATCAATACCTTGTTAGATTTAATTCGTTTGCTTAGTCTCGGGTCTACTTGTTGGATCTCTGTTTTAAAAACTTATCCTCGGCCCAAAATCCTCGCAACCCCCACCAAGCCACACACCACCAACCACACGCCCAGGCCCACCAACTAGCCATCCTACACGCCCATAAGTGTCCAAGCCCATTAAATCACATCCAAAAATATTCAAACACATTAAACACATGTTAAAATCCAATCAAATCTCATTCCTAAATTAACTAAAATAAAATCAAATCCTATAAATCACATTCCTAATTAAATTAAATCTTATTCCTAAACTAAATAAAATAAAATCAAATCCCACAAATTACCTTTCTAATTAAATTAAATCACATGCCTAAACTAAATAAAATCAAATCAAATCCCACAAATTACCTTCCTAAAGTGAATAGATTTTTCCTTATGACACACTAATTAGAGATACCCCCCATAATTATATGATCTCTTTCCTACCCGAATGAGGACAACCCCAACTCTCTCCTATAAAAAGACACCCAAACCAAACTCTTAGACCCCTAGCTCATTCACATCCAACACAAGGAGAATACCCCTCTATTACCGCCCCAACTATAACACCAAATCAGTCCTCCATTGTCGCACCATTAGTCCTCCATTGCCGCACCAAACAGCCTCCTACTTCACGCCCACACAGCCCTTCAAACAGCCCCATACTTCACGCCACATAGCCCTTCAAACAGCCCCTACTTCACGCCACATAGCCCTTCAAACAGCCCCTTACTTCACGCCACACAGCCCCTCAAATAGCCCCTTACTTCATGTCACACAGCCCTTCAAACAGCCATCTAATTCACGCCCAAACACCCCAAAAAACTGCACCTTTAAACCCACAAAACTGCACCTTTAAACCCACAAACCGGTCCACTAAAAACTGCACCCAAAACCACAAACCAGTCCACTAAAAACTGCACCCAAAACCGTAAACCAGTCCACCAAAAACTGCATCAAAAACCGCGAACAACAACCAAAAATAACGACCAGAAAACAGCAGCAAAAACAGAGGAAACAGCAGCCCAAAACAGCGAGGCGACGAAGGAAAACATAAAACCAGTGAATCAGAGGAGTTGCGGAGCATTGACCCTTCCGACAACCTCGTAACGTACTTCCAAGAGGCGACTTAAAAGGTAAGACCCTAGGGCACCCTTTTATTTATTTCCATTCATTTTTTATTATTTATTAGTATTCATTTGCATGCGTATCTTTGATTCATGTATGTTGTGGTTATTGGATGAATGATTTTATGTTATCTCTTGCGGTATATCGGATGGAAACCCAGATGTAAATTTCATAGCCGAATCTGAATGGACGGTAGTGCGGTCTGTACTTGGGATACAACTCCACGTATCGTTTGAGAAAGGCACATATTTCGTTTCATCTAATCTTGTGTTATTAGAAATAGCATGTTATTTCCAAACATGATTTAGTTATTTCTTTCGCATTAGGAACTTAATTATATATCTTCTATGTTTATGTTTAGATTATTATTTATTTATTTGCCATGTTTATCAATTTAATGTGTTCACGAGATTGTGTGTTTGCCGTTATTCCGACTTACTTTTATGCATGCAAACTTAGATATAGGTTTTACTTTTATGTATGCGAACTTAGTGTGGGACACAGAACCTGGGCGACGCATGCTGTCCCGGGCTCGCGGCCCGGTCGGGAGTACGGAGTAGCCACGGGGGACTAAACCGGAGAATAATGGAGTCGCCACCTGGTGTGAACCGGGAAAATGAGATTTAAGGCCGCACACACCCCTCGCAAGGGAAGACCACAAACTGTTGGGTTCAGAATGGTCCCTTACTCATGCCACTTGTAATGACAGGATTTATGTAATAATTTAATCAGGCTTAAGTAGCACTTATTTCCAAGAGTATTATGCTTCTAAATTCACATGTACAAAATAAAACTTATACATATATTTCACATCTAAGATTGCATGCTTGGAAGTACATCAAAGGAGCAACAAACAAACAACTTCATTGGCATATTATATTCAAGAAAACACAAGCACACATACTAACCACACATGTGAGCACCTTCTCAAGTGGTACGTGGAATTATATCCCAAGTACAGACCGTACTATCGTCCATTCGGAATCGGCTACGGAATTTATGTCTGGGTTTCCATCCGATATACCACAAGAAATAATACTCAAATGTTATCATGACATAGGTATGTGAATTGTAATACATTAAACACATTGTATTTATCCATGTGGGGATAGCTACTAGGAGAACTATGTACGAAATCTGATGAAAATGACTCAGTTCAGTGGGTGCGCGTTCGCGTAGCGTTTGAAAACGCGTTCGAACAGTAAACAGAAGGTTCACGTTCGTGTAGCGTTCGAGAACGCGTTCGAACGGAACCAGACCTGATGCATGATAAGACTAAGAAAGTGCGTGTGCATTCACGTAGCGTTCGAGAACGCGTTCGAACGGTAAACAGAAGGTTCGCGTTCGTATAGCGTTCGAGAACGTATTCGAATGGAACCAGACCTGATGCATTATGAGACTAAGAAAGTGCGTGTGCGTTCGCGTAGCGTTCGAGAACGCGTTCGAACGGTAAACAGAAGGTTCGCGTTCAAGTAGCGTTCAAGAACGCGTTCGAACGGAACTAGACCTGATGCATCCGACATAAAGAATAAAGACAACAATGTCAAGCTCAGTATGTCCGATTAAACGTATCTTGCATTCAACCGAACACACCTCAACCGGCGCGGAAAAGCATCGTAGTAAAGGGCTTTAATCCCCTCCCCATAGGGGATCTTTCATTGCACTTACTAAGCCCATGCGCTCGATTGAATCACGCGTACAAAGAATTAAAAGCAATAATATCAAACTTAGTATGCCCGATTGAACGTATCTTGCATTCAACCGAACACACGTCGACCGGCGCGGCAAAGCATCGTGTTAAAGGGCTTTAACCCCTCCCCGTAGGGGATCTTTAATTCCACTTACTAAGCCCATGCGCTCGATTGAATCATGCATACATAGAATTAAAAGCAATAATATCAAACGCAGTATGCCCGATTGAACGTGTCTTGCATTCAACCGAACACACATCAACCGGCGCGGTGAAGCATCGTGGTAAAGGGCTTTAACACCTCCCCATAGGGGATCTTCATTCCACTTACTAAGCCCATGCGCTCGATTGAATCATACGTAAATAAACAACATGCAGAATTCAAGTGACGAAAAATAAATAAATAAATCCAAGCAACATGAAACAAAAGAAGGTGCCGTTTATTCAAGCGGTACGTGGAGTTGTATCCCGAGTACAGACCGCACTACCGTCCATTCGGATTCGGCTACGGAATTTACATCTGGGTTTCCATCCTATATACCGCAAGAGACGACACTCTTTCATTCATCCAATACCCACAACACGCATCATACACACACAAGATTCAACAAATAATTAAAATACATTTAAAATAAATAACAAAAATCAAATAAAGATGAGTGTGGAAAGTACCCTCAGGTCTATCCTTTTTGCCAACTTTTGGGCTTGCGTTTCACGGACGTCGGAAAGGGTACAGCTCCTCAACTTCTCCGGTTCACTGGTTTAGCGTCCTAGCTCACTGTTTTGCTGTTTTGCTTGTCGTTCGGTCTCCGTTCTGCTGCTGTTTGGTCTCCGTTCTGATGCTGTTCGGTCTCTGCTTTACTACTCACTGTTCAGGTCACCTGTTTTGACGTTTCAACGAACTGTTTCGAGTGTATTTCGTGGTTTTTTAGTGTAGTTTTGTGTGGTTATTTCAAGGATTATAAGCGCAGTTTATGTTACTATTTTAAGGGATTTTAGAGACTGTTTTGGGAGTGGTTTGGGCTGCTGTTTGGAGGTATATTTTCGGTGATGGAGGGCTGCTGTATGGGGAGATTTTCGGTGATGGGTAGAGGTTTAGGAGGGTGTTGTTTTCGGTTATGGAGTGGAGGAGATGAGGGGAATGGTTTGTGTTCTTCCTGTTGCTATTGCCGTGAGTGGCTAAGGCTCTTTGTGTTATGATTTTTCTGTGAGTTATCTGTATGAGCTAGAGGAGTGCATGTCTTGGTTAGGGGTTGTTTATATAGAGAAGGGCTAGGGCTTCACCTTGTCTCACAAGGAAGGGATTTTGGCATTAAAAAGAGATATGATTTGGTGTTGAGCAAGGAAAGAAAAAAGATTGAGGGGGGACAAATCTTGGCTAGATTAGGAATACAAAATATTTAATTTGTTATGATTGATTTTAATTAGGCATGACATCTTTTTAATTTAGTATGTGATTTGTTTGGTTAGGAAGTTAATATATTTGATTTATCTTTATTAGGTATGATTATATTTTATGTTTTATTTAATTGGTAAATGGTTTAAATATTTTATTAAATATTTAATGTTTAATTTAATTAAATTGGAATGTTTTTTATGGGCTTTGGGGAGCTAATTGGGCTGGGGTGCGAGGCTAGCAGCAAAACCAGAAACACCGACGCCGTTCGAACGCCAATTCGAACGCTACACGAACGTCCGCAATCTGCCTGACGTTCGAACGAAGTAACGAACGCAGCACTAACGAAAACAGTGAACTTGTGAAATGAACTTGATGACGTACGTATTCTGAATTTCCCCTTCCGACCTTCGTTTCCCGCAATATCCTTAGCTAAAAAGGTAGTGCCTCCAACTGAGACTCATCATCGGGTTTCACATGCGAAAATGCAATGCCTACAGTCGCCCCCACTTTGATGGGACTTGTGCAGTGTGTGACTTTGAACAATCCTATCAAAGTTATGCAATGCATTTTCACTTACCTGGCTCGGTTGCTGCCTCGAGCTGAGTTGGTGCTGCAGCGGACCTCGATCCTGGGACGCGTCCCGATAATTGCAACCGAAAACGGGGGCACCTCGATCCTGGGCACCTCGACCCAATACCGCTGACAATAGGGACCTCACCCTCGAATTGATGATGTAGTGGGCACCTCGACCCTGGGTACCTCGACCCGGAACTACAACTGACAACGGGGGCACCTCGACCCAACACCGCTGACTATAGGGACCTCGCCCTCGAACTGATGATGTAGTGGGTACCTCGACCCTGGGCACCTCGACCCGGAACTACAACTAACAACGGGGGCACCTCGACCCTGGGCACCTTGACCCAACACCGCTGACTATAGGGACCTCGCCCTCGAACTGATGATGTAGTGGGTACCTCGACCCTGGGCACCTCGACCCGGAACTACAACTGACAACGAGGGCACCTCGACCCTGGGCACCTCGACCCAACACCGCTGACTATAGGGACCTCGCCCTCCAACTGATGATGTAGTGGGTACCTCGACCCTGGGCACCTCGACCCGGAACTACAACTGACAACGGGGGCACCTCGACCCTGGGCACCTCGACCCAATACCGCTGACTATAGGGACCTCGCCCTCGAACTGATGATGTAGTGGGTACCTCGACCCTGGGCACCTCGACCCGGAACTACAACTGACAACGGGGGCACCTCGACCCTGGGAACCTCGACCCAATACCACTGACTATAGGGACCTCGCCCTCGAACTGATGATGTAGTGGGTACCTCGACCCTGGGCACCTCGACCCTGGGCACCTCGACCCGGAACTACAACTGACAACGGGGGCCTCGCCCTCAAGCTGATATGATATGGGCCTCGCCCCCAAGCTGATATGGGCCTCGCCCCTTGGGACTCATCCCTAAAACTGAAATTGCGCTGACGCTGCTTGGCTCATTTCTGCCGCTTTCTCCTTTCTTCGAACCTGCGAACACAAAACGAAAACAAACACGAAGAGAATGCAATGTTACGTGTATGCATGAATGATTTTCTTATTCCGTTGGGTTAGGTCTTCTGCTAATTCTCGTGGTGACTGCTCGGTCTTCTCTCCCAACAAATCCTGGAAGATCTCAAATCCAGGTACCACAATCCCATTAACTTCCACAGGTTCAGGCTCCCATTGATATCCTGAAGCTTTCACAAAACATTCCATCAGTTTCAGGCCATTTTTCTTGACCTTTGGCTTTTCTTCATCGGACTTGTACTCCAAACCCTTCCGAGTAGTTTGTCCTCTGAAATCTGGCAATTTTGAACCTTTACCCGGCTTAAACTTCATTTTCTCCATAATCCTAGCCACCCTAGGATCCACCCACTCCTCAAAAGTAGCTGACACCTGAAACCTCGTGAAAGGTTGTATCTCCAAGGCAGCCACGACATTATCTAACTCAGCCCGGATGGTGACAACTTCTCCCTCATACGGGAACTTGATCATCTGATGCAAAGTGGAAGGCACGCCCCCCAAGTTTGTGAAACCAAGGCCTTCCCAACAATAAGGCGAAAGTAGTCGGGATGTCCAGTACTGTGAACTCGACCTCATCTTCAATCGGTCCTACCTTGACCATAGCCACAAAGGTACCCTCAACTCTCCTTGTATTGTCATCATAAGCCTTAATAGTCATACTGGAGGGGTCCAAGTCTGTTGCTTTCATACCCAATCTCGCTATAATTTTCAGCGGGCACACATTGATGGATGAACCGTCATCCACCATCACACATGAAGTTTTCTTGCCCCTCACTTCGGCCTTGATAAATAGAGGCTTATTATGATTTCTCCCCTCCGCCGGGAGTTCATCCTCAGAAAAGGATATCTGCAAAGCTTCCTTCTGAACCGACCCAACAAACATTGCAGGGTTGGCGTCTTCCGGTACCACAATCTTGCTCAAGGCCTCAACCATAGCCTGCCTATGCTCCCGAGATGCACATAACAGTTCCCAGATACTCACTTGTGCTCTAGTCTTCCTCAATTTCCTCAGCACTATATCCCCCTCAGTATTTTCTGCAGTCTCAACCACTTCTCTACCATCTGTCAAAACTTCCTTACCCTTTTCTGCCATATCATTGTAGAAACGACCACTGCGCGTCATTCCTCTTACTTCTTCCTCATCACTGCTAGAGAAATCAAGCCAAAAGCTTTTCCCCTGCTCAAACTCATCTTCACTAGTACTATCCCAGATTCCCAGGCAAAAGGCTTGAGGGTGAAAGGATTTCAGGACAAGGTCTTCTGGGAGGCCATAATTGATCATATAGGCTGGTGGTGGTACGGCACGGTAGTTGGGTAAGGGGTTTCTGTGTGTGTCAGGCTGTTCTATTTCTGGGTCAGGTATTTTCTTGGAGTCTATCAGGTCTTGGATTTCATGGCGAAGTCGGGCGCAGTTGTCGGTGTCATGGCTCTTTTGTTGGTGAAAATGACAGTAGAGGCTTAGGTTATAATGTGATGGTAGGGGATTGGGTAATGGTTTGGCTTCCAAGGGTTTTAAGAGCCATTGCCTCTTCAATTTCCCTAGCACCTTGGTCAGGGGCCTTCCCAAGTTGGAAAACTTTCGGTTCCGGATAGCGGCAATCTTAGCAGAAACGGGCTTTGCTCCCGATGTGCCCCCAGTGGGCCTCCTATTCAGACCATAGAATTTTCTATTCTCGGCCTCTTCTTCCTCAATATCCATGACAGTTTCCCTCAACTGCCGAAAGTCTGCAATCATGGAGGTCATCCTCCTCAACTTGCTGTAAATTGAGGGCTTCGTGCCCTTGATAATCATCTTAATCTGATCCTTCTCTGAGGGCCTAGTCTGCATTTTCAATAACTGACCCCTCCACCGGTCCATATACTCCTTAAAACTCTCCTCCGCTTTCTGCTTAACATTCTCCATATCACGGAGTGACAGATCGATCTCTAAGTCAGTGACATACTGCTTCAGGAAAGCATCGGCCAACTCCCTCCAATCTTCCTTCACTTTCTTCTCCAAACTGTGGTACCATACAACGGGAGCTCCTTCAAGCGACATTCCAAACATTTTCTGCACTTAGCGCTGAGATAAGCCAACTGAACTCATGACTGATACAAACTGTCGGAGATGTACCATTGGATCCCCATTCCCGTTAAACTTAGCCATATCAGGCATCTTGAACTGTGCCAGCAACTGTTCCTCGAAAGTCAGAGTGTCATAATCCAGCAAATCCTCATTCTTACCCCTCATCTTGCGGGTAACCGACTCAACCTGATCCCGAAGTTTCTGTAACTCTTCCTGAGACCCAGATACTCTGCCTGCTGCATACTCTGCCATATCATCATCAAAAGCGGGGGTATCATCCCCCAATCTGTTTGGAGATTCCTCTTGCCTCACATCCCCGGAATTAACCCCGGCACGAGACCCAGCTATACCAGCCATAGCAGTAGTCAAAGCTTGCAACTGTTCAGTGACCTTGGCGAGACCGTTCTCTAACTGATCCATACGGGATACCTCATTATCGGATTAACTCATACTTGTTCTTTTAGTGAGTCTTGTCCCTTCTCTAACCCAAACGGTATCTATGATGTCTTTTTGAGACATAGATGGTGTTAACATGATATATGTATGCATGAGGTGCATGAGATGCATGTAACATATATAACATATTAAATCAATTAAAATCTTCAAACAAATCGGCCCGTTACCATTTTAGAATTTTTCGGGCTAATTGTCACAGGAGTGAACCCATCCCAGTTTAAATGGCCCAACGAGTTCACATCTTATGACAAGGAGCCCAACTAAATCCAAATGGTAATATTCCGAACACAAGTACAAAATGGCCCATCAATCACTTAGAAGCCTTTGGCCCAATCGTCATAAAATACGTTCTTGTCCCAGTTTAAATGACCCAACAAGCCCATATCCCATGACAAATGGTCCAAATGGATCCAAACGACGATGTTCCCAAACACAAGCATAAAAGAAAGATAATGTAAACATAAAACAATGATTTCTACAGAATTGCCCATCAACATTTCAGAAGCTTTGGGCCTAGTGGTCATAAGGTACGAACACGCCCCAGTTTAAATGGCCCAGCAAGTTCGCATTTCTGACAATAGTCCAACTGCATCCAAATGAGGATGGTCCACAAGCACATACTCAAGGAAATAATTGTTAATTTAACCATACAACCTCGGTCTATGGGTGGGTTCGCAAGAGTGTAGACAAAGGCTCTCACCGGCGAGGGATGGCCCACAACTAGGTCTCCCCAATCAAGAGTTCGAGCGGCCAAGTGAGCGCACCCTTTTTTATACACTAAGGTACGTGCCAGTGAGCTATGGTGTGTGACCGACTGTCAAATGGACATCCTGTTGTAGATTCCCTAGAGGGAGGGTGGAGCGAGGCTCACTTAAATACCCAAACCTCTTAGGCTCTTATCGTTTGGTGTCATGAATAAACAACGAGTCCTCCAAATTAGTCCATCACAATAGGCTACGAGTAGATGGCTATCTAGGTGCCTTCACAGCTTTTCCTTATAGAAAGGTAGTGAATGAAGGAAGACACCAAACCATTACCTAGCCTCAAAATGCCTTTGATTAAACCCTCACTTTATCCACTATAGACACGGTCAATTAAAACATAAATCTAAACATCACAAGATAATATTTCGGGGCCGATTCTCTATCCCCAGTGGAGTCGCCAGACTGTGGGACACAGAACCTGGGCGACGCACGCTGTCCCGAGCTCGCGGCCCGGTCGGGAGTACGGAGTAGCCACGGGGGACTAAACCGGAGAATAATGGAGTCGCCACTCGGTGTGAACCGGGAAAATGAGATTTAAGGCCGCACTCACCCCTCACAAGGGAAGACCTCAAACCGTTGGGTTCGGAATGGTCCTTTACTCATGCCACTTGTAATGACAGGATTTATGTAATAATTTAATCAGGCTTAAGTAGCACTTATTTCCAAGAGTATCATGCTTCTAAATTCACATGTACAAAATAAAACTTATACATATATTTCACATCTAAGATTGCATGCTTGGAAGTACATCAAAGGAGCAACAAACATACAACTTCATTGGCATATTATATTCAAGAAAACACAAGCACACATACTAACCACACATGTGAGCACCTTCTCAAGTGGTACGTGGAATTGTATCCCATGTACAGACCGTACTACCGTCCATTCGGAATCGGCTACGGAATTTATGTTTGGGTTTCCATCCGATATACCACAAGAAATAATACTCAAATGTTATCATGACATAGGTATGTGAATTGTAATACATTAAACACATTGTATTCATGCATGTAGGGATAGCTACTAGGAGAACTATGTATGAAATCTGATGAAAAAAACTCAGTTCAGTGGGTGCGCGTTCGCGTAGCGTTTGAAAACGCGTTCGAACGGTAAACAAAAGGTTCGCGTTCGTGTAGCGTTCGAGAACGCTTTCGAACGGAACCTGACCTGATGCATGATAAGACTAAGAAAGTGCGTGTGCGTTCACGTAGTGTTCGAGAACGCGTTCGAACGGTAAACAGAAGGTTCGCGTTCGTATAGCGTTCGAGAACGCATTCGAACGAAACCAGACCTGATGCATTATGAGACTAAGAAAGTGCGTGTGCGTTCGCGTAGCGTTCGAGAACGCGTTCGAACGGAACCAGACCTGATTCATGCAACATAAAGAATAAAGACAACAATATCAAGCTCAGTATGTCCGATTAAACGTATCTTGCATTCAACCGAACACACCTCAACCGGCGCGGCAAAGCATCGTGGTAAAGGGCTTTAATCCCCTCCCCATAGGGGATCTTTCATTGCACTTACTAAGCCCATGCGCTTGATTGAATCACGCGTACAAAGAATTAAAAGCAATAATATCAAACTTAGTATGCCCGATTGAACGTATCTTGCATTCAACCGAACACACGTCGACCGACGCGGCAAAGCATCGTGGTAAAGGGCTTTAACCCCTCCCCGTAGGGGATCTTTCATTCCACTTACTAAGCCCATGCGCTCGATTCTATCATGCATACATAGAATTAAAAGCAATAATATCAAATGCAGTATGCCCGATTGAACGTGTCTTGCATTTAACCGAACACACATCAACCGGCGCAGCGAAGCATCATTTTAAAGGGCTTTAACCCCTCCCCATAGGGGATCTTTCATTCCACTTACTAAGCCCATGCGCTCGATTGAATCATACGTAAATAAACAACATGCAGAATTCAAGTGACGAAAAATAAATAAATAAATCCAAGCAACATGAAACAAAAGAAGGTGCCGTTTATTCAAGCGGTATGTGGAGTTGTATCCCGAGTACAGACCACACTACCGTCCATTCGGATTCGGCCACATAATTTACGTCTGGGTTTCCATCCTATATACCGCAAGAGACAACACTCTTTCATTCATCCAATACCCACAACACGCATCATACACACACAAGATTCAACAAATAATTAAAATACAGTCAAAATAAATAGCAAAAATCAAATAAAGATGAGTGTGGAAAGTACCCTCAGGTCTAACCTTTTTGCCAACTTTCGGGCTTGTGTTTCACGGACGTCGGAAAGGGTACAGCTCCTCAACTTCTCCGGTTCACTGGTTTAGCGTCCTAGCTCACTGTTTTGCTGTTTTGCTTGCCGTTCGCTCTCCGTTCTGCTGCTGTTCGGTCTCCGTTCTGCTGCTGTTCGGTCTCTGCTTTGCTACTCACTGTTCAGGTCACCTGTTTTGACGTTTCAAAGAACTGTTTCGAGTGTTTTTCGTGGTTTTTTAGTGTAGTTTTATGTGGTTATTTAAAGGATTATAAGAGCAGTTTATGTTACTATTTTAAGGGATTTTAGGGACTGTTTTGGGAGTGGTTTGGGCTGCTGTTTGGAGGTATATTTTCGGTGATGGAGGGCTGCTGTATGGGGAGATTTTCGGTGATGGGTAAAGGTTTAGGAGGGTGTTGTTTTCGGTTATGGAGTGGAGGAGATGAGGGGAATGGTTTGTGTTCTTCCTGTTGCTATTGCCGTGAGTGGCTAAGGCTTTTTGTGTTATGATTTTTCTGTGAGTTCTCTGTATGAGCTAGAGGAGTGCATGTCTTGGTTAGGGGTTGTTTATATAGATAAGGGCTAGGGCTTCACCTTGTCTCACAAGGAAGGGATTTTGGCATTAAAAAGAGATATAATTTGGTGTTGAGCAAGGAAAGTCAAAGATTGAGGGGGGACAAATCTTGGCTAGATTAGGAATACAAAATATTTAATTTGTTATGATTGATTTTAATTAGGCATGACATCTTTTTAATTTAGTATGTGATTTGTTTGGTTAGGAAGTTAATATATTTGATTTATCTTTATTAGGTATGATTATATTTTATGTTTTATTTAATTGGTAAATGGTTTAAATATTTTATTTAATATTTAATGTTTAATTTAATTAAATTGGGATGTGTTTTATGGGCTTTGGGGAGCTAATTGGGCTGGGGTGCGAGGCTAGCAGCAAAACCAGAAACACCGACGCCATTCGAACGCCAATTCGAACGCTACACGAACGTCCGCAATCTGCCTGACGTTCGAACAAAGTAACGAACGCAGCACTAACGAAAACAGTGAACTTGTGAAATGAACTTGATGACGTACTTATTCTGAATTTCCCCTTCCGACCTCCGTTTCCCGCAATATCCTTAGCTAAAAAGGTAGTGCTTCCAACTGAGACTCATCATCGGGTTTCACATGCGAAAATGCAATGCCTACACTTAGATGTAGATTACACTTGTGTATGTATATTGCGTAGACTTGGTTATATTATCGCGTAAATCCGTTCATTACAAGTGGCATAAGTAATGGACTATTCTGAACCCAACGGTTTGAGGTCTTCTCTTGCGAGGGGTGAGTGCGGCCCTAAATCATTTCCCAATTCACGCTGGGTGGCGACTCCTTTATTCTCCGGTTTAGGCCCTCGTGGGCTACTCTGTACTCCCAACCAGGCCGCGAGCCTGGCACAGCGTCACCGATTTCTGTGTCCTACAGTCTGGTGACTCCACTGGGGATAGAGAATCGGCCCCGAAATAATGTCTTGTAATGTTTGTGATTTTTGTTTTAGTTAACCGTGTCTACAGTGGGTTTAAGAGGTTTAATCAAAGGCACTATTAAAGCTATGTAATGGTTTGGTGTCTTCCTTCATTCACTACCTTTCTATAAGGAAAAGCCGTGAAGGCACCTAGATAATCATTTACTCAAAGCTACCGTGATGGACTAATTTGGAAGACTCATTGTTTATTCCTGTCACCAAGGCGATAAGAGCCTAAGAGGCTTGGGTATTTAAGAGAGTTCGCTCCACCCTCCCTCTGGGGAATCTTCAATAAGAAATCCATTTGACAGTCATTCATGTATCATTACTCGTTACCACGTACCTTAGGGTATAAAAAAGGTGCGCTCACTTGGTCGCTCGAACCCTTGAGTGAGGAGACCTAGTTGTGGGCAATCCTTTGCCAGCGAGAGCCTTTGTCTACACCCCCATAAACTCACTTATGAACCATAGTTGTATGACAATAGAAGCCATCCATTTATGCTTGTGTTTGGGACCATCATCATTTGGATTTTGTTGGACTTCTTTTCATGATATGTGAACTTGTTGGGCCATTTAAACTGGGACGAGTTTGTGTCTTATGACAATTGGGCCAAAAGCTTCTAGAATACCGATGGGCAACTTTGTGTTTGGGCCCCTTATCATTTAAAGTTGTTTAGCCACGTTATTGCAAAAGTGTAAACTTGTTGAGCCTTTTCAACTGGAACGAGTTTGCACCTCGCAATAGTATGGTTGAATGCTTTGAAATGATAATGGCCAACTTGTATAAAAACCTTGATGGGCTTAGAAATTCTAAACATGATCCAAATATGCCAGAAGCATGAGTCCGATATCCACACTGGCTTTCATCTAGAAAGGATACGCCTTGTTATGACATATTTGCATACTGTTGGATGATTCCAAGTCCATCCCCATGACCATGATTACCGAAAACCCAATTCGTCGTTTCTAGACAATGGCATGATCCTATAATTAGCTTAGTCCATGTTTTAAATGGGCGGTCTTTGTCTTTTACCGATGGAAAATGGACCAAGGTAGCCAGGGTTCACCCCGTAGCATATGAGAGAGCGATTTTGTGTACCTTGCATCGGTGCATAGAATAAGCCATACCTAGGACAGAAATAGACTTACCAAAAGTGTAGGAGGAATAAGGTCGAAAGGATATATGTTGTTTTGATAACCACTTGCATCTCATACATCTCATGCATACACGCATCATGTTAACCCTGTGTCTTAAAAGCCATCATAGATATCCGTTGGGTTAGAGAAGAAAGAAAGATTTGTCAAAAAGAGTTTAACAAACATGGATATTGGGGAAAAGGAAACTGAGGAACAAAAAACTTTAAGGCGAGGATAGAAAGACCATTGTGAAAAAAAAAAGAAAAAAAAAAGAAAAGAAAAAAAAAAGAAATTTTTTGTTCTTAGTCTTTAATAGTTAGGCATAAGTCTGATGATGAAATTGATTGCTTTAGGGTGAAATCTTAGAAACGATAAACTCTTGATGTGCTTTTATCTGATACTTTGAGTAATTGATCTATGTTAGACTCGTAAGCACTTGATTATGGTTCTTAGCAGTGAAAACTTGAGTAGTTAGCAAAGTGACTAGTTGAGGAAATTATAGGCCGGTGAATGACCGTTTGCCTAAATGTCTATCCTGATTTGCTTATGTTATGATGTGTGATATGGTTGAAAATGAAAGAAAAGTCTCTAAAGAAAAGAATTGAACCACCTATAATCGATAAGCGTGAAGCTACCCATGGGCGAGTATTAGGACCATCATGAGGAGAAATGCTACCTTAAAGGGTAGGTGCGTTGAGAAAAAAAAAAAGAAAGAAAAAAAAAGAAAAAAAAAAGAAAAAAAAAAGAAAAAAAAAAGAAGTTCAAAATGAAAAGAAAAAAGAAAGAGACAAAAGAGAAAGAAAACCATACCACATTGAGCACAGAAAAGCAACTGCAGGGATAATTGATACATCTAGGTTGGTTTGACTCATCGATCCCATTTTTTGACAAAATCATTGAGTTGGCTTACCTGGGGATGAATCTGTAAAAGAACCTTGCACACACACACTTTGAGTCTGGCTTAGATCATTTATTCAAAGACTTGGATTTGAGTTGCGTTGAATGTTTTGAAGGTTCTATGGTTTCAATACTGGGCATTCTTTGAGGGTAATAATATGTGTAACTATTGGGACTATTTCGTAGCATGTGATATAATATGATGATATAGAATGCCGTATCATGTGGTCCACCTTGACCTAATGCAAGCAGCGGAGAGCAGAAAGCTAAATCAAGACTGGGGGCGACCAGTCTACCACCTCGCGAATAAGGGACATAACAGAATCTTGAGTCATGGGACCAAAGAAAACTGAGCAATCACCAGAGTAGAATTGACAAAAGGAAACTGTGAGCATGCCCAGGGGGCGATCGAAAACTTTTGTAGGCAAGAAGCACCGAGGAACACAAGGGAGGCCTAACCCATCGGAATAGGAAAAACATCTATGCATACATGCATACACGTCACATACACGCATTTTTTATTTTGTTTTTGTTCGCATGTTTTGAAGAAAAGGAAAAAATAGCAAAGACAAGCAGTTTTCGGGAATGAATCCCAGGGCCGAGGCCCATTTTATAAGTAGTCAGGAAAGAATCCCAGGGTCGAGGCCCACAATATAAGCAGTCGGGAATGAATCCCAGGGTCGAGGCCCACAATATCAGCAGTTTTCGGGAACAAAGCCTAGGGAATAAAGCCCACATTCAGTACAATTCGGGAACAAAACCCGCAACTCAATTTGGGAACAAGATCCACAATTGGGAACAAGACCCGTAACACAATTTGGGAACAAGACCAACAATCGGGAACAAGACCCGCAATTCAATTTGGGAACAAGACCCACAATCGGGAACAAGACCCACAACTCAATTTGGGAATAAAACCCACAATCGGGAACAAGACCCGAAACTCAATTTGGGAACAAGACCCACAATCGGGAACAAAACCCGCAATTCAATTTGGGAATAAAACCCACAATTAATGAACAAGACCCGCAACTCAATTTGGGAACAAGACCCACAATCGGGAACAAGACCTGCAATTCAATTTGGGAACAAGACCCACAATCGGGAACAAGACCCGTAACTCAATTTGGGAACAAGGCCCACAATCAGGAACAAGACCCACAACTCAATTAGGGAACAAGACCCTCAGCTCAAATATAGAACAAGACCCGCAACCCAATTTGGGAACAAGACCCACAATCGGGAACAAGACCCACAACTCAATTTGGGAAGAAGACCCACAATCGGGAACAAGACCCACAACTCAATCAGGGAACAAGACCATCATTTCAATTCGGGAACAAGACCCTCATCACAATTCGGGAACAAGACCCTCATCTCAACTCAGTAATGGTTCGGGAGTGGACCACCTCACAGTAACGGTTCGGGAACAAGACCCAGGGGTCACAACACCTCGCCATCAATCTCAACTCAATTCAGGGAACAAGACCCTCATCTTAATTCGGGAACAAGACCCTCATCACAATTCAGGAACAAGACCCTCATCTCAACTCAGTAATGGTTCGGGAGTGGACCGCCTCACAGTAACGGTTCGGAAATGGACCACCTCAAGTAATGGTTCGGGAATGAACCACCTCACATCATCTCAGTTCAGTAATAAATCCTAGAGATCACAGCATCTTGCAGGGATGAACCTTAGGGGTCGTAGCACCTCACCATCAGATCAACTCAGCTTGAAACATCTCAGAACAACATCAAGTCAGGTAGTAGCTGGTGAGCCAGGTAAGTAAAAATGCATTGCATAACTTTGATAGGATTGTCACTGTCACACACTGCACAAGTCCCATCAAAGTGGGGGCGACTGTAGGCATTGTATTTTTGCATAAGTCCCTATGACGAGCCTCATATGGAGGCACTACCCTTTAAGTTACAGAAGTCGCGAGAAACGGACGTCGGAAGGGAAAGTTCCAAAATCAATACCTTGTTGGATTTAATTCGTTTGCTTAGCCTCGGGTCTGCTTGTTGGATCTCTGTTTTAGAAACTTATCCTCGGCCCAAAATCCTTGCAACCCACACCAAGCCACACACCACCAACCACACGCCCAGGCCCACCAACTAGCCATCCTACACGCCCATAAGCCTCCAAGCCCATTAAATCACATCCAAAAATATTCAAACACATTAAACACATGTTAAAATCCAATAAAATTACATTCCTAAATTAAATAAAATAAAATCAAATCCTATAAATCACCTTCCTAATTAAATTAAATCTCATTCCTAAACTAAATAAAATCAAATCAAATCCCACAAATTACCTTCCTAATTAAATTAAATCACATGCCTAATCTAAATAAAATCAAATCAAATCCCACAAATTACCTTTATAAAGTGAATAGATTTTTCCTTATGACACACTAATTAGAAATACCCCCCATAATTACATGATCTCTTTCCTACCCGAATGAGGACAACCCCAACCCTCTCCTATAAAAAGACACCTAAACCAAACTCTTAGACCCCTATCTCATTCACATCCAACACAAGGAGAATACCCCTCTATTGCCGCCCCAACTACAACACTAAGTCAGTCCTCCATTGCCGCACCATCAGTCCTCCATTGCCACACCAAACAGCCTCATACTTCACACCAACACAGCCCTTCAAACAACCCCTTACTTCACGCTACACAGCCCCTCAAACAGCCTCCTGCTTCACGCCCACACAACCCTTCAAATAGCCCCTTACTTCACGCCACACAGCCCTTCAAACAACCTCCTACTTCACGCCCACACAGCCCTTCAAACAGCCCCCATACTTCACGCCACACAGCCCTTCAAACAGCCCCCTACTTCACGCCACACAGCCCCTCAAACAGCCCCCTACTTCACGCCACATAGCCCTTCAAACAGCCCCTTCTTCACGCCACATAGCCCTTCAAACAGCCCCTTACTTCACGCCACACAGCCTCCTACATCACGCCACACAGCCCTTCAAACAGCCCTCTAATTCACGCCCAAACACCCCAAAAAACTGCACCTTTAAACCCACAAACTGCACCCGCAAAACTGCACATTTAAACCCGCAAAACTGCACCTTTAAACCCGCAAACCAGTCAACTAAAAATTGCACCCAAAATCGCAAACCAGTCCACTAAAAACTGCACCCAAAACCGCAAACCAGTCCACCAAAAACTACATCCAAAACCGCGAACAACAACCAGAAATAACGACCAGAAAACAACAGCAAAAATAGAGGAAACAGCAGCCCAAAACAGTGAGGCGACGAAGGAAAACATAAAACCAGTGAACCGGAGGAGTTGCAGAGCATTGACCCTTCCGACAACCGCGTAACGTACTTCCAAGAGGTGACTTAAAAGGTAAGACCTGAGGGCACCCTTTTATCTGTTTCCGTTCATTTTTTATTATTTATTAGTATTCCTTTGCATGCGTATCTTTGATTCATGTATGTTGTGGTTATTGGATGAATGATTTTATGTTATCTCTTGTGGTATATCAGATGGAAACCCAGATGTAAATTCCGTAGCCGAATCCGAATGGATGGTAGTATGGTCTGTACTTGGGATACAACTCCACGTACTGCTTGAGAAACGCACATATTTCGTTTCATCTAATCTTGTGTTATTAGAAATAACATGTTATTTCCAAGCATGATTTAGTTATTTCTTTCGCATTGAGAACTTAATTATATCTCTTCTATGATTATGTTTAGATTATTATTTATTTATATTACCATGTTTATCAATTTAACGTGTTCACGAGATTGTGTGTTTGTCGTTATTCCGACTTACTTTTATGCATGCAAACTTAGATATAAGTTTTACTTTTATGTATGCGAACTTAGATGTAGATTACTCTTGTGTATGTATGTTGCGTAGACTTGGTTATATTATCACGTAAATCCGTTCATTACAAGTGGCATAAGTAAGGGACCATTCTGAACCCAACGGTTTGAGGTCTTCCCTTACGAGGGGTGAGTGCGGCCTTAAATCATTTCCCAGTTCACGCTGGGTGGTGACTCTTTTATTCTCCGATTTAGTCCCCCGTGGGCTACTCCGTACTCCCGACCGGGTCGCGAGCCTGGCACAACGTCGCCGATTTCTGTGTCCTACAGTAGGTTTCTAGCAGTAATAGCCTAGGTTGTTGGCAAAGTGACTAGTTGAAGAAATTACTTGATGATGAATAATTTTTTTCCTAGATGTCTATCTCAGTTTCCTAGTGTTATGATGTACGGTATGGTTAAAAAATGAGAATGAATAAAAAAGAATATTAAAAAAAAGTTAAATCATCGATAACCGATAAGCGTGAAACTACCAATGGGCGAGTGTTAGGATCACCATGAGGAGAAATGCTACCTTAAATGGTAGGTGTGTTGAAAAAAATGAAATGAAAAAGAAAGAATAGAGGAAAATTGTACCATATGGAGCGAAGATAGGAAAATACAGACACTTTTGAGATATCTAGATAGGTTTGACCCATCAGATGTTAATTTTTTATATGAAATCACCAAGATGACTTACTTAGATTTCGAGGTGTGACCGGACCTTTTCACACAGACATTGTGAGTCTGGCTTAGATGATTTATTCAAGAACTTTGATTTGAGCTGTGTTGGGTATTTTGAAGGTTTTTGGATTTCGTTACTGGACATTCTCTGAGCACAATATTATGTGTAACTCCCAGGACGATTTTATTATAGTTAGTTTTATTTTTTTCATTTATGTGTGAGTTCATGTGTGTATTGAATGACTTCATGTGTGTATTGAATGACGTTTGTGGATGCCGTCGCTGTAAGCCCTCACGAGATTAAATACGCTAAATGCAATCGTGATCCATACGAAAGTGACTTAGGTTAATATAGTTTTAGTTGTTTATTTTATTTCTATTTTTTTTTTTGCTCGAGGACTAGCAAAATGTTAAGTTTGAGGATGTGATGAGCGATTAATATATATATTTATCGCTCTTCTATCGTAATATTTTATGTATTGTACTATGAGCGTTTTGATGTGTTTTTGATTTGTTTTGCAGGTTATAATCATATCAAGACTTAACCAGACTCAACGAGCAATGAAATGAAAAATTCAGAGTAAAAATCAGACCAAATTTCAGAGTCACCAGCGCGTCTCAACTCTAATCAGCACGTCTCGACGCGCTGCTTCACAAGAATTGGACAGAACCTCGAAGTTACGGCGCGTCACGACTCCGAAGAAGGAGGATCGCGACATGTGTGTTGAAGATCATAAGCTTCGCGACACACGAGTTAAAGAAGACTAGCATCGCAACTCCGAGACATGGACGTCGCAACACGAATGCGATTTCAAGTTTCATAAGGACTCAAATTTTTAAGAAGGAAATAGTTGACTGCCTTAGACAACTTTAAACTTTAGAAATTCGATAATTGAACTTGAAGGTGATGGTTAAGAATGGGAATACATGTGCAATATGTATGCTTTTGGATTAAATTAAGAAAAAATAAAATAAAATAAAATAAACCAAGTGAGGGATATTTTGTCTGGCATGAGACTAATGTCTTCACAAATCAACAAGAAATACACGGTAAGAGATGACGTTGAGAGCATGGCCAATAATCCAATGAGAGGATTGGAATTTGCATTCAAAAAACGGGAGTGGTTTGGCCAAAAGGGTGGCCTAATCAAATATAATTATAGCCCCACTTGCACATAATTACAAGCAGAAGAAAGAAAATAATTGAAATGCAAGAAAAAAATATTTTTCTTTTTAAAGTGGTCATGACTCATTATCATTTCCAACTCATATGCCTCTCCTTTCTCTCCCATCATTTGCAGCAATTGCTAGTTTGCTACCATGCGAGGTACATTAAGATTTTCAAACTGAATCAACATTATCCAACCAACTTTTCTACTTTTTTTATTTAAAAAAAAAAAAAAATTATACACATGATTCAAACCCTTATAAACTCTATGTATCATATTAAGAGATCTTAACGATAGATATCACCAATAAATATCCATTAGAGATTGAAATTCGACTTATTTTCAATATCAAAATATTTTAGTACTTCTGGATAGACCTGGCCGGCGGTTAACCTGCCGATTCTCGGTTCCACAAGTGTGGAACCGGAATCGTAAATCGAACCGAAACCGAACTGGTCGGTTCCGGTTCGAACTTTTTTTTTAATTATATAAAAAAATCGAAAATAATTTAAAGAAATTTAGATTAATTTAGGGGTAGGGTTCCTGTTGGAACCGCTGGAACCATTCGGTTCCAACCGGTTCGGTTGGGGGTCAAACCCTAACTGAACCAGTCCTTTACGGTTCCGGAACCGGTTGGAACCGGAACCGTTCGGTTTCAACCGGTTTGGTTCCGGTTCGGTTTCGGTTCCAAACCGGAACCGTGATCGGGTCTACTTCTGGACATAGTTCAACTGACTATAAATGTGTTTTACACATGTAGTCACTTGAATTTGATTAATCATAGAAGATAGAAATCGGTGTTTAGTACGTAATGTTTGTCAACCCCATTCAAATCTTTAAAATATGTATATTAAAACGTCTAAATGTAATAAAATTCAATCTAAATTCGTTTTTTCAAGTACATAAATAATAATGTAATCCTATATATGATGAATATTTTGGGAGGTTGCATGCGAAATGATAACGCATGGAAAATGCATTGTGAAGGTCTTTGGTGTGTGTGTATGTATATATATATATATATATGAATAGTTAGATTAAGATACGACTTTGGACTTTGGTTTGAAAGGAAGATGAAACATTAGATATGTCTCTCTTTTTTAGGTGGTCCAATTTGTTTACAAATACAAATCAACAAAGACAAGACAGGCACAATGGGTTTAAATCTGGTCGGCTGATGTTAGCCTGCACTGCGACTGCGAGCAGCCCTGTGTGCTCCTGTCAGCTGGTCCAGGCTGAGACTTTCCATTAATCTGATTAAAGTTATGAAGATTCAGGTTTTGGTTTCTAAAGCCCTTTGATTGCGTACCGGATTAGTATTGGAATCACATTTTAGACCCATATAGTAAAGTGATGGATTATGGTGGTGTATTAATATGCCTTTATATTATTATTATTATTATTATTTGAAATAAAGGAAGATGATAAGGAGATTAAAATATAATTAAACAATGATAAAATTGTCATCAAAATGTCATCGTTTTGAGGATAAATAAAAATAAAATCAAAAAAGGCCAAAAGATATTTTTTGATAGTGATTTTGTTCTCCTCTACTCATCGTTTAGTCTCTATATCATTATCTTAAAAAAAAAATCGTACACAATATATAAAACTCAAACTATAAACAAGGACTTGAAAAATGTCTTGATTGTCTAGACATGCACGTGGTTTGATTACTGTTCAAAATCGTAATTGAAGTACGGTTGACGGTGAATAGTTCAGTCTACATTAGAGCCCCAAATGGGTGATTTGAGTGGGGCAAAAATATGATAGAAGAAGACCCGATTTAAAGGCAGGGTCAGGGCTAAGTATTTAAGATGACCCTGGTCTATGTATTTACATGCCCCAGACAAGATAATGGATCGTTGGCCTCAAGCCTAAATCATATAATTTTCTTTTAATTTGAATTTATATCGATTTTAGATGATCTCGTGTTAATATTATTATTTTCGTTAATATCTGTTTATTATTTTCCTTATGGTATATCAATCATAAGCCCAAATGCCCAATGTATTTATAGAGCAAAACTAATGAGTCAAGAAGATAATGCAGACATGCCCATACATTTATTTGCATATTCTAAGAATGTTGAAGCACACCAAATGTACTACTAAATCTAGATGAGAAATTTTGCACTATGAATCCTCTCTAGTAACTAGCATTAAGCCATTGATAGAATACAAATATTTGCTTTGAAACTATATATTCCTAACATGCAGGGCAAACAATGCAACTTGGAACCATTATCCATATGCTAGAGCAACATGCAAACTAAGGCATGAAAAACTCAATATATCAATCAACTCATGTCTAGGTACCCAAGGGCCCAGTCATAATTGCTAAACTCTTATGTGACTACAAGTCCTTGAAAATTATCAATTATGGTTATGCTACATCAACTGCATCATAAATTAGATTCAATTAGAATCAGTCTTATCCTTTCAAAAAGAAAAAAAAAAAAAAAAAAAGTCCATGTTGTATAAACCATTAAAAATTATTTGATCCTTCACTGCAATGCTAACACCCCAAAAATAATCATCCCGCTGACCGCTGTAAAACAGGAACAAAAAGAATATGATGAGAAGTTTCCTCTCGTAATCAAAATAGAGCACTGTATGTTGTCCTAACAGTATAATGGAAACTATGCATAAGCTTAATAAGGAATCCATCACCATTTCCAGAGCTCAAAAACATAATTTTAAGTTCAAAAGTCTATCTACATTGATTATGAGGGTTGAGTTGAGGTAGTTTCTTTTAAGACCCCACAGCACTTGGTTGGAAAGACAATTCTGTACGCAAGTTCAGGATCCACTATTGACAGTGATCATAAAAATGGCAGAACAAAATTAAAGTTGAATTCAATAAACCCAATAAAAGGTCCAGTTCTTCTGCAGGAAGGATATATACTCGAGTCCCCGTTATTTCAAAGCAAGTTACTCAATTGAACTAGTTTCTCAAATGATAAAAAACTTGGAAGAATCCAAAGCAACATCTGTTATTCACGGCCAACAAACTTACAGTGACAATCCAACTGGGAAAATACCCACAATCAATATCTTAAAAACAGGGAAAAAAATGGAAACTCATTTCTTAACAACCCCTCATGAACACTTTCAAATGTTTATCACAACATTAATGTGATCAAAGCCCCACCCAAGTGAAACCCACAACCATATAACAAACCCTCAAGATTTCACCAGTAGTTGCACTTGGTAAGTACAAGTGATGGATTTGGCCATAGATAGAGACAATTGTACTCACCTTGACTGAGATGATGGCACAAACAATTCATTTCCAATGCTTATAAGAGAATAAACTTTTTACTTGCTGCATTTTCTAGATTGACAATTTTCATCCTCACAAAATAAAGCATTCATAGCTCTTCATTAAATTTCAAATAAATAAGGATTTCAAAGAACCAAAAGCTAGCACCATGATTCAACTGCTGTGATTATAAATCATCAACAAATGCATTTCCTAAAATAAGCAGAACAAAATTTTTAATAACATCCAAATAGAAAAAAAGAGAAAAAAAAAACAAAAAAAAACAGGAAAAAAGGAGCACAATGAGATTGAGTTACAACAATGTCAGTTTGTCACATTGTTCACCGAAACATGAAACTAAAACAATCTCCTCACAATACTAATACTCTGATTTAACAACAAATTAATCTCTCGATTCTAAGAAATTCTACTCAATTTAACTAACCTTACCCAGCTCAAGCATCACCTTCATCGCTATCACTATCATCATCATCGTCAGCAAGATCATCGGCGATGAATTCCCCGGGCTGAATGACTCTCCTTCTAGTCCTGGATGGAAGAATATTGTCCAAATCAACCTCCGCCAACGGATCATCAGACAAATCACTCTCACCGTCTGATTGACCCCCACCATCACTCGAATCATCATCGTCGTCGTCGCTGCTATCATCATCTTCATCCTCCTCTATTAAAATCCCCTTTCCCTTCCTATCCACAACAACTTCCTCATTGCCAGCTTCGTCTTCGTCGTCATCATCGTCATCGTTGTTGTCTAATTGAGCATCTGAATTGGCGCGTTTTTCATCTGGGTCTTGAGTTTTGTTTTCTGAAAATTGAGAATTATTGTTTAAATATTGAACCTTTTGGGCTTTGTTTGGGAGCTCTTCGTTCTCTTCGCAGCTTACATCCGGTTTACGCTTCGAAGGCAATGTGGGTTCTTCGTGGTTCTTCGTTTCCACCATTGAATCTCTTCTTTGAAACTTTAATAATATGAAATTTTATAGCGTTTTGGAGAGAACAGCCGGTTTACTAGCAGGGTGTTGTACTGAAACAAGAGTCTGTCCTACCTACGGTTGGGTTTTCTTTTGGTTTTTGGCTTTTACCCCTTTTATATAATGATATATACAGTAAGCTTCTGGCCAATCGATCGTCAGATGTGTGTTTTCTATAATAACTTTTTTTTTAGTGGTGATAATTTGGGTCAAGATTCGTTTATTCGTTCGATTCAATTCGCTTTAAAGCGAATACGGGTTTGGAAAATTGAATTCGTTTAATAAATGGATAAATTCGATTCGATTCGTTTAATAAACGAATCGAATCCGAATTTGAGCTCTTCAGTAAAACCTAAACCTAAAACCTAAAATCTAAACCTAACTCTCATCTCACAACTCACTCTCAAGTCTCAAGCCGGCGGCCTCTATCTCTCTCAAATCTCAATCAACAGGCAACAACTCATTTTTGTTTGTCACAACTCCTCACAGCCATCGTAACATGTAATCTTTCTTCACCAATGCTTTTGTTTATTCATGTTTGCTTGTTTTCTCCTAGCTCATCTTTCTTCTCATCTTTAATTTGAGATGCTTATGTAATTTTCTGGTGACTATGAGCTCGGGTTTGTTTAGTAAAAATGAGGGATTACATTTGCATTCTTTTGTGTCAAAAACAGTGACCCATATCAGTGTTAAGCTTGGAAATGCTTTCTTGGGTAGGTTCGTGAAGTTTGGCGATTTGGGTAATGCATGGTATGTGTTTGGTAAAATGTGCGAGAGAAATTTGTTTTCTTGGAATGTGTTGATTGTGCCTGATGTGTAGTTACCAGAGAGGTTTCATGGGATAGCCAAATGAGGCTAACTTTACAACTGTTGAAATTTGTGGGCCTAACTCAACCCAAAAGCCAGCTTGAGAGTTGAGGATTGCCCAATGTTTATATTTTGAGTTTAATTGTTTATCTCAGCCGATGTGGGATATTTTCCTCAACACTCCCCCTCACGTGCAAACCGGTCTTTTGCCTGGTTCATGTCACGTGGACAGGTAGTGTGGGCCTACCCGTGCATGAGTGTGGCTCTGATACCATGTTGAAATTCGTGGGCCTAACTCAACCCAAAAGCCAGCTTGAGAGTTGAGGATTGCCCAATGTTTATATTTTGAGTTTAATTGTTTATCTCAGCCGATGTGGGATATTTTCCTCAACAACAACTACTTTCTTTTGTTTGCTGGAAATATTTTGGACACAAGCTAACCATTCATCCTGGTGCTAAAAAACTGTATCGGTTATATTTGTGTCAAAAGTTCGTATTTACCATAGAGGTTTCATGGGAGAGCCAAACGAGGCAAGGCCAGGCAGGGTTGAGTTTCATGAGAATCCAGCCACTTGCATATGTGAAGATTATGAAGCCAAGAAGAATGATTCAACTCATAGGAAATACATAAATTGGGATAATTTTACCGAAAAAGTTGATGTAGTATTGTAGTGAATTGGAGTTTGAAATCAAAATTGGAATTTGTTATAAAGATTTTTAATCTATAAGAATGAATATGTTGTTGACTTTGTATTTAGTTTTGTATAAACGAATCGAATCGAATACGAATACGAATAAACGAATATTAAATTCGATTCGATTCATTTAATTTTATTTAAACAATAAACGAATCGAATACGAATACGAATACGAATATTCATTTATTAAATGAATATTAAATTCGATTCGATTGTTTAATTTTATTTAAACGAATAAACGAATCAAATACGAATATTCGTTTAATAAACGAATCGAATTCGAATCCAGATATCAGGATTCGTTTAATAAACGAATCGAATTCAAATTTAGTGCATTATTATTCGATTCGTTTAGGATTCGTCACGAATTCGATTCGTTTATTCGTTTTGACACCCCTATTTCTTTTATGAATCAATAAACATTATTTTATTATAAAAAATACCCGAATCGTCCAGACTTGAAGCGCTATATATATGTAAATGCTAGCATTCTATAAATATGATAAAAGAGTAGATTTTTTTTTTTTTTTTTTAAATAAATGCATTGACAGATAATATTATTATTAAGTATGAGTGCTTGCATAAGATGAGGTCTTGTAAAACAAACAAGCCTAAGTTGATGGCTTTGAGGTTTGGTGTCCGTCACTACAACAAAATTGACTTTTAGTGGCGAAAATTTTCGCCACTAAAAGCTATATTTTCGCCACTAAAACTATTAGTGGCGAAATATAATTTCGCCACTATTTCGACACTAAAAGTGCGACACAAAAGGTATTAGTGGCGAAAATTTAATTCGCCACTAAAAGTGTATTTTTAGTGGCGAAAAATATTTCGCCACTAAAAGTGTATTTTTTTCGCCACTGAAGGTTACTTTCAGTGGCTAAAATTTCGCCACTAAAAGTCCATTTTTTCGCCACTTAAGATCACTTTTAGTGGCGAAAATTAGTACCTTTAGTGGCGAAATTGTTTTCCCCACTAAAAATACTGTTTTTTTAAAAAATGTAATAAAATAAAATAAATCCTAAATTTTTAATATACCATATGATATTTTATATTGTAAAGTTTTACAATACATAAATTTTGATATATTAATTTAATGATCATATACATTAATATATGCAAATCGAATATTTGTATTTACAGGCAAAAAATATATATATTGTTATAATATCAAAACATACAAATGATCAACAAATTACAATTCAAAAATAAAAAATTATTGTTGATTCCGTCTTAGTTCTAAGTTTACATTTTATATCCAAACTTTAAAATTGATGAGTCTCTTCAACAGTTTGTGATGGCATGAACCGACGGCTGTTGCTCCGCACAAGCTGCAATATCAACACCAGATTTAAAAATCAAATGACTATTGAACCAAAGTTTATACTATAAGTAACAACGTATGAGATAAAATATAATTTGATTGAAGGGAAGGAAAAATGCGTGAAGAAAATAACAGAGTGGAAATATATATTCCTCACTTTATCATATATTATTATTAATCAGAACTGGTCATGAATTGCATGAGTTGATTCTATATACCCAATACACAAGCATCGTTTCTAATTTCCCACATTTATAGAGGGTTTGTGCACTAGAATTCCAGTTTTAACCACAGAAGAAATGAAATTACTTAAGAAAAATAGAATACATGAGACATACTTCTAACTCATGGACGATGGCTGCAGTGCGCCAACCATATATGCAGGAAGCAATTTTACTTAATCCATTTTCTACCAAAAGATTTACACACTCAAAAAAACTCATCAATCAAAACCAAAAAGCTGCATCTAAACTCATTTCATCAAACTCCTTATCACACCAAATTCCTACTTTATCCACTCCAAAAAAAAATGTAAATATCTAATCATCAAAATCACAACTATATAAGAAAAGATTTATAAACAAATGAGGTAAGCAGCAACCTGCTCTCTGACATCATCACTGGTTCGGGTATTTATTATAACTTTCTCTCTTTCATTACCTTGAAATATCATCAAATCGGTCATACTAAAATAATACTCATGCCAAACATTTAATCCACTATCACTAACCGTGTATACATGCATATGTTATCATCTCATCATGTTCTAGCATTCTTACAATATGATCTTTCTAAGTAAGCAAACAACTCATACAATCAAAGCTTGACTTACAACTAATACCATGCATGCTTCATGCACACTTACACCATCAAAGCTTGACTTACTTTCATGGCTAATAACATCAACAGCCTACATCAATCCAACAAATGGCTTATATTCATATATTTCTACTTAACTGACATAAATGTTTGTATAACTTAATATACATATTCAACTAGTTGAAGTATAGCGAACACCCTCAAACCAAAAGGCTTACCTCCAATTTTGATTAAAATGAATACAAACAAATTACGAATTAAAAAACTCACTTGTAAAGAAAGTTGTGATCATGGAGACCAATATCAGGCCTCTAATGTAGTCTAACACAAAGCAAAATGCAAAATGGTTTCGTTTACTGTAATCGGGATACCAGCCCCATTCTAATCATCCTGTTCGGACAAAATTTTTAAAAGATACATACAGTTAATACACAAAGGGAAAAACTACAGAACTTTGAATCAATATCAGGCCTCTAATGTTGCAATTCAATAGAGAATATATGGTATTTTAACGAAGCAGAAAATTTGAGAACGATCAAGGAGAATTAACCTGAATTAGCTTGGGCGAAGTCTTAGAGAAGAGTTGAAGTCCTGAGCCAATTTTTACCCCCCACTCCATTTCAACCAAAATCCACAAAGGCAAAATCTGCAAACCAAATCAAAACCAACATTAACAAAAACCCACGAGCAAAATCAGAAATAAACAACAATCACCCATTTAAATCAAAGCCCTATCAAGTGAAACCCACTTAAATTTAACGACCCAAAATAAAAAAACAAAATAAAAACAAAATAAAATGAGTAAATTAGAGAAATTTGAACCTGGGCGTTTCAACGTGATTCGTGAGAGTGTGAGAGAGCAAGTAGAGCGAGAGTGAGAGAGACGAGTCTGAGGTAGAGAGTTTTGAGTCTTTGAGAGAGACAGAGCGATACCGAGAGATAGAGATGAGTCAGAGGCAGAGAGAAACCTTCAACCTTAGGGTTTCGTTGAGGGAAGAGTTGAAATAGGTTAGGATTTTGTTTTGATAAAGAAAAAATGGAGGATTAGGGTTTGTTAATGTTTAGGTTCACACAAATAATTTTGGAGAAGGCGGCTAGGTCTGTAAACGAAGAAAAATGAAAAAGCCGCGGAAATGAATGGGGAGAAGGCGCCTATTTATTTAATCTATTAGTGGGGAAAAAATTTCCCCACTAAAAATAATAAATTCGCCACTATAAATCTATTTTTAGTGGCGAAATCATGTTTCGCCATTAAATGTGAATTTTTAGTGGCGAAATTGGATTTCGCACTTTTAGTGGCGAAATAAATTTCGCCACTAAATTTTCGTCACAAAAAATCATTTTTCTTGTAGTGCGTAAAACTTATGATCGAATCGAGTGGGATGTCTTGAGGAGGTGATGCGTTATTATGGGATTTGCTGAGAAATGGATAAGGCTTATAATGGCCTATCTTTCCTGTTCGACCTTTTTTTTTTTTTGATTAATGGTGTGTCAGAGGTTGGTTATGTCATGAGAGAGAGAGTTGTAGCAATGGTGTCTTGTATCTCCCCACTTGTTTATTCTATGCACTTAGGTAATATGTTGTGTGTTGCTGAGGAAGTTTAATTATTTAGGGGAATTCTTCTCTCTTCATAGATTTGGTAAATCACCTGTTATTTGATAATGATAGTTTTATTTTCTGGCAAGCCTCCAAACCCGCATATGATTTTTTGTACGTATTCTAATGCTTCTGGTCAGATTTTCAACTTTGAGAAATCTTCAATTATGTTTGAGTAATGATATAGTTACTCACATTCTTATTCACATTTATCCCAACTCTCTCACTGTAGCTACAGTGAGAGAGTTGTGATAAATGTGAATAAAAGTGTGAATAAGTTTATCATTTTTGATTATGTTTAGTCTGAATGTGGCAGAGGGAGGTCAAAAAGGAATTGCGAATTTTTTGGGCTTTCGAAGACTTCTTGCGATAAGTATTTAAGATTGCCATTAATGGTAGCTCGGGGAAAACGATATTTGTTTTTCATGAGCTAAAGTGTCGAATTTTACAAAAGTTGAGAAGTTGGTACGATGTGCTCTCCTTGTGGGGGAAAGGAAATTCTGATTAAGATAATGACACATACTATTCTAACTTATGCTATGAGTTCTTGTAGCTGCGACGTTTCTGTGTGAGATTATTCAATGCCAATTTAATACTTTTTGGTATGACACTATGTACAAATTGTAATATCCTGAATTTTCGGAACAGTTTTGGAAAGCAATCGGATCAAAGTTTAGGACTTGGAACACAATGATATTGGAGAATAAGTGTTTGAGTATTGGAAAATATGTCGGAATGTCTTGAAATGATATTTCAAATTTTTCGAAATTGCATAATTCGAGAGGACCGATTACACCTATTTTTTTTAGATATTTTTATATGAGGAAGTTTCGATATTTTAGTCATAAAAATAGCAAATAAATTCTGATTAAGCTGATTTTTGATCTATCGGAAATATTTGTCGAAAACAAACAACTTTTGTGTTGAGCACTTTTCGAACTTTATAGCAGAAGGCCTCAAAAATATGAATTTCAGAAAGAGCCTAATGTTAGGGATTTATTTATAATTTCGCGAGGTTATTTTGTAATTATCTGAAAATTTATTATAAATATCTAGAACTTCTCATGAATCATGAAATGGCCAAAAATTCACAAAACCCCACACTCGCCTGTTGGAGATCTCTAAGTCCCGATGATCGAATATAAAGCATAAAAAACATGTGCGAATACAACGAGGGAGTTGCAGAATACTCACATCGATCGGTTGAGCGACGCGCGAGGCAACAAAAATCTTTTCTGCTCACTGGACTGCTCACGGCAGTGGCTTTTTTTGGCCTCCATGGATTCGACTTCATCTTCAAGAATCCAAGCTCCAAGCTTCGTCAAATGATTCCCGGCTCATGGGTGGACTTCCATATCACCTTCGTATGTCTCTCGGAGTGCTAGCTCTTATGAAATTTGCCACAAATTTCTACTTGCTTCCCTTCACTCTCTCGGTTTTTCAGACCAGAAAACAGAAAGAATGAAGCCCCTCTTGGGTGTGTGAGAGAGAGAGAAAAGAGAGAAGAGATGATTAAAATGTGTTGTGTTTTAAGTGTATCTAATACACTTTATCCATTTTCAAAAAACAAAATAAATGAATTACCAAATATTTGGCTTTCCAAAAGTCAAATACAAAAGCTTTCCAACAACTCCAACAACTTGTTGGACAGTTATGACCCATAGCGTCACTATTTGTACAGATCATGGTGTTGTTGTACAAATTAACTATGTGACAAGGAGATTGCGCTCTTATCATTTGTGATTAGATCACCTAGATGTATAAATGATAGGAGGTCCCTATGATTAGTTCCTGGATTGAGATGATATGAGACAGTATCAGTCCTCGAAGGATTAATCAGTAAATATCCCTAGTCGTAGTATTATCGAGACTGGACATCGATAATACGGAATAGACTAGTATTGCACTTGTGCGCGTTGTGAGAGCACAACATCATAGTTCTCATATATTTAAGTATTGGATACTTATGCAAGTGTGATAGGAGGTTGTGTTTACCGATGGTGCGGAAACAGCTTCGCTCTGGATAGACCCCTCGAAATTCCATTGGTAGTATGACTATGTGTCTATGGAAGTCCGATATCAGGGTAGGTGTATTTGGTCTTAACCTGAGACTTGCATCGCTAATACTTGCGATAATCAATATGCTTTGGTTTTGGTCGTCCAGGGCTTTAACCGGTTCTATGTACGCCTCTGCTGGGTATATCGAGAATCGTAGTGTATTGGGTGTGATGTCAAGACGAAAGTATCACTCCAGTCATAGTGGAGATGATGTCACGTAGGATACGGTACTAGTGCTCTTAAGTACTGCACTCATCGGGATATTATGACTAGGTCATGTATGTCAGATTATAGAGACTGGTTACCAGACATCCGACATGTGCTTCGTACGAGGCAGACACATTCCAGCCCCAGTCCTAGCACGTGACAATCCGATACTGGATCGCAATACGCAATACTACGTATACTACGCCTGACATAGATTATATATTCCAGTAAGAATATTTCTGGAGAATTGGGTAGGCATGGTGCTTTGCTAGAAGCCAACCATGTCTTGTAAATCGGTAAGCACGTGGTACGAGGTACGCACGTATTCGGATAATCCGATGACCGTATTTACTGCCAACATATCCAGGGATCTCTTGGGTCGCTTCCCAAAGATTCACCGATGACAGTTGATTTAATTTAGAATTAATCTGGGATTAATTAAGAGAGAGAATTAATCTGGGATTAATTAAGAGAGAGAAAATTAATCTGGGATTAATTGAGGTATTATTTAATCTGGGATTAAATGTGTTCGGAAGAGAGAGAACGCGATTAATTTGGAATTAATCGGTAAAATAAATTTAATAGTTAAATTTGATTTTTCTATTTTATTTATTAGTATGGGCTAAAATTAATATATCGGATATATTAATATGAATTGGATTTCATTACGAAGTTAAAGTCAGACTTTAATATGAACGAACGAATTAATTTAGAATTAATTCGTAGACGACATTCGTAATATATTTGCGAGACATCGTTATTTAATTAAACTAGATTTAATTATTTAGCGATGAGAATTCGTTTTAATCGGATTAAACGGATCCGAGCCGCGGCAAATGTTCGTAGAGACATTTGAATTTTGAATTCAAATGTTGGGCCCACTTTAAATGTGGTAGTTGGGAGAGTGGTTGGCATTTATGCCATACCATCCACTTTTCAACCACCTTGGAATGGTTTTGGCAAAACCATTTACCCAACCACCTTGTTTAGGTGAAAAAGGTAAATTGGCTTTTACCAAAACTCTTCTCTCTCTCATTTGTGTATGCATCACACTTGACACACTTTGAACAAAAGAAAAACCCTAATACTCTCAAGCTTGGGCGTGAATGGCCTTCCACCTTCTCTTTGATTTTGTGGCAAAATCAACAAAGCTAGCACTTGGAGAAATCAACTAAGGTGATAGGGAAACTACTTCAAGAGTTGGAATCATCACTTAAAGCTTGGATCTTGGAGATCTCTTCTCAAAATTTTAAAGCTCAAATCCGTTCATTGTAAGTATATTCCGCAACTTATTTTGAATTTATGAACACCTTTACATGCTTATTAGATCCTTGGCATGTTCTAGGAACACTAACAATGGTATCAAAAGCCAATTTTAAGCATGAAAATTTTAGGGTTCATGAGACTAAAATTTGGGGCTTTTATGTTTTGAGCATGATTCTTTCAAATTGATGCTTTGAGCATGCTTAGAATATGTTAACTTAGAGTTGTGCATGATTAGATTTGAGAAAATTGATTGGATCAAAAATTTTATAATTCCTTAAGGTGGCCGAATATACAGTGCAATCCACTGCAGATTTTTTGATTTTTGTAGCATAAAATGATGTGTTTAAAAGCATATTTAAATGTTGATTGTTGGTTTGATTAGATTAGAATCAAAGTCAATAATGTTTTTTTTAAAATCAAAGAGCATGTTGAGCATGAAATGATGAATTTAGGATTCAATTTGTGTTGATCATGAAATGATGTATTTTGGCTTCAATTTGTGTTGAGCATGAATTGATGGATTAAGCATGATAAATTAAGTTAATTGGTATTTTGGAAATATTGAGTTTAATTAATTAATCATGGCTAATACACTTTAATTAAAATAATTGTGATATTTAGAATATTATAATTATGTTAATAAGCCTTTAATTATGAATTGGGCTAAAAGTGTGTATTTGGGCTTAATGGGCTTGGTTTGACTAAGTTTGGTTTTGGACTTTTGGATTGGATCCAATTGGCCCCAAAACCAATTCCATAAAGTCCAAATACATCACTTGGCCCTTTAAAGAATTTAATTGGGCCTAAATTGATTTATTGGCAATATGGTGATTCCTATTGGGCTTTGGCATTTTGGGTTTGATCCATTATGGCCAAAGCCCATGCCTTAAGAATCAATTAAAAGCCCATTGGACTTTAATTGAAATGACATTGGATGTTATTGGGCCTTTGAGACCCATTAAGATTGGATTTGGAATCCAAGTCTTTAAGGCTTATAAGTAAGTGTAAATATTTAATTTGGAATTAAATTGGAATTAGTATTGAATACAAATAAATTGGATTTAAAGTTGTAGTTCAATATGATTCAAGAATACTTACTTTGAGTATTTATTCTTAAACGAGTTTGACTCGTGCAAATCAAATCGTTGTTTGAACATTGGATGGTCATTAATTCAAAGATTAATTAATTGGATTAGATTGATTGAATAACATGATTTGTATGATTACATGAATGTGTTGTATGAATAATGTATATCGGATGGATATTAGAAGGGCAATGGCAGTTTTGGAAATTGTTGTAATAAGTTTAGAATTTATTAAATTGGACCTACGTGTCCAGCCTTTTATCTCTCTCTCATTGTATTTCTCTTCTCACCTATCCCCTCAATGTAAATGAGGTTTCTTTATTGTATTTTGTAATTGGGTAGAATTAGAATAGTTCTAGTCGGGGAGAGGAAATGGAGTGATTTGTTCTAGGAACAATTTGTGAGATATCCATTCGCATATCATTATTAATTTATTTATTTATACGCGCTTTATTATGTGTTTAGAATGCATGTTTAAGGGTGTATGATGATGAGACCTAATCAAAGATAATAAATTGGTTGCCAATTTGCACGCGAAAAACCCTCAAAACATATTAAGCGTTTTTCCTTCCGTGAGTGATTCTTACTCAAGATCCAAAGTTGGCATTGGTTTGTTGGCCAAAGTCAAGACCTTTGTCAATTGAGGATGTGTTTGAATCATAAGAGTTTTGTTCCATATCGGTGTCTTGTCCAAGTCGTGATTTGTTGGCCAAAGTCAAGATCACTTCTTGTCCATCGACATTGATTACGGAGCTTTCCATGTCAATGGGTTCCGCTTAACTGGGATCATTAAGTTTGTTGTGCCAAAGCCAGGCTTAGTTGATTCAGAGGAAAAAGGTTAGGTAATATATTTGATGTATTGGCATATATAAGATATATGTTTCTGACTTGGATGTCCACCTACTGGATCTAGGAATTAGATGAGATCCAATTGATCTTAGAGATCTACCTAGTTAAGTATCATACAATTTGTTGGCCAAAGTCAAGATTGTGTGTTATTTAACGGGATCCTAGCCCACTAGGAAACTAGGTTTCCCGAGTACTCCACAGAGGGTTAGAGGCCCGCCAAAAAAAATAGTGGGAGGCAAGAATTAAATTTGCAATATTCGTTTAGATACTTGCCATACGCGCTCAATCAAATATCATTCGTCAAATAAATTAAATGTTAGTTGGACTAATATTTAATAGTTGTTTTAATTTAACAATTAGACTGTATTCAAACTACTTCATTTATAGTTGATTATATAATTGGATTATAGTAATCAATATATATTTGAATTTTACCCTTCAATTATAGTTGATTATATAATTGGATTATAGTAATCAATATATTTGGATTTTACCAATCATTTATAATGATTATATAATTGGATTATAGTAATCAATATATATTTGATTTTACCAATAAAATTGTAATAAGTTATATAATTAGACTATAGTAATCATTACATTAGATTGTCCCTGAAATCGTTGATTAAATAGTTGACTATTAGAATCAAGATTAAATTGAAAGATTAGTGTTTAAAACATTATCCTAGGTAAATATGTTTAGACGACTTAATTTTCAAATTGGGAATAAATTTCAGGATAGTCCTGAAACTAAGAAGTTACTTTATTTGATAAAATAACATCTTAGGCCTAAGCCCGGAGTTAAGCAAATAGTAGAGCATGATCTTCGGAAGATTCATGTGATGATAACTTTAATGTTTAAATCCATTATGCTTGCCATAAAGACTCCTTAATTTCTTAATCAGAACTAAAGATTAGATCCTTAAAGTATAATGAAGAAATTGAAGGATCTTCATAGATCTATTCTTAGATCTTAGAAGTATTAAATTGCAATTAATAACTATTGGAGAGTTAATGGCCATTCTCAAGGAGACAAAGCCAAAGTTTGCAATAAGGCAAGTAGCGCAAGGCGCATCTTACTTCAATATTCTAGAAGGCCAAGGCTTGGCCAAAGACTTCTGGATGTGAAAAGGGCAAAGGCAAAATCATTACTGTCTTCTAGGAAGACAAATGACATATCCCAAGATGTCTGCTTAAACTGTTGCAATGGGATCACTGAAGCGTGACTGCCGTATGGACAAAGCAGACATGAAGGAATTGAAGAAGGGAAAGGCTCTGACTTCAAATATGTTTGTCATAAATATGTTCACTACTAGTATTAAAAATGAATTTTAAATACTAAGTGTGATACATAAATATTCATTGATGTGCTGAATCTGCTATGAGCAGGATACTGACTTCAATTGAGATTAATCTGCGAATAGGAAACGGGACGAAAGTCGCTATTTTACCATAGATACCTAAGTTTAGGAACTACCCTTCAGGTGTGTACTTAAATTAGGAAACTGTTGTAATGTAACTAGTTTGACTAGAGATATTATCTCTATATCGAGTACAACTCGTTGCGAGTATACCTTTATATTCTAGAACACTAAAGTGTTTTATTTTATAAAGATGATATTGAGATAAACACATTATATGTGAATAACAGTATTTATATTTTGAATATAAATAAATCTCAAACATATAACATGACAAACAAATAGCTCAAACTGATTTGATCAGATGAGACTTATTGTGGCAGTGTTGTCTGGGACACAATTAAACAAGACTCGTATATCCACACTTTTGAAGAGTGGATCCTAGGACGGATTTGATTCCATTCAAATAATGTCTATGAATCTAGTTTATTAGGTATAGTACCTAAAATACCTTTTACTTGGTAAAAATGTAAGTTCCACCGATCTATTAGCCCTTGTTCATAGTGACGTAAGTGGGCCCATGTCTAGCTAGGCTAGAGGTGGATATGAATATTTCGTGACCTTTACGGATGTGGCATCGCGTTGTGGTTGTGTTTCTTTTGAAGAACATAAATCAGAAACTTTTAGAGTTTCGACACGAAATAGACAAACAGATCGGCTAAAGTATTAAAACATCACGGTTTGACCATGATGAAAATACTTAAGCAATAAGTTTCTCAAATATTTGAAAGAGTATAGTATTCTTTCAATGAGGACTCCTCTCGGAACACGTCAGTTTGATGGTGTGTCCGAACGGAGAAACTGAATTTTGTTGGACATGATAAGGTTAATCATGAGTCGCTCTGAGCTACCATTTTCCTTCAAAGGATAAGCATTAACAGTGCAATACTTATTTTGAATAAGATTCCATGAAAATCTGTTTGACAGACTTCATATTAGATATGAACAGGAAAGAACGGGTTTTCTCATTCCTGTTGATTTGGAATGCTAAGCATATGTTTGGATGATACCAAACAAGAACCCAAATTGGATAAGTGCCAATTGTAGGTTATCCTAGGGAAACCAAAGTATAGTACTTATACAACTCACTTGAGAACAATGTAATTGTTGCTCACCATGCGGTTTTCCTAAAAGGAATACCGATATGCAGTGGTAAGTGGGAGGATAGTAAAACTCGATGAAAATCAGAGTTATACTGTTCAAGGCACCAAGTCCTTAATGGAACACAACAGTTCATCATGATGAAACTATACCAGTAATCTTCGAATACACAAGAACCGCGTAGATCAGAGAGAGTCAGAAAATAACCTGGGGTATGGGTTTCTGATCTCACCTCATAAAGATGTCAATCTTTTGAGAAATACCAACTGACTACGTATGAGGAAGTGATACAAGGTATCGACTCCCTATTATGGCAAAGTGCCATGGTCCGAAATGGATTCCATGTATATCAACTATTTTTGAACACTAGTTGTTGTACCCAAGGCATTGTGCCTATTGGTACTATATAAGTCTTCAAGGAACATACGTGGATGGCAACATACCAACGTACTAAGCTAGGCTTGTAGTGGAAAGGTATCGTTATCAACATTGTGTTGATTACAATGAAACCTTTTACCTGTTGCCATGGATAAATCCATTTGGATAATGCTTGCTGATGCTGCATGTTTCATTCATGAAATATGGCAGCTTGAACGTCAAAATCGTTTTCTTTAAACGGAAACTTTTTGGAGGATGTTTATAACATCTTGACGGTTTTGTCGTACCAAAACTAGCAAATAAGATTTGCAGGTTATTCGATCCATGTATGGATAGAAGTAAGCATTGGGTTCTTGGAACTATCGTTTTGATGTAATCATAATGGTGTATGATTTGATTCAAATGAATATGATTCTTGTGTATATAAGGAGGTTAGTGGGAGCGCACTGAAAGTGACTGTCCTAAATAATGATGATATGTCATTTCTTGGAAATGATATTCCATATTACAATCGGTGAAAGCTTGGCTTTCATGAAAAATTCTTCGTAGAATTCTTGGGAGAAACAACCTTTATTCTAGGAATAAAGATCTATTGGGATAGATTTAAAGTTGTTAACACTCCGAGAACTCGTACATTGAAAAATGTACGTGACCTAGTGTCTCATACGCTTTGAGCATATGGAGTCACAAACGGTCAATCCAAGTGATAGTCACTGGATTGATATTAAGAACATCCGTTAGTATCTTAGAGAACTAAGATGATATCTTAAACTATGGAGAAGGAGAACTTGAAGTGACTGGGATCACTGCTGAAGTTTCCTAACCGATAAAAACAACGGTGCTATACAGTTTGAATAACGGAACAGTGAGCTGGAAATCTTCCAAGCAAGATACTGTTACGAATAAACAACAAATGCGGGTTATTACTGCGGCTGAGGCAGCAATAGAAGCCATTTGGGTTGATGATAAATCTAATTAGATTAGATATAGTTCTACTCGCAGCTGAGCTAGGCGTCAACATAGGCTAAAGAATTAATGGTCTCATCAACGATCCAGATAAATACTTCGACTATTCATCTGATTCGTTCGGATCATACATCGTGACGATGTGATGATCGTATAAATTGCATCAGACGATAATCATACAAATCCGCTGACAAAAGCCTTTCCTCAGCAGTTTGAGCGAACCGTACATAGTTCGGGTGTAAGACACTCGAGTGACTGGCTATAGGCCAAGTGGGAGATTGTTGGACAGTTATGACCCATAGCGTCACTATTTGTACAGATCATGGTTTTGTTGTACAAATTAACTATGTGACAAGGAGATTGCGCTCTTATCATTTGTGATTAGATCACCTAGATATATAAATGATAGGAGGTCCCTATGATTAGTTCCTGGATTGAGATGATATGAGACAGTATCAGTCCTCGAAGGATTAATCAGTAAATATCCCTAGTCGTAGTATTATCGAGACTGGACATCGATAATGCGGAATAGACTAGTATTGCACTTGTGCGCGTTGTGAGAGCACAACATCACAGTTCTCATATATTTAAGTATTGGATACTTATGCAAGTGTGATAGGAGGTTGTGTTTACCGATGGTGCGGAAACAGCTTCGCTCTGGATAGACCCCTCGGAATTCCATTGGTAGTATGACTATGTGTCTATGGAAGTCCGATATCAGGGTAGGTGTATTTGGTCTTAACCTGAGACTTGCATCGCTAATACTTGTGACAATCAATATGCTTTGGTTTTGGTCGTCCAGGGCTTTAACCGGTTCTGTGTACGCCTCTGCTGGGTTATCGAGAATCGTAGTGTATTGGGTGTGATGTAAAGACGGAAGTATCACTCCAGTCATAGTGGAGATGATGTCACGTAGGATACGGTACTAGTGCTCTTAAGTACTGCAGTCATCGGGATATTATGACTAGGTCATGTATGTCCGATTATAGAGACTGGTTACCAGACATCTGACATGTGCTTCGTACGGGGAAGACACATTCCAGCCCCAGGCCTAGCACGTGACAATCCGATACTGGATCGCAATACGCAATACTACGTATACTACGCCTGACATAGATTATATATTCCAGTAAGAATATTTCTAGAGAATTGGGTAGGCATGGTGCTTTGCTAGAAGCCAACCATGTCTTGTAAATCGGTAAGCACGTGGTACGAGGTACGCACGTATTCGGATAATCCGATGACCGTATTTACTGCCAACATATCCAGGGATCTCTTGGGTCGCTTCCCAAAGATTCACCGATGACAGTTGATTTAATTTAGAATTAATCTGGGATTAATTAAGAGAGAATTAATCTGGGATTAATTAGAGAGAGAAAATTAATCTGGGATTAATTGAGGTATTATTTAATCTGGGATTAAATGTGTTCGGAAGAGAGAGAACGCGATTAATTTGGAATTAATCGGTAAAATAAATTTAATAGTTAAATTTGATTTTTCTATTTTATTTATTAGTATGGGCTAAAATTAATATATCGGATATATTAATATGAATTGGATTTCATTACGAAATTAAAGTCAGACTTTAATATGAACGAACGAATTAATTTAGAATTAATTCGTAGATGACATTCGTAATATATTTGCGAGGCATCGTTATTTAATTAAACTAGATTTAATTATTTAGCGATGAGAATTCGTTTAATCGGATTAAACGGATCCGAGCCGTGGCAAATGTTCGTAGAGACATTTGAATTTTGAATTCAAATGTGGGGCCCACTTTAAATGTGGTAGTTGGGAGAGTGGTTGGCATTTATGCCATACCATCCACTTTTCAACCACCTTGGAATGGTTTTGGCAAAACCATTTACCCAACCACCTTGTTTAGGTGAAAAGGGTAAATTGGCTTTTACCAAAACCCTTCTCTCTCTCTCATTTGTGTATGCATCACACTTGACACACTTTGAACAAAAGAAAAACCCTAATACTCTCAAGCTTGGGCGTGAATGGCCTTCCACATTCTCTTTGATTTTGTGGCAAAATCAACAAAGCTAGCACTTGGAGAAATCAACTAAGGTGATAGGGAAACTACTTCAAGAGTTGGAATCATCACTTAAAGCTTGGATCTTGGAGATCTCTTCTCAAAATTTTAAAGCTCAAATCCGTTCATTGTAAGTATATTCTGCAACTTATTTTGAATTTATGAACACCTTTACATGCTTATTAGATCATTGACATGTTCTAGGAACACTAACACAACTCACATCACTCACATCACTCAATCAAGTGACAACTTGTCACATCACTCAAAGTGACATTTGATTTGACGCTTGATGTGACTAATGATTTGACACTTGATGTGACTTGCGTGCCGCACTCGAATTCGAAATACGATTGCGCTCGCAAACAATCTCGGGCTCGGGTTCGCTAATTCTAAATTAACGAATTTTCCGTTGCGACGTAATTAAATCTAATTTAATTAAATAACCATGCCTAGCATAATTACTATTCACGTCGCTAACGAATTAATTCTAAATTAACTCGTTCGCCCGAATTAAAATCTAATTTTAATTCCGCGTCGAAATCCAATTTCGTTTAATATATCGAATATATTAATTTATCGATTAATTCCAAATTAATCGTTATCTCTCTTTAATTGATATTTTATCCTAGATAAAATATCTCCTCAATTAATCCCAGATTAATTTTCTCTCTCATCTGATTAATCCCAGATTAATAAAAGTGCGAGTCATAAGTCATCGGTGAATCTTCGGGAAGCGACCCATGATATCCCCGGATATGTTGGCAGTAAATTCGGTCGTCGGACTATCCGAACACGTAAGTACCTTGTACTACGTTTATACCGATTTACAAGACAAGGTTGGCTTCTAGCAAAGCGCCATGCCTACCAATTCTCCAGAAATATCCTTACAAGAATATAAGGATCTATATCAGACGTAGTATACGTAGTATTGCGTATTTCGATCCAGTATCGGATGATCACATGCAAGGCCTGAGGCTGGTACAGTGTCTGCCCCGTACGAAGCATATATCGGATTACGAGCAACTAGTCTCTTTATTATCGAATAATCATGACCAAGTCATATTATCCCGACGGTTGCAACCTTTTTAGAGAACCAGTTCTGTATCCCTAACCGATCATCATCTCCATATGACTGGAGTGACACTTCCGTCTTGACATCACACCCAACACACTACGATTCTCGATATACCCAGAAGAGGCGTACACAGAAACCAGTTAAAGCTCTGGACGACCACAACCAAAGTATATTGATTGTCGCAAGTATTAGCGGTGCAAGTCTCAGGTTAAGACCAAATGCACCTACACTGATTTCAGACTTCCATAGACACATAGTCATACTACCAATGGAATTCCAAGGGGGTCTATCCAGAGCGAAGTTGTTTCCCGTACCATCGGTAAAACACAACCTCCTATTACACTTGCATGAGTATCCTATACCCAAATATATGAGAAGTATGCCGTTATGCCCTCACAACGCGCACAAGTGTAATACTAGTCTTTTACGTATTTATCGATGTCCAATCTCGACAATACTCTGACTAGGGATATTTAATGATTTATCCTTCGTGGACTGATACTGTCTCATATCATTCTCAATCCAGAAACAAATCATAGGGACCTCCTATCATTTATACATCTAGGTGATCTAATCACAAATGATAAGAGTGCAATCTCCTTTGTCACATAGTTAATTTGTACAACAACACCATGATCTGTACAAATAGTGACGCTATGGGTCATAATTGTCCAACATCGCCCCCTCACCCACGTGAAAGAAATGAGATGGCCACCGGCCGACCATTCAGCCATTGCTGACCGATGCGCTGGCATGGTTAGGGACTTCCAGCCACCCTGCTTCGAATGGTGGCCGACAGCGGCCCTTGAGTAGCCAGAAAAAGGCAAGAAATGGAAGAGAACGCGTAGCCACCCACCATATCGAACTTTTTGGAATGTACTATGAGGTTGTGTTGATGGTTTTCTCGATCGGCATTTGATCTTACGCAAAATGAGACAATACAAAATATGAATATTGATGTCCATTCGCTTGGTTGCTCCAATTTGAATTTTGTTGATTCCCATGGGTTCATGGGATCGTTGGGAGTCTGCCGGTACTCACCGTTGCAATCACACGCGTATAACGCAAGCGCACGTATCGTTCAAGTAGTATAAAAAGTATCGATCCCACGAGGACTTAATACCTAAGCTATTAATTTATGAAGCCAAATTTTTACAAGTAAAAACAATGCGAAAGTAGATGAAAGAAAATTCAATATTATTAAACTATCCAGGGTTGTGAATTATTCCAATATCTTTTTAAAGATGAAGTGGTTATTTTACGTTTGTGTAATATATTAGTTTACTAACCTGGAACACGAAATTCTGCAAAAGCCTCTGTCGATGGTCAGATGCAAATACCCAGTGTAACCCAATTAAACCATATGTATATGTCAACTAAGTTACCCGAATTCGTTAAGATTAAGTTCCAATTATGGCTACCTCCGTCCGACAGGTATATGTCTATCCTGTAAGGAAATATATTAAAGGGTTATCTATCCTCAAGGAAGATCGTGGGCTATTAAGTCTAAGGCTGAAACCTAAAATTCATTTGTCAAGTTTATTTTAAGTTTACCATATCAATCTGATTAATGGCCAATTAACAAGAAGCATTAAGCTTAAGACTTAATAAATAAACCTTTATATTACCCAAACTATAAAATAACCCCTTATAAACCGGTGATATTGGAATTCATCACAACCCCATATAACTGACTTAGTTGCGACATATATCTAAGGCTAATAAAAGCTTAAATAAAGTAAATAACATAAAGTAAATGCTGGAAAGTAAATACGGAAAAGTAAAGGAAAAAAAGTAAATGCTGAAAAGTAAATGCTGGAAATTAAAAATGTAAAAGTACAATAAAAGAAAATGATGGGATTAGAGGATCCAGTTTTATTACTACTGTTTTAGATATCTCCCTTAATATAATATATTAACTTTGCGTGATATTACCAACCAGCCATATAGGCGGTATCCTGATTAAGTCAAATTAATAATTAATTACCAATCGACCAATCAGGCGGTATCCTCATTAAGTCAGGTTTTAACTAGTTTATATATTATAATTAAGGAAGATTAATCTAAATATTAGTAATAAAAGCTTTACTTTTTACCCCAGTAGGGGGAGTTACCTCCTCATTACTGAAAGTAAAAATTGAAAAGTAAAGAAATGAAAGTACTATTGCGTAAAAGTAAATAAAATTAATTACTGAACTGAAAATAAACAAACAAGATACAATCTTCTTAGTATTATTAAGGAATTACATAGAAGAAGGTATGAAATGAAATCTGAAATTCGGCCTCTATTTATAGACAAATTTTTCCTCCACGCGTCGCGACACGCAAGATTGTTCTTGCGTCGTGACGCGTCGTTGATGAAGGACACGTGTTGCGCGGGTTCCGAAGATGGTGACACGTGGCAGGCTGAATGATTATCTCAATAATTATGCTGACATGGCGACCACTGAATTATTGTGCTAACGTCATTGATGACGTATGTGCTGACGTGGCAATGATGATTGTCGGCAGCATGTGATGATGACACATGGCACAACAAACATTAGCAAATTTGCTGTGATGTTGACACGTGGCAGGCACATGTTAGCAAGTGCGCATGATAGCAAACTTCTCTGATTGTGACACGTGTCCGGCGCACGTTAGCAGACTCTGGCGTAGACCCGACCGGCGGTTCGGTTTCGGTTCGGAACAGAATCGAACCGGCCGGTTTCCGGTTCCACAAGTGTGGAACCGGAACCTTAAACCGAACCGGAACCGACCGGTTCGGTTCCGTTTCGGTTCGGTTCCAAGACTTTTTTTTTATTTTGAAAATTAATTAAAATAAATGAGATTAATTTTATAAATAAAAAAAATTTATTACATTGAAGAGCTTGAGCTTAAATTTTTAAAAATTTAAGTTGCCTACGTATCCTTCAAGGGTGAGAGGAATCAATGCTCACGTAGTTCCATTACAAGTTTAAGACATATCCCCTTTGTAAATTATAATTTTACAATTATCAATCATCATTATCAGTTGATCCTTCGGCTCCGGTTCCGCTTGCACTTGTTGCAGAAGCATTATCGAACAAATCTTCAAAATCATCGGGGGCATCTTCTTGTTGTCTCAGATCAGCTCGAGTCCAATCATCCACACAAGCTGTTGCTTCTAAAGTGCTTGGATGTAATGAAGATCGCCTAGCTTCCAATATATTACCTCCCAAGCTGAAGGCTTGCTCAACCGTAACTGTGGAAATATGTGCTGCCAAGATCTCTTTAGCAATAATAGATAAAACATGATATATATTTTGATGCCGGTTCCACAATTCAAGGATTTTAAAATTTTTACTGCATAAACTTTCATTAGAAAACTCAAAATTTGTAGATAAATAATTATCTAATTCAGGGTTATTAGTTGTCGTATCCCTAGATTTTTTATTTCGTTGCAATAACCAACGATCCCCCCTGTGCTAAGTCTTGTTTGAATTACCGGTTCGCTACTACTAGATTGACCTAATGTTCCTAAGTTATATCTTACAATATAATCATTAAATAAAATAATTAAATCACTTCTTAATTTCGTCATTATGCTCGTAATATCAACATCATCTAATATTCCTAAATAACCATAGTAAGCTTGTAAACCACCATTCAAACCTTCTAATTTAAATCTAGGATAAAAAAACAACAGCAATAAGATAAAGTAAAGGAATTTCTATAAAATAATTCAACCATTTTACCTTCATAGTAGTAATGGTTTCGAGTAAAACAATATCATTACGGTCGTCACTGTCAACATGCTCATCGAGAGTGCCAACAATATTCAAACTCTCAAGAAGAATAAATGTGCTATATGATAATAAACACCGCTAAAAACTAAAGTAGCATCATTAAAAACTCTTAAAATATCTAAAAAAATTTCACAAATATCCCATTGACTAGGATAAAGTGTGATATTTTGAACATGTTGAGAAAAAAAAACTACATAATGCATCTTTGTATTGAAATGCTTGACATAAAAGAAAATAAGTAGAATTCCAACGTGCTGGAACATCTCTTGAAAATTTAATCGGTTTAATACCATTATTTATTTTACAAAACTTGGTCCATTCTCTCCTAACTTGAGAATATGACCAAATACAGTTAAGTGCCGTTTTAATTGGATCAAAGAAAGGTGATAATAATTTTAGTCCGTCTTGCACACATATGTTAAGGACATGACATGTACAACGAATATGAAAAAATCGACCCCCTAAATTTGGTTCACATAAGGATTTTAAATCATGAATGGATGCAGTATTTGCAGAGGCATTATCAAATCCAATTGTTAAATTTTTTCTACTAAACCATATTCATCAAAAATTACCTTCATCATTCTATAAATATTATGTGCAGTATGTGGGTCATCAAAAACTCTAAATGCAATAAGTCTTTTTTGCATGGTAAATGATGCATCAATCCAATGACAAGTCACACCCATGTATGAGTGTGTTTCCCAATGGTCACTCTAAATATCAGAACATATAGAAATACGACCTTTCATCTCTTTAAATATTTCATTTAAAATAATTTTACCATCTTTATATAATTTGAAAATATGATGTTTTGTTGTGTTTCGAGTCATTCTACATGCAGCAGGGTTTAAAGCATTATGCACGTAATTAGTAAAATGAAGTTTTTCACCAAAGCTTAAAGAAAGATGTGCCATACAAGTTAATTTCGCAAATTCTTCTCTATTTTTTGCATCAGAATATTTAAATAAATCTACACTACTCGTACCTCTACTAGATGATGCGTACCTGGAAATTTGAGTTTGTGTTGTATCAATGCCAAGTTCAACCGGATGATGTTTTTCCATGTGCTTGATCATATTGCCATATCCACCAGAAAATTTATAGATAACCCCACAATAGTTGCAAATTGCTCGTTGTGAACCATCTTCTAGGCGTTCTAAATTAAAATGAATTTTGAAAATATCCGAGGACCGAGCCTTAACTTCTCTTCTCCGTGATTGTGCACTGATACTAAGGCCGCTCTCTTGGGTTGGCATATTTGACATTATGTTCTCAGATGAGCTTGCCATTTTTTTTGAGAAATTAGGAAGAAAAATAAGAAAATTGAATAATTGCGATGCGAATGATAACAATTAACAACTAAATGAATTGAGATTGAGAATAAGAATATAAGATTATAAGAGAATTGTATTGAAGTAAGATTGAGAATAAGAGAATTATAGAAAATGAGAGAGTTGAGAATTTGGTGTGATGAAATTATGAAAAATGAATCCTATTTATAGAATTTTAGAATTTTTTTGATACCAATAATGCCCCTAAATATAACCGTTTTATTACCGTTATTAGGGGTACATTAGTAATTTATATTTTAAATAATAAAAATAAATTTTATTTAATTATTTTTTTTATTCGATTCCAACAGGAACCCTACGGTTCCGGTTGGAACCGGTTCCACCGGTTCGGACCGGTTCGAGTTGGGGTCTAACCCCAACCGAACCGGTCGCTTTCCGGTTCGGTTTCGGTTCCGAATCGGAACCATGGCCGGGTCTACTCTGGCGCACATTAGCAGTCGCGAAGCCCAAATGACAGTTTTGCCCTTTTTGTCTGTTTTTCACTGTTTTGGCCCTGATTTGATTACAGAGAGTCTTGAAACTTTATTTATCTACAAAATAACACAAAACAAATCAAAATATTCATAAAACTCAAGAAACCATACAAAATATTAGGTCAAATGAGTGGGAAATAATGATATATTTACCACTCATCACACCCCAAACCTAACATTTTGCTTGTCCTCGAGCAAAACAACAAAATAACATAAACATCTTTAAAATAAAATTAACTAAGCCACTTTCGTAGGGATCACGGTTGCATTTAGCGTATGCAACAAGCCTTTAAACCTCTAGGTGTCCTAGTGGACGAGTTGTAGTCTCGTGAGGGCTTACAACAACGATACCCACAAACGTCAATACAAAAGTAAAAAGATAATAAAACTAATGCACACAAAAGCAAAAAGACAAGAGAAAAGAGAATAAAGAAGTTAGTGACTAAACAAGTGAAACTTCTTATCCAAGTTAAGAGTTGTTTTCTTTCTTTCTAAATTACAGAATAAGTAAATTCTCCGATTATTTTTACCATTCTCCATACACACAGCTAACAAGATATTAATCAATTCATTGTTCCCACAATATTCATAAGTGTAGTTGAAAAGAGAGTAATATTTTTGTCATAAAGTTATATCAGAATTCACACATTTTTTTAGCAATGGAATATTTTTCTGATTTTTTTTTTCAATTTTTTTTATTTATATACAATATCTTTCATCCATGTAGCGAGCTTTGGGCCAGTGACTCCCAAACCAGTTGGCTTTAGGGCACTAGGTGTTAAGACAACCCTACGGACTTAATTACCTGGATTTCAGCTATATATATTTTTTACAACATCTTTAATCCATGTAGCGACCTTTGGGCCAGTGACTCCCAAACCAGTTGGCTTTAGGGTACTAGGTGTTAAGACACCCCTACAGACTTAGTAACTCGGATCTCAGATGTGTTTTTTTTATTCCATCGCTTTTTAGATGTTTCCTCCAATTAAACTAGAGCACTGAATATTACAAAATTTTCAATTACAGCTCATTTCTGTATGTTAGCATGCAAGTTGATAATACCTGTCAACTGAGCATATGAAGATTCATTTTAATCAGTATTATGGAGAATTCACAAATTAAATAATTCACAAGGAAATAAACAAAAATTAACTTGTTATGAAATAGGTTGAGATACGTTTCAGGAGTGGAAATTCCTTACAAAACTATCTCATACCAATTTCACCTGATTAATCAAGTTAAAAACACAAAAACACAAAATATTTTTTAATTTTTGTAAAATATTTTAATTTTTTTGAAAATTTTTGACTAAAAATAACGCAATAAAAACAAGATACTAGTCAACTATTCCCCTTCCCCAAACCTAAATGAGACATTGTCCCCAATATCTTAAAAAGTAGAAGAAGAGTTTAGAAACAGTACCTGGTTAGCTGAAATTCTACATCTAAATGAAGAATTAAAGGTTAAGATCCAGATTTATCCGACGCTTCTTACCACGATCATTATCAGACCAGATTATCTTGGAAAAGATAGGGTCAATTTGTGGTTCAAAGGCTAAGATTTGGTCAATTAAATCTTGGGCAGTTCTGGCAGTGAAGATGAGTTCTTTTACAAGTTTTGACACGAACCCATTTCTCCGGGCATCATCAAGAAATACATAAAGAAAATCATAAAATCCATCAACGTTAAACAGTCCAAGCGGTTTTTGGTGTATGTTCAAGTTCGCCCAAGATAGTACTGTAAAAATTTCCTCCATCGTGTCTAGGTCACCTGACAAAGCAATAAAAGCATCAGCACGGTTAATCATTTCCACCAGTCGTTCAGACATACGTGGCACAATAAGTTCCTCTCCGTTTGATGGTCTTATAAGATTCACCTCCGCCAAAGGTTTAGGGATGATTCCCAAGACTTGACTGTCTCCTTCCTGTACAGTCCTTGAAACGATCCCCATTAGTCCAAGATTTCCACCGCCATATACTAAGTGCATATTCCTCTTAGCTATGACTCTACCCAATTCCTGTGCTGCCACTACGAACTCTGGTTTAGAACCAACACTAGTACCGCAAAACACACAGATATTTACAACTCGTCTTCTTGAAGTGGCTTCCATTTTTTATGTTTCTTTCTCAAATCTGGATGCCTTCAAAAGTGCAATGATGAGTTGAATTTATAACACCTGGAAAAGGGTGAGTAATAATAGCACTAGTACCTGCGAAATGACAATTATTAGCTAAAAAACAAAATAGATCGTGAAAAGTCTAGATCCTGTCGGAGAAAATAAAATAAAATGATAACAAATCACAATTATTAGTTAAAGATAATATTTACAAGAAGTAATAGCTTGAATGACGTCTATGCGTCAGGGACAAGCTTTCCATCCAATTTTCTTATAAATTGGCAAACAAGGTCTTTTAAAGTCAGATTCCCGAGACTGTACTGTTGTCTTTCTTTTCGGAATTGTGTATATAACATGTGAATTTCATGATGCACATATCCACTGGAATACGTCTCAAGAGTCTTAGATATGTCATCCAAAGACTCATTAATCAAGCCATTCCTAATGAATTTAATTTTATCTTCACGGTTATCAGGCACCATTCCTAAAGAACGACAACGAGTATTACATGTTATACAAGCACATTTATAGCAAACACCCATTCTTTTAACTCTTCTCTTTTTAGCATAGGTGCTTCTTCCTAAACCAGTCAGATGTGAAACAAAAGAGTCAGAAGATTCACCTGCCAATCAGACCCGTGCTTCAATAATTCAACGAATGTCATTTGGAATACCTTTGATCATCAGTAATCTCATCCGTTCCAAGCGAGTTTTGTAGACTTTCATCAGAGAGTTTTGAGGGAGAGAAGGAAATTGCTTGTGAAGATTTGCGAGAACGTCTTCCATCCTGAAATGACTTTACCTGCAAAAATTAAACACACAAAAATAAAACACACAAAATCACAATGTATCATTGGGTTGCCTCCCTGCTTGCGCCAAGTTTAAAGTTGTCAGCTAGACATGACTGTCCAAACGTTAGGCTAGATCTGAAAGTGTGACACTTTCTTTTTGTCGCTCGAATGATTCTCCCCAGTAGTGCTTGATGTTGGGGCAGTTGTGGAACCCCTAGGGTCGGATCGGTGCCCGGGCAGCGGAAATGGGTCTAACCCATGGATATCAAGTATGGATGTAATTTTAAATTATTTGATGAAATACTATATTCCATTATGAGTGTATAGGAAAAAACCGGGACTGAATCGGAGTCCGGAAGCTCCCAAACAAAGCAAAACAAAATCGGCGCGCGCGAAGGGCGCCGCGTGCGTGAAGCACACGCGCTACAGTGCGCGCGTGCACTGTAGCGCCCATGTGCTGCTATTTTATTATTATTATTTTTTTGTTTCATTTCCTTTTGCATTCAGCTCACATTCCAGTGAGCTTCCGGTATTCCCTAAACACTTCAAAAATACCCAAAATTAATTTTTAATTTCAAAACCAACATAAACACATGTTATAGAATAAAAATCTAGTTTTTCAAAATATCAAATATTTTTCCAAAAACATAAATTTATTCTAAATACGCATTAGCGTAAATTTTGAATCCATACACAAACCATTTTAGAATCCCAATTACGAAATGTCCCGTGAACAATTCTAGTTCACCTAAAGGTGGTCAAGTGAATCTAGAATGGTAGCCATAGCTCTAAACTTTAATCTAGAGTTCCAAACTCTAATTAATTGTTTCATGTCCAACATGAACATCTTTGACCTAATTACAAGCATGTTTTGTTTATACTTCTAAAGTATCCTAACACAATTGATTAGCCTTATTCAACATTAAGCTATGTGATCATGCATCTAATACACAAATAAACATAGCTTTGGAGAAGATCAAACATTACCTAGTAAGCTTGATGCAAGATCCAATATACTTCTCCTTGTTGAAATTGTTGAAGAACCTCCAAGGTGTGCAAGCTTGACTTCAAGATCCAATCTTGTTTCCAATGCTTCCAAGCTTCACTTCAAGATCCAATCTTGATTTCTCCTAGATGAAATGTTGTAGAGACCTCACAAGCTTCTCTAAACACTTCTCTAACTTAGGCTAATCTCTCAAGAATTTGCTTATGCTTGTATTTGAACTTGTAATTAAAACATTCCTAAAGCTTGCTATTTATAGCAAAACTTATGCAATTTTTAATTAATAAAAGTTGTAATCAACTTTTAAGTGGGCTTAATCTAATTTGTCCAAATATTTATAATTAGGTGTGACTAATCTCCATTGTCTCCCACTTTAATTTAATACAATTAAATCAAGCCAAAGATTAGGAAATGGATTAGTTAAATGTTTGCCACCATGATTTAATCCAATTAAATCAAGCCGAAACCACCTATTATTACATACTTACAATTACCATAATATCCTCAAATGGTATAGATAATTATGATTTTACAATTAAGCCCTTGTGTAATTATTGAATTAATCCAATTAGGTCAAAGTAAATAATCAATGTTATCTAATAACACTTGATTATCTTAGTTGATAATTATAATATCGAATATTATATTTTATCAAAAATAATCGGCTACCCAAGTACTCAACGAGTACACTTCATATTGGGACTCTCTAAGTTCAGATACGTTCGTCATATAAGCCTAGCTAATAAGTACGCAATTCGGCCACCTCCGAATTTGCGAAGAACACGAACGACCTTTCTGAACTATACAAGTCGAGGTCATCACATATGTTTAATAATCCCTCTGTCGTAGGCTATCCGAGTTGTGCTTAGGAAACATAGAATATACCGTCAAGTTTCCAAGACGCACATCTCATGTCGACATGTCCACGATTCTTCATAACTGATGCGATCCACCCTAGGTGATCGACTTTGGCCAAAGATTTAAGAATCGTGACTTTACTAACATGGATACCTAAACCTCTTATGGTACATATACGGGCCGAAGTATCCTATCTTGCTTCGCACTTGATTACTGTGTGCATCGGTCCACACCCAACGAACATCTAGAGGCCAGACCATGAAAGGTTTCTGACATACATGTCATCTAAGTGTGGAGGATCTCACACAAAATCAATGCTATCCTATAGTCAAAAGATTACATATGCTACTCGACTCGAGGAGATTCCTATTGACGGTGGTGTGTACTTCCAACTATTAGGAATCACCTGTGAGTCATTCAGTATTCGCTCCAATGAATACCCACATGTCTATACGAGTTTCCAAAACTCATGGTACATCGCGTTAAACCATTGGAACTCCAATTCCAATATACGACATGTGCTAGTCTTCTAGGTTATATGAATTCGACCGTATTCCAAAACCAACGACTAGGAATATTTACTTTAAGAATAGTTTACACCTAGTGTCAAAACTATTCTAAGGTCGATGTCATTCTTAGCATAACGATACATCAATTTAATACGCGTAATGACAATACCATTAATAGGGTATGAAATGAAAAATATAGTTATTTATTAATAAATAATAAAATGTACAATTAAGATTGGCACTCCAAGCACCAACTCTATCACTTGACACGCTAACTGTTAACTTTGAATGTTTCATTGGTGTTGGGATCAAGTAATTCAACAGCTCCATATGGTAAAACCTAAGTGATCACAAATGGACCTGACCACCTTGATTTCAGCTTTCCAGGGAAAAGTTTCAACCTTGAATTGTATAACAACACCTGCTGCCATGGTTCCAGTTGTCTGCGCACTATTTTTTGATCATGCCATTTCTTGGTCTTTTCTTTGTATAATCTGGCATTCTCATAAGCTTGTAGGCGAAATTCCTCCAATTTGTTGAGTTGGTGGAGTCGATTTTCTCATGTTGCTTGTGGATCAAGATTTAACTTCTTCAGTGCCCAGTACGCCTTGTGTTAAAGCTCCACTGGCAGATGGCACGCTTTCCCAAACACCATTCGATATGGAGACATACCGATGGGTGTCTTGTAAGCTGTCCGGTAGGCCCATAATGCGTCATCTAGTTTTGTAGACCAGTCCCTCCTTGTTGATCCAATGGTTCTCTCCAAGATTCTTTTGATCTCCCTGTTTGAAACTTCATTTTGTCAATTTGATTTTGGATTGTAGGCAGTGGCAACTTTATGAGTAACTTCGTATTTGGATAAGAGTGCATCAAAGTATCTGTTGCAAAAATGTGTGCCACCATCACTGATAATCACCCGAGGTGTTCCGAAGCGAGTGAAAATATTCTTTTTAAGGAATTTTATCACCACTTTTGAATCATTGGATGACAGTGCAATTGCTTCAACCCATTTAGAGACGTAGTCTACTGCAACTAGTATGTACAGGTTTCAGAATGACGGAACAAAGGGTCCCATAAATCAATACCCCATACATCAAATATCTCCACTTCCAAAATATTTTGCAGAGCTCCTTCATTCCTCCTCGAAATATTTCCCGTTCTCTGGCACCTGTCACATTGAAGAGCAATAGATAAGCATCTTTAAACAGAATAGGCCAGAACAAACTTGATTGAAGGACTTTGGCTGCGGTTTTGTTCCCGCTGAAGTGTTCATCGTATGGTGATGAATGAAAATGCTACAGAACACAATTGACTTCCTCATATGGAACACAATGTCTCAATAATTGATCAGCACAACGTTTGAACAAGTACGACTCATCCTAGACATAGTGCTTGACTTCTTTGAAGAACTTCTTTTGTTGCTGAGTTGTCCATTCCAACGGCCATTTTCCTAATACTATGTAGTTGACATAGTCAGCATACCAATGGACATCATGTTGTTTGATGGCAAACAATTGTTCATATGGAAAAGTTTCTTTGATTATAATTTCATTGCCAGCTGTTTCTCCATTCTCGATCCTCGATAAGTGATCTGCCACTTGGTTCTCTGTCCCTTTCCTATCTCTGATCTCCACATCAAATTCTTACAGAAGAAACACCCAACGGATCAATCTAGGTTTGGCATCTTTCTTTGCGATCTGGTATTTGGTTGGTGAATGATCTGAGTAGACCACCACTTTGGGACCCAGTAGATAGAAGTGGAATTTATCAAAAGCGAACACAACTGCGAGCAAATCCTTTTCAGTGGTTGTGTAGTTGAGTTGAGCTTCATTCAGAGTTCCGCTGGAGTAGTAAATGGTATGGAAATTTTTTACTTTGCGTTGTCCCAAAACTGCACCTACAGTAAAATCACTAGCATCGCACATCACTTCAAATGGAAGGGTCCAGTCTGTTGCTACTATGATTGGGGCAGAAACCAGCTTTTGTTTCAAGATTTCAAAAGCTTCGTGGCATTCTTTGGTTGAAAGACACATCTTTCTCCAGAAGATTGCACAGAGGTTTAGCAATCTTTGAGAAGTCTGTGATAAATCTCCTGTAAAAGCCTACATGTCCGAGAAAACTCCGAATCCTTTTGACAGTTGTTGGTGGAGGTAGTTGACCGGCGTTTTCACATGCTTATAACGCAAGCACACGTATCGTTCAAGTAGTATAAAAAGTATCGATCCCATGAGGACTTAATACCTAAACTATTAATTTATAAAGCCAAATAATTACGAGTACCTAACAGATTGATTGTTTTGATTAGATGGTGACTTTAAAATTAAAACAAGGAAATGAAAATGGTGCGAAAGTAGGTTGAGGAAAATTCAAATTTATAAAACTATCTATGGTTGTGAATTCTTCCAATATTTTTTTTAAAAGATGAAGTGGTTATTTCACGTTTGTGCAATATATTGGTTTATTAACCTGGAACAAAAATATGTAAAAGCCTCTTCTGATGGTCAAATACAAATACCCAATGTAACCCAATTAATCATATTCCTGTGTCAACCAAGTTACCTGAATTCATTAAGATTAAGTTCCAATTATGGTTACCACCGCCCGACATGTATATTCATATCCTGTAAGGAAATCTATTAAAGGGTTATCTATCCTCAAGGAAGATCATGGGTTATTAAGTCTAGGGTCTTAATCCTAAAATCCATTTTCCAAGTTCATTTTTTAGTTTACTAGTTCAATCTTATTTATGGCCAGTTAACAAGAAACATTAAGACTAAGGCTCAATAAATAAACCTTTAAATTACCCAAACCGTAAAATAACCTCTTATTAACCGGTGATATTGGAATTCATCACAACCCTAGATAATGGGCTTAGTTACGACACATATCTAAGGCTAGTAAAAACTTAAAAATAAAAGACATAAAGTAAAATACTGAAAATAAAATGCTGGAAAGTAAATAAAGAAAAATACAATAAAAGAAAATGCTAGGGTTAAATGATCCACTTTTACTACTACTATTTTAGATATCTCCCTTAATATAATATATTAACTTGTGTAATATTACCAACCAGCCATATAGGCGGTATCCTGATTAAGTCAGATTAAGTCCGACCGACCATAAAGATGGTATCAATATTTGTCCATAAACCAGCCATATAGGCAGTAATTACCAACAGACCAACTAGATGGTATCCATGCTTAGTCATGTTAAAAACTAGTTTATAGTAATTACCAACCGACCAATATAGCGGTATCCTTGTTAAGTCAAGTTTTAAATAGTTTATATATTATAAATAAGGGAGATTAAACTAAATAGCAATAATAAAAGATTTCTTTCACCATAGATGGGGGAAGTTACCTCCTCATGTTGAATAGTAAAAATTGAAAAAGTAAAGAAAGTAAATTATTATTACAGAAAGTAAATAAAATTAATTACAGAACTGAAAATTAAAGAAACTAGATACAAACTCTTTATTTTATCAGAGAATTACAGAGAGGATGGTACATCTGAAACTGAAATTTCGAGTTGAATTTATAGGGGTCGATAAGCCTCACGCGTCGCGACGCGTGGATTACTCTTACGTCGCGACGCTGCCACGTGTCACATTCTGATTGGCTGCTTTGATTCCCTTATCTGCTGACATGGTATTTTGGATGATTAACTCAATAATTGTGCTGACGTGGCGACACGTGACGATGTGGATTGTCGGCACCATAGGATTGCGACACGTGGCACACAATGATTGGCTGATGATGACGTGGCTGACACGTGGCACATTCACTTGGCATGTTGTTGATTTGGACGCCTACGTGGCTGACACATGGCGATGGCGATTGTCTGCACCATACGTTGATGACACATGGCACGGTAGACGTTAGCAGATCTCCTCTGAAGTTGACACGTGACAGACGCACGTTAGCATCCGACGCATGTTAACAGACTTCTCAGATTTTGACACGTGGCACGTCGTATTTTAGCATGAAGTGGAGTAAGTTAGCACAGGCCGGCGCACGTTAGGCTTCGCGACGCGTTAAAATGACATTTTTGCCCATTTTTGTCCTTTTCACTGTTTTGGCCCCAAATCACCTCCAGAATGTCCTGAAACTTTATTATCTACAAAATAACACAAAACACATCAAAATATTCATAAAACTCAAGAATCTATACAAAATATTAGATCAAATGAGTGGGAAATAGTGATACATTTACCACTCATCACACCCCCAAACCTAACATTTTGCTAGTCCTCGAGCAAAACAACAAGATAAAATAACATAAACATCTTTAAAATAAAATTAAACTGAGCCACTTTCGTAGGGATCACTGTTGCATTTAGCATATGCAACAAGTCTTTAAACCTCTAGGTGTACCTAGTGGACGAGTTGTAGTCTCGTGGGGGCTTACAACAACGATACCCACAAACGTTTGACAAAAGTAAAAAGAAAGTAAAACTAATGCACATAAAAACAAAAAGACAAGAGAAAAGAGAATAAAGAAGTTAGTGATTAAGCAGGTGAAACTTTTACTCCAAGTTACTAGTTGTTTTCTTTCTTTCTAAATTACCGAATAAGTAAATTCTCTGATTATATTTACCATTCTCCATATACACAATTAACAAAATATTAATCAACTTATTTTTGCCCACAACAGTTACAAGTGCAGTTGAGAAGAAAGTAATATTTTTATCCTAAAGTTTTATCAGAATTCACACCTTTTTACAGCAATGGAATAATTTTTTTGATTTTTTTTGATTTTTTCTTTCTGATTTTTCTGATTTTTTTTATTTATATACAATATCTTCCATCCATGTAGCAAGCTTTATGTAAGTGACTCCCAAACCAGTTGGCTTTAGGGCACCAGGTGTTAAGACACCCCTACGGACTTAATTACTCGGACTTCAGATATATATATTTTTTTCTAACATCTTCAATCCATGTAACGAGCTTTGGGCCAGTGACTCCCAAACCAGTTGGTTTTAGGGCATTAGGTGTTAAAAAACCCCTACGGACTTAATAACTCGGATCTGAGACATTTTTTTATCCCATCGCTTTTTTAGATGCTTCCTCCAATTAAACTAGAGCACTGAATATTACAAACTTGTCAATTACAACTCATGTCTGTATGTTACCATGTATGTTGATAATATCTTTCAACTGAGCATATGGAGATCCATTTTAATTAGTTTTACGGAGAATTCACAAATTAAATAATTTAAAAGGAAATAAACAAAAATTAATTTGTTCCAAAATAGATTTGAGATACGTCTCAGGAGTGGAAACTCCTTACACAGCTATCTCTCACCAATTTCACCCGATTAATCAAGTTAAAAACACAAAATATTTTTTTGATTTTTGTAAAATTTTTCAATTTTTTTTTTTGTATTTTTTGAAAATTTTTGGACTAAAAATAAAAACAACAAAATACTACAACTATTCCCCACCCCCAAACCTAAATGAGACATTGTCCCCAATGTCTTAAAAAGTAGAAGATGAGTTTAGAAGATAGTACCTGGTTAACTGAAATTCTACATCTAGAAAGGAAATTAAAGGTTGAGATCCAGATTTATTCAGCGCTTCTTACCACGATCATCATCGGACCATTTTATCTTAGAAATGATAGGGTTAATTTGTGGTTCTTAGGTTAAGATTTGGTTAATTAAATCCTGGGCAGTTCTGGCAGTGAAGATGAGTTCTTTTAAAGGTTTGACACGAACCCATTTCTCCGGGCATCATCAAGAAATACACAAAGAAAATCATAAAATCCATCTGCGTTGAACAATCTAATTGGTTTCTGGTGTATGTTCAAGTTCGCCCAAGATATTACTGTAAAAATCTCCTCCAACGTACCCAAACCACATGGCAAAGCAATAAAAGCATCAGCACAGTTAATCATTTCCACCAGTCGTTCAGACATACATGGCACTATCAGTTCTTCTCCGTTTGATGATCCTATAAGATCCGCCTCTGCCAAGGGTTTTGGGATGATTCCCAGAACTTGACTGCCTCCATCCTGTACGGCCTTTGAAACGATCCCCATTAATCCAAGATTGCCAGCGCCGTATACTAGGTGCATATTCTTTTCAACTATGACTCGACCCAATTCATGTGCTGCTTCTACGTATTGTGGCTTAGTACCAACACTAGTATCACAAAAGACACAGATATTTACAACTCGTCTTCTTGAAGTAGCTTCCATTTTATGTATGTTTCTTTTCTCAAATCTGGATGCCTTCAAAAGTACAAAGATGAGTTGAATTTATAACACCTGAAAAGGGGTGAGTAATAATAACACTAGTATATTCCAAAGACCGATTAGTAACAAAATAGTAAATCGTGAAAGGTAAAAAAGGTCTGGATCCTGTCGGAGAAAATAAAAGAAAACAACAAAACAAATCATAATTATTAGGAAAATACAAAGAGATATAATATTTACAAGAAAAGAAGCGGCTTGAATGACGTGTATGTAGGGGTTTTAGGGGCAGAATCCGGTAACGCAGCGGAAGCGGCGGAAAATCAAATTTTCCGATTTCAAAATTTTTTTCTCGGATTAATTAAATAAACATATTTATTTAGTTATCCAATAATCAAATTATGAAATAAAATTCAAATAAATCATATTCAAGTGAATTTACCAAATTACCCTTACTTTGGTATTTGGTCCATTTTAGTCCGAAATTGATCTAATCAATTTTGAATGATTCTAAATCATTTCTAAGATGAACTTAGCATGTTCAAAACATCAAAACACCAAAAGCAACCAAATCCCCAAATTTGACTCACTTGGCCGAATGCTCCCAATAGGGTGCCATTTGTGCACTTTGTCATTTCATGCTTCAAAACACATCAAGATGTAATCCAATCAACATGAAACTTTATATGCATCATATACACATCCAAATACACAACATATATGAAAACCCCAAATTTGGAATTGGTCATGAACCCTAATTTTTCAATTTCTTCAAATTGGACAAATTAGACCAAATTGGTTAAATCAATTACTTTAATCATCTTTCTTCCATCCAATCAAAGTCTCAACACAATGAAAAACTCAAGATCAAATCTAGGTCATCTAAGAGTGGGTCAACAACTCTAGATTAGCAACAAGGTTTCCAAAACCATAAAAGAACACTTATTACTACAATAGCCATAAGCTTCCTTCATCATACATGCTTACACTTTCACCAAACTTCCATCATCAAAAACATAAAGAATAAAGAAAGGAATAACTCAAGAACATCATATGTTATAGCCTAGATCATAAGGAACAATTTCTTATCTAATAGTAAGTTGGAAAAACTTACTAAATCCAAGCTTTTCTTTGTTTTTTCCTTTTCTTCTCATTGCTTCCTTGGTTTTTTCTTTAATGGAGTTTATTTCAAAGTGAATTAGGTTATCAAATGAAGGTGAAATGAAAACAATTTATACTTAGGACAAAAATGCCTTGGCCGAATTGTGTATACATATATACCAAATTTCATTTCAATTTCATTTAACTTTACATTTAGTCAACTTGCATAAATATCTTAATAACACTTTATTAGATATTTAATTAAGTCAACAAATGCAACTAAGAATAATATAACTCTTATATTTAAGTGTTATGGCCGAATTTAATAGAAAATAAAGGGAAAATATATTTTATTTTTCAAACAATTTTGAACAAATATCTTAAGAAGTCAAAATCAATTTGACAACCTTTTCCTTTAATGTATAAGTCAACAATTGCAACTTATAATCATTTCCTAACTTTATCATTTGGTGATATATTTATATTTTAATTATATTAATCATTTAACAATTAAATAATTAAATAATTAATTAAATACAAATATATCAAATATATGTATTATATTTACTTTAAATATCTCAAATACATATATTGATGATATATGTCAAATACCTTTATTTGACTATTTATTAATGTGTATTTAATAATATCATATATTAAATACAAATACACATTAATTAGGAAATGACGGTTCGGCCCGTTCGCATGTATTTTTCGTTTAACGATTAAATGATTTATAAATAATCATCATTATTCATAAATGTTGCTCTAGTGCTCTACGAGTATGTTTCATTATTGAGACTCTCTAGATTCAGGTATATCCGTCACGAAATCCAATTTCATGTCCATAATCTATCCACCCGTAGATTATGACGATCACAGATAAACTAGCTGAATCATACAGGTCGAGGTCATTGCATACGTATAATCCCTCCGTCACAGGTATCCAGATAATCCCAGAGATATAGATGTAAACGTCAAATCTCTATAGGTATTATCTCGTCGACGTATCTATTAGCAATCTTAAATAACACTCGGAACTTACTTCCGATGTATACTGTGGCCACAGATTTAACAGACTGCTAATTATATATGGACTATCTATGCTCTGTACACAGAACTGACGGATCCTATCTTGACACACACAAGATATCCTGAGGATCGATCCACACCCAACGAACAGGCGGAGGTCTGATCTAAATAGATCGGTGACGTGACTGCCATCTAAGTGTGGAGGATGTCTCATACATCCACAGTGGTGTCTCAAGTCGAAGGACCACTATGCTACTCAACCCGAGAAGATTCTTATTGACATTGGCGTACCATCCATTAAGAATCTTCGGTGAGCCGTTCAGTGTTTATCCACTATAAACACCTACACGTCTATACGAGTCTCCATAGACTCATGGTTCATTGGGATAAACCATCGGACCAAGTCTCGATATACGACATGTACTGGTCTCAACGGATTTGACTAACCGACCCGTGTTAGCAAATCTTGACCAGGAACTATGTTTGATAATATTCATATAGCAGTGACACTTCCCAATGTCAATTACAAACTAACTTTGTAACTGTGTACTGCATTATATATTATCGGGCCTTTGTCTAATATATACATATCACTAAACCACATTTAGTTTCAATCTAATCGTAATCAGATCGAATACGTATATAAGAACAAGAGGTGCAACCATAAATAAGTAATATTATGGAATAAGGGGATGTTCGTATTCATGAATCAGACATAAATACGGTCCGGATTGGCGCTCTGAGCACCAACCCCCCACAATTTCTTCCACTTGCTCTAGTGCCAATCCACGGTATCATATACACATCTCAATGTGCATCGTATGCACATGGCCCTCAAAAGCTCACCCAGTACTTAAGAGGTAGGCAACCAAAACACAGTCCGCTATGACATATTGAGTTTGTCAAACAAACTCCATCGTTTCCCATAGTCAGCATCATTATATTTTGTAGAATCTAGATTATACATTAATATGACTCTGATGCTACATCAGTATTGTGCTACAGCTAGAGTTGTCCAAGTATTTAAGGATCAAATCCAAAATACTATGAGGACAACCGCAAGCACAACACCATTTAAAACTTCTAATTTAAAAGGTCACTATGCAACTTCATAAGTCAATACTTCAAAAGTTGCATTTGATTCCACTAATAGTAGAATCTTCGTGACACTCCCACTGCATCTTTTGACTCTTTATGACGTAGACTGTCTAACGTCATAATTAGTCTCAAAACTAATATGACCCTAAGGTTGCAGACTATATTCTCCATGAATTAGAAACTCGTTCTTAATATCTCAAAGATCAAAAAGAACGTGTTTCAAGATCCATCATATGGTCTATAGGATGTAAAATAACTCGTAACAATTACGATAAATCGACATCGATAATCGCACATAATAAAGTATTCATTATGTCATCATCAAATGATACATAATATTGTTTAGACATTCTAATCAATATTTCTTTCGAAAAAGGAATCATCCTTTACGAAAGATGAATACTATGTATAAGACACACAATAACTGTCGAACAGTTTATACTAACTGTCATACAGATAGCCTTGTTATGTCCTTCATTAGATCATATCTAATGTTACGACTAATAGGAGTATCTCACAAGTCTCTTGGTTTATATCTTATATAAAACTTTATATCAAATATAACAGAGACTACTCCCACTGTTTTCACGGAGTAAAGAAGACTTAGGTAAATCTTTACCTCACAAACATCTCATTATTACTATAATAATGACAATGTCGTTAAGATATATAACACTAGAAAGTAATATGTACGCTCCCACTAACCCTTTTATCACATATGTATTCTATATACTTTGACAAGATCAGACAATTTGACGATATCAAAAATAGAACACATATTTCTGGAAGACTTATCCGAGTCTACAATAGGCTCTGTAAGCTAGCACACTAAACTGCGATCTCAGCAGAACACAACTCTAGGGCCATTTCAGAATGAACTCTTCAAATAAGGAAATCAAAACTGATCTCTTATCTGAATAAGTCATCCAAAAACGCCACTTTGCATTCTTTAGCTAAAATATACAGTTTATTATCAACATTAACCAATATATCTTTAATTGTTCATTTAGTGTGACTAGAGATAAGTTTTCTCTCAGAATCTACAATAGATTGCTGAGTATAACTTTTCTCACTGTCATACTGTAAAGGTCAAACCTTTAATAAGCTCACAATGCTTTCGCTGCGCAAACAATTAGCACATATCATGAACTAATTCATAATGAAAGCTTAATCAAGTTCAAAACTTGATCGTAGTAAGCTATTAACAATCTTAGATCTAAGGTTCAATGGTGAACTTCCAGAATCGATATCAAATATCGCTTCCATTACAAGTTTAGGATAATTTTTCTTCAATAAGAAAACAACGGAACCATTAAGTATCAAATACTCGTGAATGATTCTGTTATCCTATTAGACTTGTACGGAAGATGTATAAGGGTTGTTTCATCTTATTAATTACGTAGTTCCATTTATAATTTATCATTCTCACATTTGACTTCAATAAGTCAAGTCTTTTCTACAATAGTTAACATCTGATGTTACAACACAAGTAATAAAACGATTTTATTACTTAGAATCGTAGGAAAGATATTTCTATTAAATAGAATACAATATTCTATTAAACAGAATAAACGATAAACTTTTACTTATACCTCCGAGGTGTAAGTAATTTCCATTATATAACTATTATATAAAAGAAAGATTGAAATTTCAAACTTTTCAAGATTCAAATTTTCTACCTATACAACCATATATGATGCAACTGTAGAAAATAATGGAACATTAATTAAAGAGATGAATTAGTGTTACTGGAGCATAACCCAAGAGTATTGAAACTAATTCGGTAACATTCAATATCTAACGAATCAAATCAAATAAGATTCGATTGCTCCCACTACTCAATTCCATCATGATGGAATCGTGGAAGAACAATATTGAATATGAATCATATTCACTGAATAACCTTAGACTAATTGCTTTAAATTCATATGTTTGATCGTATCAAAGATCTTTGAACAGTTCAAAGACATGTAATGAATTTTAAGGATCAAGTTTTCAAAATACTTTAGATTGAATATATTTGAACAAGTAAAAAATGTTCAATCTTCGTTTCATCAGAACAGATTGAAAGTTCTTGATACTTTCAAGACTTTCAATATTTGTTCCTTCAGAAACACGTAACTAAGTTATGACAATCATCAACTAAGTTACGAAATAAAGAAAACTACCTTAAGCAATTATTATTTATTAAACTACATACATCCAATGTATCAGTTAAATAAATTTGGTGGTCCAATGACAATCATTGGTTAAACGAGATCTTAATCAATTTCCTGAATACAATATTCATTAAATGGACAAGGATGTGTGTGTGATCTAGTATCAAACCATCCTTTACCATACGGAATAAGCATCCAATGCTTAAGTGATTAATTCATAAAGCACCGTTCTAAATTATTTACTTTACCGAATAATTTTTCTTAATGTTTATCTTTACGTCAATGACACTACTAGTTATATTATAAAATATATAACAATTATTTATAAAGAACAAGTAACTATCTAATAGTCGCAAGTTCCGATATCAAATATCAAAACAATTGTTAACTGATATTTTAAATAACTAGACGGGAGATCTGGTATCCAATACCTATAGTTGTAGTATTGTGAAAATCGATATTTTCTATACATAACTACACATCTCATTTCTTTAGCTTTACTATTTGCATTCAACTATTCACAACAATTGTAAATAACTGATTAGCAAATTGTGTCAGACACATTACCTAAAGGTAATTAAAGCTTAGAAACGTCATTACTAGATAAACAAATACCTAATAGGGCTTTCTAAATGCCAGTCAAGAATCTCGAGACATGAACTAATTCAAGTCAATTCTTACTGCATAAGAAACTATTTTCTCTAAAGTATTATATCCTAAATGGGATATCTATCTAGATTATCTATCATGACTTAGAAATTAAGTCATTAACCATCTTTATTTTTAAGAAAATCGGAACAACAGTTCCGATGGTTTAGACCAATCTAATAATATCCTAGTTTATTAGTATCTAGAACCTATTCTAGAATGACTGCAACCAAGAGTCTAGTCAGATAACATATCATAATATGTGTGCAGTAATAAAAGTTTAATTCTATATAAACAATAGAATAAGGAAACAAACAAGCGGCAATTTCCATAATAGCATACACTGCCTAAGTTATGGAATATTTTAAACTTAGCAGTGCCTCCCATTATTTTTACGTAATGCCGTAATCCCCAACGGAAAGACGAGAATTCAATAATTAAATCGAATTCCATAATGGGAAGAGGACCCCATGAATATATTTCGACTCACAGCAGAGGCACGGTCTCGCCGACGTATATTCACAGGTAGACAACTAATTGTCAATCACTCACTAGTGACTCCAAGGTTCCGGTCCTGGCCGTTTCTCGTTGTCGCTGCGAAGGCAGGCCCACAAGGAGACGTACCAAGGTTAAACTTGTCAATGATAAACTCAAGTTACTTGCGTAACCCTGACAGCTAGGGCACGTTCAGGATTCCGCTTTCGCTTGAATTTATCTAGTATCTAATATACATTCGGCATAAATAAATTTCTATCAGCTACACCCTCACAGCAGAGGCACGGTCTCAGATATAGTCAACGAAAAGATATTTATAAACCGTATTGACAAGACGGACCAAGAAACAAGTATTCCAAATACTAGTTACTTTAAAACCTTATTAAGCGGGGATATTCCATTAAGTGTCATACACCCTAAATCTAATCAAATTAGATTATAACATGCATGTATAAAGTCAAGAAAACATGATTAAACATTGAATAAAACAAGCTAATCATTTTATGGAGGCCTAGAATCAGACTCGCTCTGATACCATTTTGTAGGGGTTTTAGGGGCAGAATCCGGTGGTAACGCAGCGGAAAATCAAATTTTCCGATTTCAAAATTTTTTTCTCGGATTAATTAAATAAACATATTTATTTAGTTATCCAATAATCAAATTATGAAATAAAATTCAAATAAATCATATTCAAGTGAATTTACCAAATTACCCTTACTTTGGTATTGTCCATTTTAGTCCGAAATTGATCTAATCAATTTTGAATGATTCTAAATCATTTCTAAGATGAACTTAGCATGTTCAAAACATCAAAACACCAAAAGCAACCAAATCCCCAATTTGACTCACTTGGCCGAATGCTCCCAATGGTGCCATTTGTGCACTTTGTCATTTCATGCTTCAAAAACACATCAAGATGTAATCCAATCAACATGAAACTTTATATGCATCATATACACATCCAATACACAACATATATGAAAACCCCCAAATTTGGAATTGGTCATGAACCCTAATTTTTCAATTTCTTCAAATTGGACAAATTAGACCAAATGGTTAAATCAATTACTTTAATCATCTTTCTTCCATCCAATCAAAGTCTCAACACAATGAAACAACTCAAGATCAAATCTAGGTCATCTAAGAGTGGGTCAACAACTCTAGATTAGCAACAAGGTTTCCAAAACCATAAAAGAACACTTATTACTACAATAGCCATAAGCTTCCTTCATCATACATGCGTACACTTTCACCAAAACTTCCATCATCAAAAACATAAAGAATAAAGAAAGGAATAACTCAAGAACATCATATGTTATAGCCTAGATCATAAGGAACAATTTCTTATCTAATAGTAAGTTGGAAAAACTTACTAAATCCAAGCTTTTCTTTAGTTTTTTCCTTTTCTTCTTCACTTGCTTCCTTGGTTTTTCTTTAATGGAGTTTATGTCAAAGTGAATTAGGTTATCAAATGAAGGTGAAATGAAAACAATTTATACTTAGGACAAAAAATGCCCTTGGCTGAAATTGTGTGTACATATATACCAAATTTCATTTCAATTTCATTTAACTTTACATTTAGTCAACTTGCATAAATATCTTAATAACACTTTATTAGATATTTAATTAAGTCAACAAATGCAACTAAGAATAATATAACTCTTATATTTAAGTGTTATGGCCGAATTTAATAGAAAATAAAGGGAAAATATATTTTATTTTTCAAACAATTTTGAACAAATATCTTAAGAAGTCAAAATCAATTTGACAACCTTTCCTTTAAGTATAAGTCAACAATTGCAACTTATAATCATTTCCTAACTTTATCATTTGGTGATATATTTATATTTTAATTATATTAATCATTTAACAATTAAATAATTAAATAATTAATTAAATACAAATATATCAAATATATGTATTATATTTACTTTAAATATCTCAAATACATATATTGATGATATATGTCAAATACCTTTATTTGACTATTTATTAATGTGTATTTAATAATATCACATATTAAATACAATACACATTAATTAGGAAATGACGGTTCGGCCCGTTCGCATGTATTTTTCGTTTAACGATCAAACGATTTTAAATAATCATCATTATTCATAAATGTTGCTCTAGTGCTCTACGAGTATGTTTCATTATTGAGACTCTCTAGATTCAGGTATATCCGTCACGAAATCCAATTTCGTGTCCATAATCTATCCACCCGTAGATTATGACGATCACAGATAAACTAGCTGAATCATACAGGTCGAGGTCATTGCATACGTATAATCCCTCCGTCACAGGTATCCAGATAATCCCAGAGATATAGATGTAAACGTCAAATCTCTATAGGTATTATCTCGTCGACGTATCTATTAGCAATCTTTAAATAACACTCGGAACTTACTTCCGATGTATACTGTGGCCACAGATTTAACAGACTGCTAATTATATATGGACTACCTATGCTCTGTACACAGAACTGACGAATCCTATCTTGACACACACAAGATATCCTGAGGATCGATCCACACCCAACGAACAAGCGGAGGTCTGATCTAAATAGATCGGTGACGTGACTGCCATCTAAGTGTGGAGGATGTCTCATACATCCACAGTGGTGTCTCAAGTCGAAGGACCACTATGCTACTCAACCCGAGAAGATTCTTATTGACGTTGGCGTACCATCCATTAAGAATCTTCGGTGAGCCGTTCAGTGTTTATCCACTATAAAACCTACACATCTATACGAGTCTCCATAGACTCATGGTTCATTGGGATAAACCATCGGACCAAGTCTCGATATACGACATGTACTGGTCTCAACGGATTTGTCTAACCGACCCGTGTTAGCAAATCTTGACCAGGAACTATGTTTGATAATATATATAGCAGTGACACTTCCCAATGTCATTACAAACTAACTTTGTAACTGTGTACTGCATTATATATTATCGGGCCTTGTCTAATATATACATATCACTAAACCACATTTAGTTTCAATCTAATCGTAATCAGATCGAATACATATATAAGAACAAGAGGTGCAACCATAAATAAGTAATATTATGGAATAAGAGGATGTTCGTATTCATGAATCAGACATAAATACGGTCCGGATTGGCGCTCTGAGCACCAACCCCAACAGTGTATGCGTCAGAGACAAGCTTCCCATCCAATTTCTTATAAATTGGCAAACATGGTCTTTTTGAGTCAGATTCCCAAGACTTAACTATTGTCTTTCTCTTTGGAATTGTGTATATAACACACGAATTTTGTGATACACATATCCACTGGGATGCGTCTTAAGAGTTTTAGATATGTCATCCAAATACTCCTTACTCAAGCCATCCCTAATGAAATTTATCTTTTCTTCACGGTTATCAGACACCATTCCTAAAGAACGACAACGAGTATCACAAAACATACGAGCACATTTATAGCATACACCCATTCTTTTAGCTCTTCTCTTTTTAGCATATTTGCTCCTTCCTAAACCAGACAGATGTGAAATAAAAGAGTCAGAAGACTCACCTACCAATCGGACCCGTGCTTCAATAATCCAACGAATGTCATTAGGAATACCTTTGATCATCAGTAGTCTCATCCGTTCCAAGCGAGCTTTGTAAACTTTCATCAGAGATTTTTGAGGGAGAGAATAAAATTGCTTGTGAAGATTTGCGAGAGCTTCTTCCATCGTGAAATGACTTTACCTGCAAAAATTAAACACACAAAAATAAAACACACCAGATCACAATGTATACAAAAATTGCATGGGTTGCCTCCTTGCGAGCGCTAAGTTTAACGTCGTCAGTTAGACGTGACTGCCCGAACGTTAGGCTGGATCTGAAAGTGTGACACTTTCTTTTTATCGCTCAAATGACTCTCCCCAGTAGTGCTTGACACGCTGACAGTTAACTTTGAATGTGTTGTTGGACTTGGGATTGAATATCTCAACAACTCCATTTGGTAACACCTGAGTAATCACAAATGGACCTGACCACTTTGACTTTAGCTTTCCAGGAAAAAAGTTTTAACCGTGAATCATATAACAACACCTGCTGCCCTGGCTCTAATTGTCCGCGCACTATTTTTTTATCATGCCATCTTTTGGTCTTTTCTTTATACAATTTGGCATTTTCATAAGCCTGTAAGCGAAATTCCTCCAATTCGTTGAGTTGGTGGAGTCGTTTCTCTCCTGCAGTTTGTGGATCAAAATTCAACTTCTTCAGTGCCTAGTACGCCTTGTGTTCAAGCTCAACTGGTTGATGGCACGCTTTCCTAAACACCATTCGATATGGGGACATACCAATGGGTGTATTAGTAAGCTATCCGATAGGCCCCTAATGCGTCATCCAGTTTTGTAGACCAGTCACTTCTTGTTGATTCAACGATTCTCTCCAAGATTATTTTTATCTTACTGTTTGAAACTTCAACTTGTCCGTTTGACTATGGGTGGTAAGTAGTGGCAACTTTATGAGTAACTCCGTATTTGGATATGAGCGCATCAAAATATTTGTTGAAGAAATGTGTGCCACCATCACTGATAATAGCCCGAGGTGTTCCGAAGCGAGTGAAGATATTCTTTTTAAGGATTTTGATCACCACTTTTGAATCATTTGATGGTAGTGCGATTGCTTCAACCCATTTGGAGACGTAGTATACAACAACCAATATGTACAGGTTTTCGAACGATGGCACAAAGGGTCCCATAAAATCAATACCCCACACACCGATTATCTCCACTTCCAGAATGTTTTACAATGGTCCTTCAATTCTCCTCGAAATATTTCTCGTTCTCTGGCACCTGTCACATTGTAGAGAAAACAAGTAAGCATCTTTAAAAAGAGTGGGCCAGAACAAACCTGATTGTAAGGCTTTGGCTGCAGTTTTGTTTCTGCTGAAGTGTCGGCCATATGATGATGAATGACAATGTTGTAGAACACTGTTGACCTCCTCATGTGGAACACACCGTCTCAATAATTGATTAGCACAATGTTTGAACAGGTACGGCTCATCCTAGACATAGTGTTTGACTTCTTTGAAGACTTTCTTTCGTTGCTGAGTTGTCCATTCCAATGGTCATTTTCCCGATACTATGTAGTTGACATAGTCAGCATACCAAGGAGCATCATGCTGTTTCATGGAAAACAACTGTTCATCTGGAAAAGTTTCTTTGATTATCAGTTCTTTACCGGCTAATTCTCCATTCTCGAGCCTCGACAAGTGATCTGCCTCCTAGTTTTCTGTCCCTTTCATGTCTTGAATCTCCACGTCAAATTCTTGCAGTAGAAGTATCCAACGGATCAATCTGGGTTTGGCATCTTTCTTCGCGATCAGGTATTTGATTGCTAAATGATCTGTGTAGACCACCACTTTGGGACCCAACAGATAGGATCATAATTTATCAAAAGTAAACACAACTGCGAGCCTTTTCAGTGGTTGTGTAGTTGAGTTGAGCTTCATTCAGAGTTCTGCTGAAGTAATAAATGGCGTGGAAAACTTTTTCTTTGCGTTGTCCCAAAACTGCACCTACAACAAAATCACTAGCGTCGCACATCACCTCAAATAGAAGGGTCCAGTCTGGTGCTACAATGATAGGAGCAGAAACCAGCTTCTGTTTTAGTATCTCAAAAGCTTCCTGGCATTCTTTGGTGAAGTTGAAAGGCACATCCTTCTCCAGAAGATTGCACAGAGGTTTAGGAATCCTTGAGAAGTCTTTGATAAATCTCCTGTAAAAATCTGCATGTCCGAGAAAGCTCCGAATCCCTCTGACTGATGTTGGTGGAGGTAATTTTTTAATTGTTTCAATCTTTGCTTAGTCTACCTCGATCCCCTTTTGTGAGATCCGATGTCCCAGGAAGATGCCTTCCTGCACCATGAAGTGGCATTTCTCCCAGTTGAGTACCAGGTTGGTATCTTCGCATCTTTGTAACTCATGTTCCAGATTTTGCAAGCAGTGGTCAAAAGAGTCTCCAAACACAGACAAGTCATCCATGAAAACCTCCATACTCTGTTCCAGCATGTCTGAGAAAATGGCCATCATGCAACGTTGGAATGTGGCAGGAGCATTACATAGGCCAAATGGCATCATGCGGAATGCAAAAGTAACATACAGACATGTAAAAGTGGTATTCTCCTGATCTTCTGGGGCGATGGAAATCTGATTGTACCCCGAGTATCCATCCAGAAAATAATAGAACTCATGTCCCGCCAGTCTGTCCAGCATCTGATCAATAAATGGCAGCTGAAAATGATCATTCCTTGTTGCTTTGTTCAGCTTCCGGTAGTCCATACAAACTCTCCATCCAGTCACAGTTCTTGTTGGAATCAGCTCGTTATTTTCATTTGTGACTACAATTATTCCTCCTTTCTTCGGTACACACTGCATATGACTCACCCATGTGCTGTCTGAGATGAGGTAACTGATACCAACATCCAATCATTTTATGATTTCTTTCTTCACTACCTCATTCATGATTGGATTTAGTCTTCGTTGATGCTCCACTGTGGGTTTGTACTCATCATTCATCAGAATCTTGTGCATGCAAAATGATGGACTAATGCCTCGAATGTCTGCTATAGTCCAGCCAATGGCTTTCTTGTGTTCTCGTAACACTCTCAGTAACTTTTCTTCATGCTCTAATGTTAGTGAAAAATAAATAATAACAAGTAATTCAGAAGAATTTCCAAGGAATGCATACCTGAGATGGCTAAATAGTAACTTTAGCTCCAGCTGCAGTGGTTCTTCAATTGAGGGCTTGATTCACTCCTTCTTCGGGAGTTCCAGAATTTCAACTGGTGGTGTCAATTTGAACCGAAATGGTTTGTCAAGATAGTTGATACATTCTAGGATTTCAGCATCTAGCTCGCTGTCAGTCATGTTAGTGATACAAGCTTCAAGTTTGTCCATGGGAATTATATCAGTATCCTGAATAATATTATCAACAACATCAATTCTGAAACATTCCTCCTCATTTTCATCACTCGGGAATTTCATGGCTTTGAAAACATTGAAGGTAACTTCTTGGTCCTGAACTTTCATGGTTAGTTCTTCTTTTTGCACATCAATAATAGTTCAACCTGTAGCCAAAAATGGTCTTCCAAGGATGATAATTACATCTTTGTCTTCTTCCATGTCAAGGATAATGAAATCTGCTAGGAGAATAAGTTTGTCAACTTTGACCAGCACATCTTCAACAACTCCTCTCGGAAATGTAAGCGTTCGATCAACAAGTTGTAGAGAGACTGAGGTAGGCATTGCTTCTCCAATTTGCAGTTTCCTATAAATAGAAAAAGGCATCAAATTAATACTTGCACCTAAATCACATAAAGCCTTACCGATATAATGCTCTCCAATGGTGCATGAGACAGTGAAACTGCCAGGATCTTTCAAATTTGGGGGAAGTTTCCTCTGAATGATGGCGCTGCATTCTTCTGTCAATGCTACTGTCTCGTAGTCTTCCAATATTCGTTTTCATGAAAGAACATCTTTCATGAATTTGACATAGCTGGGCATTTCTTCCAAGGCTTCTGCGAATGGAATGTTGATATGCAGCTTTTTGAACACCTCCAAGAATCGAGCAAACTGCTTATCCAGTTTGTTTTTCTGAAGTCGCTGTGCAAAAGGTGGAGGTGGAGTGATTTGATTTTTTTCCTTTGCTTCTTTTTCCTCCATCTGTGGAACTGCATCTTTTGGAACTTCTTCATTGGATGCCTTGATTCCAACATCTTTGTTGATTTCAGTACCGCTTTTCAAGATAATGGCTTGACATTGTTCCTTCCCTCGGTTCCTTGGATTTGGTTCTGTGTTGCTGGGAAGATTTCCTGGCGGTCTGTAACTCTGAGCATTGGCCAGTTGTCCAATTTGATTCTCTAGTGCTTTAATAGAGGCATATTGGCTTTGAAACACAGCATCATATTTTTTTAACTGAGTCAGCATTTCCGCTATTCCTGGTTCATTTGCCTTCTCATGGCCTTTGTTATGTTGTTGGAATCCGGGTGGTGGATAGTTCTTTTGCCCTGAATTGTTGCTCCATGAGAAATTGGGATGATTCTTCAACCCTGGGTTGTAGGTGTTGGAATATGGATTGTTCCTCTGTCTGTTAAAATTATTGACATAATTCACTGTCTCTTCAAGTTGGTTTGGTTCTGGCGCTCCTCCATAAGGTGAACTTGTGGATCCAATATTGCTTTGCGTGCTGAGAGTCTCCATGAATTTGCATATCTGATCCAGCTTGGCATTAACTGCTGTGTTATCTCCAACTTCATAAATTCCAGCAATTCTTTGAATCATGCTCCTTTCTGTTGGCCACAATGAATTGTTGTTAGCCATTTCTTCAATTAAGTCTCAGGCTTGATCTTCTCCTTTTGCCATCAAAGCTCCTCCAGCAGCAGCATCAATTGTGGTTCTCATTAGTCCAGAAAGTCCATTATAGAAAGTTTGGACTTGAAGCCATTTTGGAATCTCATGGTGAGGACATTTCCGGAGCAAATATTTGTACCTTTCCCAAGCTTCGTAGAGAGTTTCCGAGTCTTGTTGTACAAATGATGTGATGTCATTCCTCAGTTTTGCTGTTCTGGCTGGTGGAAATTACTTTGCAAGGAATTTGGTGGCTAGAGTGTTCCAAGTTATGATGGAACCTGCTGGTAGTGAATGTAGCCAGGCTTTAGCTCTATCTTTCAAGGAATATGGGAAAATCTGCAGTCTCATTGCTTCTTCAGCTCCTCGGTTGTAATTGAAAGTGTCGTAAACTTCTAGGAAGTTGCTGATGTGGGCATTAGGATCTTCAGTTGCATTTCCTCCAAACTGAACTGACTGCTGAATCATTTGAATGCATGTTTAGATGTCACACACATTTGCTGGTAATGGAGGAAGTATAATACAGGAAATGAAGTCGTCAACCACCAGAATGGTTCTGTCTCGAATGGGAATTGGTGGTGCAACTTCCAAAGGTTCAGGTTCCATGTTAATTAGTATTTCTTGCCCTTCTCGCCTTTCCCTTCTCAACTGTCTGATGGTTCTTTCAATTTCTAGGTCAAGCGGTCGGAGTTCAAAGCATCTGGTTCGTCTCATGTAGCGTTTGAGAACCTGAAGGTGCGCTCAATTGGTCGCTCGAACCCTTGAGTGGGGAGTCATAGTTGTGGGCAATCCTTCGTCAGCGAGAGCCTTTGTCCGCACTCCCGAAAACCCATATGTGAACCTTAGTCGTAGAACTAGTAGAAATTATTCCTTTATATTTGCATTTAGGATCGTTGTCATTTGGATTCAGTTGGACTTGTTGTCATGAAGTATGGGCTTGTTGGGCCATTTAAACTGGGACAAGTCTGTGCTTTATGGTAATCGGGCCAAAAGATTCTAAAATGACAATGGGCCATCTAGAATAAAGTTTGTATGGGTTTATATGATACATTCATTGCACGCATATGCACTGACACACGGTCTTAAAGAGACACCATAGATTCCCGTTGGGTTAGGGAAGAAGGGAGACTAATCAAACGACCAGCGGTAAACATGAGTGAATCTGTCAACGAAGGGTCTCGAATGGATCAGATAGAAGCAAATCTCACCAAGATGACTGAACAACTGCAAGCTCTGACTGCTGCCATGTCTAATATCACTGTGCCCCGTGCTGCGGGAGGATCTGAAAACGAGAGACGAGAGGGCCCTCCAAGTGGTTTGAATGATGATACTCTGGTGTTTGATGATGATATGGCTGAATACGCCGCTGGGAGAATAGCCGGGTCTCAGGCTGAGATACAGAAGCTCTGCGATCCGATGGAGTCGGTTACTCACAAACTGAAAGGGAAACATGAGGATTTATTGGATTATGATGCGATGACCTTTGAAGAGCAGCTGCCTGCACAGTTTAAGATGCCCGATATTGCCAAGTTTAATGGAAATGAGGATCCGAGGGTCCATTTGCGGCAATATGTCTCAGTGATGAGCTCCGTTGGCCTATCTCAGCGTCAGGTCCAGAAGATGTTCAGGATGTCACTTGAGGGGGCACCTGTGGTTTGGTACCATAGCCTTGAGAAAAAGGTTAAGGAGGTTTGGAGAGAGTTGGCTGATGCCTTCTTGAAGCAGTATGTTACCGACTTAGAGATCGACTTGTCGCTCCGCGACTTGGAGAATACTAAGCAAAAACCCGAAGAGAGCTTTAAGGAGTACGTTGACCACTGGAGAAGCCAGCTTTTAAAGATGCAGACCAGGCCCTCTGAGAAGGATCAAATAAAGATGATCATCAAGGGCACTAAGCCCTCCATCTATGGTAAGTTGCGAAGGATGACCTCCATGATTGTAGATTTCCGATAGCTGAGGGACGCTGTAATGGATATTGAGGAAGAGGAAGCCGAGAACAGAAAGTTCTATAGTCTAAACATGAGGAATGTCGGAGGATCCTCAGGTACTTTGTTCCAGCATGTTTGAGAAGATGGCCATCATACAACATTGAAATGTGGCAGGAGCATTACATAGTCCAAATAGCATCTTGTGGAAAGCAAAAATACCATACGGACATGTAAAAGTGGTTTTCTCATGATCTTCTGGGGCTATGGCAATCTGATTATACCCCGAATATCCATCTAGAAAATAATTGAATTCATGTCCCGCCAATCTGTCTAGCATCTGGTCAATGAATGGCAGCGAAAAATGATCTTTCCTTGTTGCTTTGTTCATCTTCCGATAGTCCATGCATACTCTCCATCCAGTCACCGTTCTTGTTGGAATCAGCTCATTCTTTTCATTTGTGACTACAATGATTCGTCCTTTCTTTGGTACATACGGAATATGACTCACCCAAGTGATGTCAGAGATGGGGTAGATGATGCCATCATCCAATCATTTGATTATTTCTTTCTTCAAGACCTCCTTCATGATTGGATTTAGGCTATGTTAATGCTCCACTGTGGGTTTGTACTCGTCGTTCATCAGAATTTTGTGCATGCAAAATGATGGACTAATGCCTCGAATGTCTGCTATAGTCCAGCCAATGGCTTTCTTGTGTTCTCGTAACACTCTCAGTAACTTTTCTTCTTGCTCCAATGTTAGCGACGAAGAAATAATCACAGGTAATTCAGAAGAATTTCCTAAGAAAGCATACCTAAGATGGCTCGGAAGTAGCTTTAGCTCTAGCTGCGGTGGTTCTTCAATTGAAGGCTTGATTCGCTCCTTTTTCGGTAATTCCAGACTTTCCACATGTGGTGTCGATTTGAAGTGAAATGGCTTGTCAAGATAGTTGATACATTCTAGAATTTCAGCATCTAGCTCGCTGTCAGTCATGTTAGTGATGCAAGCTTCAAGTTTTTCCATGGGAATTATATCAGTATCCTGAATAATATTATCAACAACATCAATTCTGAAACATTCCTCCTCATTTTCATCACTCGGGAATTTCATGGCTTTGAAAACATTGAAGGTAACTTCTTGGTCCTGCCCTTTCATGGTTAGTTCTCCTTTTTGTACATCAATAATAGTTCGACCTGTAGCCAAAAATGGTCTTCTGAGGATGATAGGTACATCTTTGTCGTTTTCCATGTCAAAGATAATGAAATCTGCTGGGAGAATGAGTTTGTCGACTTTGACCAGCACATCTTCAACTACACATCTCGAAAATACTAGTGTTTTATCAACAAGTTGCAAAGAGACTGAGTTGGGCATTGCTTCTTCAATCTGCAGTTTCCTGTAAATCGAAAAAGGCATCAAATTAACACTAGCACCTAAATCACACAAAGCTTTACCAATGTAATGTTCTCCAATAGTGCATGGGACAGTGAAACTGCCAGGATCTTTCAACTTTGAGGGAAGTTTCCTTTGAATGATGGCACTGTATTCTTCTGTCAATGCTACTGTCTTCTAATCTCCCAATCTCCGTTTTCGTGAAAAAATATCTTTCATGAATTTGAAATAGCTGGGAATTTCTTCCAACGCTTCTGCAAATGGAATGTTGATATGCAGCTTTTTGAAGACCTCCAAGAATCGAGCAAACTGCTTGTCCAATTTACTTTTTTGGAGTCGTTGTGGAAAAGGTGGAGGTAGAGTGATTCTTTCTTGATCTTTTTCCTTTGCTTCTTTTTCCTCCATCTGTGGAACTGCTTCTTTTGGAAATTCCTCAACGGATGCCTTGATTCCAACATCTTTGTTGATTTCAGTACCGCTTTTCAAAGTAATGGCTTGACATTGCTTATTCCTTTGGTTCATTGGATTTGGTTCTGTGTTGCTAGGAAGGTTACCTGGCGGTCTATAACTCTGAGCATTGGCCAGTTGTCCAATTTGATTTTCCAGTGCTTTAATGGAAGCAGATTGGCTCTGAAACATAACATCATTTTTTTTAACTAAGCTAGAACTTCTGCTATTCCTGCTTCTTTTTCATGCTCCTAGCCTTTACTTTGTTGTTGGAATCCAGGTGGTGGATAGTTCTTTTGCCCTGAATTGTTGCTCCATGCGAAATTGGGATGATTCCTCCACCCTGGGTTATAGGTGTTGGAATAAGGATTGTTTCTCTGTCTGTTAAAATTGTTGACATAATTCACCGTTTCTTCATGTTGGTTTGTTTCTGGTGCTCCTCCATAAGGTGAACTTGTTGATCCAATATTGCCTTGCGTGCTAAGAGTTTCCATGAATTTGCATATTTGATCCAGCTTGGCATTAACTGCAGTGTTGGCTCCAACTTCATAAATTCCAGTAATTCTTTGGATCATGCTCATTTCTGTTGGCCACAAGGAATTGTTGTTGGCCATTTCTTCAATTAGGTCCCAGGCCTGATCTTCTCTTTTTTCCATTAAAGCACGTCCAACAGCAACATCAATTGTGGTTCTCATTATTCTAGAAAGTCCATTATAGAAGGTTTGGACTTGTAGCCATTTCGCAATCTCATGATGAGGACATTTCCGAAGTAAATTTTTGTACCTTTCCCAAGCTTCGCAGAGGGAGTCTGAGTCATGTTTCACAAAGAATGTGATGTCATTTCTCAGCTTTGCAGTTATGGCTGGTGGAAAATACTTTGCAAGGAATTTGGTGGCTAGAGTGTTCCAAGTTTTGATGGAACCTGCTGGTAATGAATGTAGCCAAGCCTTAGCTCTGTCTTTCAAGGAATATGGAAAAACACGCAATCTCATTATTTCTTCAGCTGCTCGGTTGTAATTGAAAGTGCCGAAAACTTCCAGGAAGTTGCTGATGTGGGCATTAGGGTCTTCAGTTGCATTCCCCCCAAACTGAACTGACTGCTGTATCATCTGGATGCATGTTTTGATGTCACACGCATTTGCTGGTAAGGGAGGAAGTACAATACAAGAAACGAAGTCGTCAACCACTGGAATAGTTCTGTCTCGAATGGGAATTGGTGGTGCAACTTCCAACGGTTCATGTTCCATGTTCATTCGTGCTTCTTGGCCTTCTCGCATTTCCCTTCTCAACTGTCTGATGGTTCTTTCATTTTCTGGGTCAAACGGTCGGATTTCAAAGCTTCTGGTTCGTCTCATGTAGTGTCTGAGAACCTGAAACACAAGAAAACAGAAATAATAAGTAAAAAGAAATTACATACAAGTAAATGTATCTAACCCCAAAATTAATAGTAAAAGATAAATAAGTCCCCGACAACGGCGCCAAAAACTTGACCAGTGCAATCACACGCGTATAACGTAAGCGCACGTATCATTCAAGTAGTATAAAAAGTATCTATCCCACAAGGACTTAATACCTAAGCTATTAATTTATGAAGCCAAATTTTTACAAGTATCTAATGAATTGATTGTTTGTTTGGATGGTGATTTTAAAAATTTAAAACAAGTAAAAACAACGCGAAAGTAGATGAAAGAAAATTCAATATTATTAAACTATCAAGGGTTGTGAATTATTCCAATATCTTTTTAAAGATGAAATGGTTATTTTACGTTTGTGTAATATATTAGTTTACAAACCTGGAACATAAAATTCTGCAAAAGCCTCTGTCGATGGTCAGATGCAAATACCCAGTGTAACCCAATTAAACTATATGTCTATGTCAACCAAGTTACCTGAATTCATTAAGATAAAGTTCCAATTATGGCTACCCCCGCCCGACAGATATATGTCTATCCTGTAAGGAAATCTATTAAAGGGTTATCTATCCTCAAGGAAGATCGTGGGCTATTAAGTCTAAGGTTGAAACCTAAAATTCCTTTGTCAAGTTTATTTTAAGTTTACTATATCAATCTTATTAATGGCTAGTTAACAAGAAGCATTAAGCTTAAGACTTAATAAATAAACCTTTATTTTACCCAAACTATAAAATAACCCCTTATAAACAGGTGATATTGGAATTCATCACAACCCTAGATAACTGACTTAGTTACGACACATATCTAAGGCTAATAAAAGCTTAAATAAAGTAAATAACATAAAGTAAATGCTGGAAAGTAAATGTGGAAAAGTAAAGGCGGAAAAGTAAATGCTGAAAAGTAAATGCTGGAAATTAAAAATGTAAAAGTACAATAAAAGAAAATGATGGGGGTTAGAGGATCCACTTTTATTACTACTATTTTAGATATCTCCCTTAATATAATATATTAACTTTGCGTGATATTACCAACCAGCCATATAGGCGGTATCCTTATTAAGTCAAATTAATAATTAATTACCAACCGATCAATCAGGCGGTATCCTCATTAAGTCAGGCTAAAACCAATTTCAATAATTACCAACCGACCAATCAGGCGGTATCCTTATTAAGTCAGGTTTTAACTAGTTTATATATTATAATTAAGGGAGATTAATCTAAATATTAGTAATAAAATTTTTACCTTTTACCCCAGTAGGGGGAGTTACCTCTTCATTACTGAAACGTAACAACTGAAAAGTAAAAAGGAAAGTACTATTGCGTAAAAGTAAATAAAATTAATTACTGAACTGAAAATAAACAAACAAGATACAATCTTCTTAGTATTCTTAAGGAATTACATAGAAGAAGGTTTGAAATGAAATCTGAAATTCGGCCACTATTTATAGACAAATATTTCCTCCATGCGTCACGACGCGCAAGATTGTTCTTGCGTCGCGACGCGCCGTTGATGAAGGACACGTGTTGCGCAGCTTCCGAAGATAGTGACACGTGGCAAGCTGAATGATTATCTCAATAATTATGCTGACGTGGCGACCATAAAATTATTATGCTGACGTCATTGATGGCGTATGTGCTGACGTGGCGATGATGATTATCGGCAACATGTGATGATGACACGTGGCACGTCGCATGTTAGCAGATTTGTTGTGATGTTGACACATGGCAGGCGCATGTTAGCAAGGGCGCATGATAGCAAAATTCTCTGATTGTGACACGTGTCTGGCGTATGTTAGCAGACTCCGGCGCACGTTAGCGGTCGCGACGCCTAAATGACAGTTTTGCCATTTTTTGTCCATTTTTCACTATTTTGGCCCTGATTTGATTCCAGAGAGTTCTGAAACTTTATTTATCTACAAAATAACACAAAACACACATCAAAATATTGATAAAACTCAAGAAACCATACAAAATATTAGGTCAAATGAGTGGGAAATAGTGATACATTCACCAAAATTAATATGCATCATATATACATCATTAATTAACACATATATGAAAAGCCCTAAATTTAGAGAGGGTTATAAACCCTAATATCTAAAAATTGTCCAAATGGCCAATTAACACTAAATTAATAAAATTCAACAATTTAATTCAATCCTTACTACAACAAACAAGTCTCACCACCATGAAAAAACTCAAGAACAATTCTAGGTCATTTTTGAGTGGTTAAGCAACTCTAGAATGGCTACCAACTTATCAAATAACCAAAAGTAAGCTTAATAAAACTTAATAAGCTTTCTTTACTAAATAGACATGCTAACATCTTTCATTTATACTTCAAACAAACTTATTACAAACCCAAGAGAATAGACGTTGGTGTACCATCTATTGGGAAATCTTCGGTGAGTGGTTCAATGTTTATCCACTATAAACACCTAAACGTCTATAGGAGTCTTCCCAGACTCATGGTTCATTGGGATAAACCATCGGACCAAGTCTCGATATACGACGTGTACTGATCTCAGTGGATTTTACTAACCGACCCGTGTTAGTAAATCTTGACCAGGAACTTTATTTTATAATATACTTCTAGTAGTGACATTTCCCAATGTCAATTACAAACTACTTTGTAACTGTGCACTACATTATATATTATCGGGTGTTTGTCTAATATATACATATCACTAAATCCTATTTAGTTTCAATCTAATCATAATTAGATCGACTACGATCCGGATTGGCACTTTGAGCACCAACCCTAACAAATTATTTGGAACAAAATGAAGGATTCCATTCGAAAATCACCGTATATGTAATGTCGAATGAGATCTTTAAATAAGTGTTAAGCCTTAGACATGTAGTGTCAAAAGAAATCCTTAACAAGTGCCAAGCTTCACACGTGTAGTGTCGACTGAGATCCATAACAAGTGCCAAACTTCACATGTTTACTGTCGACTGGGATATCCTCCTCATGCTGAGTCTTCATACATGTAGTGTCGACTGTGACATCATTCTCATGTCAAGTCTTCATTCGTGTAGTGTCGACTGGAACATACGCCTTACACAGAGTCTCCATACATGTAGTGTCGACTGAGACATCCTCCTCATGCTGAGTCTCCATACATATAGTGTCGATTGAGATATCCTCCTCATGCCGAGTATTCATACATGTAGTGTCGATTGGGATATCCTCCTCATGCCAAGTCTTCATTCGTATAGTGTCAATTGGAACATATGCCTCACGCTGAGTCTCCATACATGTAGTGTCGACTGGGACATCCTCCTCATGCTGAGTCTCCATACATGTAGTGTCGACTAGGACATCCTCCTCATGTCGAGTCTTCATAGATGTAGTGTTGGTTGGGACAAATGGTCTTACTGATCTTTGAGGAAGTCTATTCTCTCCCAGTTATCATAGCTATTTCCTTTCATATTGTCCCCACTCTACGACTAGGTTTGACCTTTTCTTTGTTGGGCATTAATTGGTCTTCATGAGATTTTGGTCGACTGGACTTGATGGAGGTTGATGAGACTACGATCGAATGGACCTGATGCGGTCGAATGGACTTGATGGAGGTCCATAAGACTGGTCAAATGGACCTAGTGCAGTTGAATGGACTTGATGAAGGTTGATGAGACTACGTTCTAATGGACTTGATGCAGTCGAATGGACTTGATGGAGGTCTATAAGACTACAGTCGAATAGACCTTATGTGGACGAATGGATTTGATGGAGGTCTATGAGGGTCTTTACTCCACTATACTTGATGAAGGTATATGAGACTACGGTCGAATAGAACTGATGAAGGTCCACGAGGGCCTTCACTCCCCACTCTACTAAATCTGATGAATGTTCATGAGACTACGGTCGAATGGACCTAATGAAGATCCTTGAGACTACAGTCGAATGGCCCTGATGGAGGCTAATAAACGTATTCCTATGTAGTCTGAAGTATATGATATTCCATCTATGTCGTCTGGAGAAGATGAAAATCCTTTCAAGTCTTATGAGGGAGATGACAATCCTTCCATGTAGTATGGAGGAGATGACAATCCTTCCTTGTCGACTGGAGAATATGACTTATCCTTTCATATCGTCTGGAAAAGATGACGATCTTGTTGAGGTATTGGCGCGGGCACATCGGAAGCTCGCGGTTCGGGTGAAATCATAATTTTAAAAACTTCTAAATCACCAAATAAATTATTCAATATCCAATATGAATAATTCATTCATATTTCACCTAAACATATTTATTCGATATCAAATAATGACATAAATAGTTAAGAAACATCGTGAAATATTTACGAAAACATTTTTCCGTAAAATGTTATAAAACATGTTTTTAACTGAACCGACCACCCAATACACATGAGGGCTACCCAGGTCAGCCCCAAAAGTATTAGGCCACTTCATGGGCTGCCTAAACAGTGGCCAATTCACTGTTTGGACAGCAGACACCCGATAAGCTCGAAACTCACCGGGTAATGTCGTTTTTCGCCATTTTTGCATATTTCAACTCCGAAATAATTTCCGGAAATTGTTCCAATGCCCAAAACACATCCAATACATTTATACAACATAATTTTCATCACCAAAAACATAGAATTTCCAGATCTGATTTTTGTAACAAAAATATCATTTTTCATGCTTTAAATCCAATTTTCTCAACACTAATCATATTAACATTAACACCAACCAAAGCCACCACCTATGAAGAACTCAAGAAAAATTCTAGGAGTTACAAGAGTGGTAATAAAACTCTAGAATGGCAACAAGTCATCAAATGACAAAATTGAATCAATATTACACTAATATCATCCAATCCAACTTCACACATGCATCTAGCCTCCAAATCCATCCTCCAAATCAAAAGCCCCAAAATATAAGAAAGGAAGAAACCCTAGAACTATTCTAGATATTCAAGAACAAGAAACAAGCTTTCTAAGTTTAAGATTATTGAAGATTACCTCAAAATCTCCTAATTTCCTTAAACTTTCTTCTTGATTTCTTCATTTTCTTCAAGAAAATTTTGGGACTTTTCTTCTTGTTAGGTTCGGCCGTGGAGGTCTTAAAATGAAGAAAATAAAATTTTCCACTTTAATATCAGCCAAAACCAAACCGACTTTAGTGGTTAAAGAAGGGTATTTTGGTCATTTGGTCAATTAATCTAATTAATTAATAATAATAACCTTTAAGTTAACAATCCAATTTGTAAACTTTAAGCTTAATAAAATCACGCCACATGTAACCAATAATAATTAAACATATTGCATAACAATTATGTAATATTGGAATAATTTAATTATCTAGATATTTAACATTTAAACACCTAAATAATTAATTAATACGATTATTATTATATATGTATTTTTATTTACATTAAATAACAAATACATATATTAATGACATGTGTCAAAGTCTCATTTGACAGTTAATTAATATGTATCAAATCAAATTTTGTATCAAATATAAATACACATTAATTATTAATTGACCGAAATGACCCTAATGTATGTATTTTCGTTTAACCAATTAAACGATTTGAATTAATTCAGTTAATCCGGTGAAGTATTATTCATAATATGTAATATTCATAACGCGTTGCCCAAGTGCTCAACGAGTACACTTCATATTGTGGGACTCTCTAAGTTTAGGTTTATTCGTCACGAAATCCAATTTCGTGTCCATAATTCACCCACACATGAATTATGACGACCACATATAATCTCGCTAAAACTATGCAAGTCGAGGTCATTGCATACGTATAATCCCTCCGTCACAGGCTATCCATATTATACGTGGGATATAGATAAGAACGTCAAATCCTTATGGTATAATATAGTCGACTTTAAAATTTACGATCTCTAAATAACACTCGAAACTTGCTTCCGAAGTTATACCACAGCCATGGATGTACTAGATCGCAAACACGTGTAGGATACCTATGCCTTGTACACAGGACTGACAGATTCTATCCTGATACGCACTGGATATCATGAGCATCAGTCCACAACCAACGAACATGCGGAGGTCCGATCTAAATAGATCGGTGACATGACTGTCATCAAAGTGTGAAGGATAACTCATATATCCACTATGGTATCTCAAGTCGAAGGACCATTATGCTCGCTCAACTCGAGAAGATTCCTATTGACGTTGGTGTACCATCTATTAGGAAATCTTCAGTGAGTCGTTCAGTGTTTATCAAATAAACACCTATATGTCTATACGAGTCTCTTGAGACTCATGGTTTATTGGGATAAACCATCGGACTAAGTCACGATATACGACATGTACTGGTCTCGGTGGATTTTACTAACCGACTCGTGTTAGTAAATCTTGACCATGAACTTTATTTAAGGATATACAACTTATAGTGACGCTTCCCAATGTCAATTACAAACTACATTGTAACTGCGCACTACGTTGTAAATCCTAGGGTCTTTATCAAATATAAACGTATCACTAAATCAGATTTAGTTTCAATCTAATCATAATTAGATATCTAATCGTAATTAGATCGAATATGCATACGAAAGACAAGAGGTGCTACCATTAAATAAGTATTATTATGGAAAAAGACATTGTTCGTATTCATGAATCGGATATAAATACGATCCGGATTAGCACTCCGAGCACCAACCCTAACAATTTCTCCCACTTGCTCTAGTGCCAATCCACGGTATCATATACACATCTAAATGTGTATCACATACTCATAGCCCTTAAGAGCTCACCTAGCACTCAAGAGGTAGGCAACAACAAGTAAGCCCACTTTAACACATATTGAGTTTGTCCAACACACCCAATCATTTCCGCCATCACGATTCATATATTGTATAACCTAAGTTATACATCAATATGACTCAGATGCGACATCAATATTGTGCTACAGCTACTGAGTTGTCTATATATTTAGGGATCAAATCCAAATACTATGTAGACAACCGCAAGCACAACATTAAAATCAAAACTTCTAATCTATAAGGTCATTATGCAACTTCATAAGTTGCAACGAATTCCACAAATACAGTAGAATCAACCGTGACACTCCCACTGCATTTATTCTGACTCTATATGACATAGACAATCTATTGTCATAATTAGACTCAAAAACTAATCTGACTCTAATGGTTGCGGATTATATTCTCCATGAATAAGAAACTTGTTCTTAATATCTCAAAGATAACAAAGAACATGTTTCAAGACACATCTTATGGTCTACATCGTATCAAAATAGCTCGTAAAAATTACGATTAAATTAATATCTTTAATCGTACATAATATAGTATTCATTATGCCATCATCCTATGATGCGTAAGATTGATTAGACATTCTAATCAATTTCTCTTTCGACAAAGGAATAATCCTTTACGAAAGATTAATATTATATATAAATGACATACTAACTGTCAAACAGTTATACTGTCATATATATAGTTTTGATGTGTCCTATGTTAGATCATATCTAATGCACGAATAATGAGAGTATCTCACAAGTCTCTTAGTTTTATATCGTATATAAAACTTTATATCGAATATAACAGAGACTACTACCACTGCTTTCACGGAGAAAAGAAGACTTAGGTAAACTTTTTACCTCACAAACATTTCATTATTACATTAATAATGATAATGTCGTTAGGATATATAACACTAGAAAGAAATTGTACGCTCCCACTGACCCTACTATCATATGTGTATTCTCCATGCTTTGATAAAATCAGATAATCTGACTGTTATCAAAAATAGAAAACACAGATTTCCGGAAAACTTACCTGAGACTACAGTAGTCTCTATAAGCTAGTATATCAAACTATGATCTTAGCAGAATACAAACTCTAAGGTAGAATTGAATTGTTTACTCTACATCAAGAAAGCTTTACACTACATCAAATGCAGAATATAATCTAGATCAATTTCTAAACAATTCAATTCTACCTTATAAAATATAACTTAACTTAACCAATAAATTTCAGTTACATTTCCCGTTAGTGTAGAAGCGAAAAGTAAAGAAATATCTAAATTACATGCATGTGCAAACAAGAAACAAGCTTTCTAAGTTTAAGATTATTGAAGATTAACTCAAAATCTCCTAATTTCCTTAAACTTTCTTCTTGATTTCTTCATTTTCTTCCTTGGTTCTTCAAGAAAATTTTGGGAACTTTTCTTCTTGTTAGGTTCGGCCATAGAGGTCTTAAAATGAAGAAAATAAAATTTTCCACTTTAAATATCAAGCCAAAACCGACTTTAGTGGTTGAAAGGGTATTTTGGTCATTTGGTCAATTAATCTAATTAATTAATAATAATAACCTTTAAGTTAACAAATCCAATTTGTAAACTTTAAGCTTAATAAAATCACGCCACATGTAACCAATAATAATTAAACATATTGCATAACAATTATGTAATATTGGAATAATTTAATTATCTAGATATTTAACATTTAAACACCTAAATAATTAATTAATACGATTATTATTATATATGTATTTTTATTTACATTAAATAACAAATACATATATTAATGACATGTGTCAAAGTCTCATTTGACAGTTAATTAATATGTATCAAATCAAATTTTGTATCAAATATAAATACACATTAATTATTAATTGACCGAAATGACCCTAATGTATGTATTTTCGTTTAACCAATTAAACGATTTGAATTAATTCAGTTAATCCGGTGAAGTATTATTCATAATATGTAATATTCATAACGCGTTGCCCAAGTGCTCAACGAGTACACTTCATATTGTGGGACTCTCTAAGTTTAGGTTTATTCGTCATGAAATCCAATTTCGTGTCCATAATTCACCCACACATGAATTATGACGACCACATATAATCTCGCTAAACTATGCAAGTCGAGGTCATTGCATACGTATAATCCCTCCGTCACAGGCTATCCATATTATACGTGGGATATAGATAAGAACGTCAAATCCTTATGGTATAATATAGTCGACTTTAAAATTTACGATCTCTAAATAACACTCGAAACTTGCTTCCGAAGTTATACCACAGCCATGGATGTACTAGATCGCAAACACGTGTAGGATACCTATGCCTTGTACACAGGACTGACAGATTCTATCCTGATACGCACTGGATATCATGAGCATCAGTCCACAACCAACGAACATGCGGAGGTCCGATCTAAATAGATCGGTGACATGACTGTCATCAAAGTGTGAAGGATAACTCATATATCCACTATGGTATCTCAAGTCGAAGGACCATTATGCTCGCTCAACTCGAGAAGATTCCTATTGACGTTGGTGTACCATCTATTAGGAAATCTTCAGTGAGTCGTTCAGTGTTTATCAAATAAACACCTATATGTCTATACGAGTCTCTTGAGACTCATGGTTATTGGGATAAACCATCGGACTAAGTCACGATATACGACATGTACTGGTCTCGGTGGATTTTACTAACCGACTCGTGTTAGTAAATCTTGACCATGAACTTTATTTAAGGATATACAACTTATAGTGACGCTTCCCAATGTCAATTACAAACTACATTGTAACTGCGCACTACGTTGTAAATCCTAGGGTCTTTATCAAATATAAACGTATCACTAAATCAGATTTAGTTTCAATCTAATCATAATTAGATATCTAATCGTAATTAGATCGAATATGCATACGAAAGACAAGAGGTGCTACCATTAAATAAGTATTATTATGGAAAAAGACATTGTTCGTATTCATGAATCGGATATAAATACGATCCGGATTAGCACTCCGAGCACCAACCCTAACAATTTCTCCCACTTGCTCTAGTGCCAATCCACGGTATCATATACACATCTAAATGTGTATCACATACTCATAGCCCTTAAGAGCTCACCTAGCACTCAAGAGGTAGGCAACAACAAGTAAGCCCACTTTAACACATATTGAGTTTGTCCAACACACCCAATCATTTCCGCCATCACGATTCATATATTGTATAACCTAAGTTATACATCAATATGACTCAGATGCGACATCAATATTGTGCTACAGCTACTGAGTTGTCTATATATTTAGGGATCAAATCCAAATACTATGTAGACAACCGCAAGCACAACATTAAAATCAAAACTTCTAATCTATAAGGTCATTATGCAACTTCATAAGTTGCAACGAATTCCACAAATACAGTAGAATCAACCGTGACACTCCCACTGCATTTATTCTGACTCTATATGACATAGACAATCTATTGTCATAATTAGACTCAAAAACTAATCTGACTCTAATGGTTGCGGATTATATTCTCCATGAATAAGAAACTTGTTCTTAATATCTCAAAGATAACAAAGAACATGTTTCAAGACACATCTTATGGTCTACATCGTATCAAAATAGCTCGTAAAAATTACGATTAAATTAATATCTTTAATCGTACATAATATAGTATTCATTATGCCATCATCCTATGATGCGTAAGATTGATTAGACATTCTAATCAATTTCTCTTTCGACAAAGGAATAATCCTTTACGAAAGATTAATATTATATATAAATGACATACTAACTGTCAAACAGTTATACTGTCATATATATAGTTTTGATGTGTCCTATGTTAGATCATATCTAATGCACGAATAATGAGAGTATCTCACAAGTCTCTTAGTTTTATATCGTATATAAAACTTTATATCGAATATAACAGAGACTACTACCACTGCTTTCACGGAGAAAAGAAGACTTAGGTAAACTTTTTACCTCACAAACATTCATTATTACATTAATAATGATAATGTCGTTAGGATATATAACACTAGAAAGAAATTTGTACGCTCCCACTGACCCTACTATCATATGTGTATTCTCCATGCTTTGATAAAATCAGATAATCTGACTGTTATCAAAAATAGAAAACACAGATTTCCGGAAAACTTACCTGAGACTACAGTAGTCTCTATAAGCTAGTATATCAAACTATGATCTTAGCAGAATACAAACTCTAAGGTAGAATTGAATTGTTTACTCTACATCAAGAAAGCTTTACACTACATCAAATGCAGAATATAATCTAGATCAATTTCTAAACAATTCAATTCTACCTTATAAAATATAACTTAACTTAACCAATAAATTTCAGTTACATTTCCCGTTAGTGTAGAAGCGAAAAGTAAAGAAATATCTAAATTACATGCATGTGCAAACAAGAAACAAGCTTTCTAAGTTTAAGATTATTGAAGATTAACTCAAAATCTCCTAATTTCCTTAAACTTTCTTCTTGATTTCTTCATTTTCTTCCTTGGTTCTTCAAGAAAATTTTGGGAACTTTTCTTCTTGTTAGGTTCGGCCATAGAGGTCTTAAAATGAAGAAAATAAAATTTTCCACTTTAAATATCAAGCCAAAACCGACTTTAGTGGTTGAAAGGGTATTTTGGTCATTTGGTCAATTAATCTAATTAATTAATAATAATAACCTTTAAGTTAACAAATCCAATTTGTAAACTTTAAGCTTAATAAAATCATGCCACATGTAACCAATAATAATTAAACATATTGCATAACAATTATGTAATATTGGAATAATTTAATTATCTAGATATTTAACATTTAAACACCTAAATAATTAATTAATACGATTATTATTATATATGTATTTTTATTTACATTAAATAACAAATACATATATTAATGGCATGTGTCAAAATCTCATTTGACAGTTAATTAATATGTATCAAATCAAATTTTGTATCAAATATAAATACACATTAATTATTAATTGACCGAAATGACCCTAATGTATGTATTTTCGTTTAACCGATTAAACGATTTGAATTAACTCAGTTAATCCGGTGAAGTATTATTCATAATATGTATTATTCATAACGCGTTGCCCAAGTGCTCAACGAGTACACTTCATATTGTGGGACTCTCTAAGTTTAGGTTTATTCGTCACGAAATCCAATTTCGTGTCCATAATTCACCCACTCATGAATTATGACGACCACGGATAATCTCGCTAAACTATGCAAGTCGAGGTCATTGCATACGTATAATCCCTTATGTCACAGGCTATCAATATTATACCTGGGATATAGATAAGAACGTCAAATCCTTATGGTATAATATAGTCGACTTTAAAATTTACGATCTCTAAATAACACTCGGAACTCGCTTCCGAAGTTATACCACAGCCATGGATGTACTAGATCGCAAACACGTGTAGGATACCTATGCCCTGTACACAGGACTGACAGATTCTATCTTGATACGCACTGGATATCATGAGCATCAGTCCACACCCAACGAACATGCGGAGGTCCAATCTAAATAGATCGGTGACATGACTGTCATCAAAGTGTGAAGGATAACTCATATATCTACTATGGTATCTCAAGTCGAAGGACCATTATGCTCGCTCAACTCGAGAAGATTCCTATTGACGTTGGTGTACCATCTATTAGGAAATCTTCAGTGAGTCGTTCAGTGTTTATCAAATAAACACCTACATGTCAATACGAGTCTCTCGAGACTCATGGTTTATTGGGATAAACCATCGGACTAAGTCACGATATACGACATGTACTGGTCTCGGTGGATTTTACTAACCGACTTATGTTAGTAAATATTTACCATGAACTTTATTTAAGGATATACAACTTATAGTGACGCTTCCCAATGTCAATTACAAACTACGTTGTAACTGCGCACTACGTTGTAAATCCTAGGGTCTTTGTCTAATATAAACGTATCACTAAATCAGATTTAGTTTCAATCTAATCATAATTAGATAACTAATCGTAATTAGATCGAATATGCATACAAAAGACAATAGGTGCTACCATTAAATAAGTATTATTATGGAAAAAGACATTGTTCGTATTCATGAATCGGATATAAATACGATCCGGATTGGCACTCCGAGCACCAACCCTAACAATTTCTCCTACTTGCTCTAGTGCCAATCCACGGTATCATATACACATCTCAATGTGTATCACATACTCATAGCCCTTAAGAGCTCACCTAGCACTCAAGAGGTAGGCAACAACAAGTAAGCCAACTTTAACACATATTGAGTTTGTCCAACACACCCAATCATTTCCGCCATCATCATTCATATATTGTATTTATACATCAATATGACTCAGATGCGACATCAATATTGTGCTACAGCTACTGAGTTGTCTATGTATTTAGGGATCAAATCCAAATACTATGTAGACAACCGCAAGCACAACATTAAAATCAAAACTTCTAATCTATAAGGTCATTATGCAACTTCATAAGTTGCAACGAATTCCACTAATACAGTAGAATCAACTGTGACACTCCCACTGCATTTATTCTGACTCTATATGACATAGACAATCTATTGTCATAATTAGACTCAAAAACTAATCTGACTCTAATGGTTGCGAATTATATTCTCCATGAATAAGAAACTTGTTCTTAATATCTCAAAGATAACAAAGAACATGTTTCAAGACACATCTTATGGTCTACATCGTATCAAAACAGCTCGTAAAAATTACGATTAAATTAATATCTTTAATCGTACATAATATAGTATTCATTATGCCATCATCCTATGATGCGTAAGATTGATTAGACATTCTAATCAATTTCTCTTTCGACAAAGGAATAATCCTTTACGAAAGATTAATATTATTTATAAATGACATACTAACTGTCAAACAGTTATACTAACTGTCATACAGATAGTTTTGATGTGTCCTATGTTAGATCATATCTAATGCACGAATAATGAGAGTATCTCACAAGTCTCTTAGTTTTATATCATATATAAAACTTTATATCGAATATAACAGAGACTACTACCACTGCTTTCACGGAGAAAAGAAGACTTAGGTAAACTTTTTACCTCACAAACATTTCATTATTACATTAATAATGATAATGTCGTTAGGATATATAACACTAGAAAGAAATTTGTACGCTCCCACTGACCCTACTATCATATGTGTATTCTCCATGCTTTGATAAAATCAGATAATCTGACTGTTATCAAAAATAGAAAACACAGATTTCCGGAAAACTTACCTGAGTCTACAGTAGTCTCTATAAGCTAGTATATCAAACTGTGATCTTAGCAGAATACAAACTCTAGGGCCATTCTAGAATGAACTCTTCAAACTAAGAAACCACAACCGATCTCTCATTCGAAGAAACCATTCAGGAATGCCACTTTACATTCTTTAGCCAAAATACATAGTTTAATATTAACATTAACCAACAGATCTTTAATTGTTCAATTAGTGCGACTAGAGACAAGTTTTCTCAGAATCTACAATAGATTGCTGAGTATAACTTTTCTCACTGTCATACCATAAATGGAAAACCTTTAATACGGTCAATTTGCTTTTATTACGCAAACAATTTGCGCATTCTATGAACGATTCATAACGAAAGCTCAATCAAGTTCCGAACTTGATCATAGTAAGCTACGAACAATTTTAGATCTATGGTTCAATGGTAATTTCCAAAAATATCTCTCCCACTATAAGTTATAGGATAATTTTCTTCAATAAGAAAACAACAGAATCATTAAGTATCAAATACTCTGTAAATGATTCTGACATCCTATTGGACTTATATGAAAGCTATCTAATGGTCTTTTCTTCTTATTAATTATGTAGTTCCATTTATAGCTTATCATTCTCACATTTGACTTCACTAAGTCAAGTCTTTTTCTACAATTGTCAACATCCGATGTTACACACCAAGTAATAAAAAAATATTATTACCCGTGATCGTAGAAAAGATATTTTATCAAATAGAATACAATATTATATTAAATAGAATAAATGATAAACTTTTAGTTGTACCTCCGAGGCGCAAGTACATTCAATTATATAACCATTATACAAAAGAAAGATTCAAATCTCAAATTTTTCAAGATTCGAAAAAGGATGAATTAGTGTAACTGGAGCATAACCACAAGAGTATTGAAAACTAATTTGGTAAAACGAATCAAATCATATATGATTCAATTTCTCCCACTAACCAATTCCATCACGATGGAATCGTAGAAGAATCATATTGAGTAAGTGTGGGGACACAGGATCTGGGGCGACGCATGCTGTCCCGGGCTCGCGGCCCGGTCAGGAGTACTGAGTAGCCACGGGGGACTAAACCGGAGAATAATGGAGTCACCACCCGGTGTGAACCGAGAAAATGTGATTTAAGGCCGCACTAACCCCTCGCAAGGGAAGACCTCAAACCGTTGGGTTCGGAATGGTCCCTTACTTATGTCACTTGTAATGAAATGATTTATGTAATAATTTAATCAAGTTTAAGTAACACTTATTTCCAAGAGGATCATACTTCTAAATTCACATGCATACATCAACAAGTTCATCACAACATGCAACATCTCATGGCAATCTCATGAACATTTCTCAATCATATGATATGGAAAACTAAGAACAACATAATCATGCTTGAGTACAATCTCATGAACCTATTAACCAAATAACATGCTAACAGCCTAATCATGCTTGAATATCATCCCAAGAACACATAGAATGGATAAATGCAGGAATACAAATAATATGATTGGCTACATAATACAAGAAAGATCAACCAAGAGGCAATTATGCATGAATATGATAAGACAGACTCAGTTCAGTGTGTGCGCGTTCGTGTAGCATTCGTAAACACGTTCTAACGGTAAACAGAAGGTTCGTGTTCATGTGGCGTTTGATAACGCATTCGAACGGTACCAGACCTGATGATACAAAATGCATGCGCGTTCGAGTAGCGTTCGTAAAATGCGTTCGAATGGTAAACAGAAGGTTCGCGTTCGTATAGCGTTCGAGAACGCGTTCGAACGAAACCAGACCTGATGCATCATAAGACCAAGAAAGTGCGTGTGCGTTCGCGTAGCATTTGTAAAACACGTTCGAACGGGAAACAGAAGGTTCAAGTTCGTATAGCGTTCGAGGACGCGTTCGAACGGAAACAGACCTGATGCATGCATCACAAAGAGTAAAGACAATAACGTCAAGCTTAGTATGCTCGATTGAACGTATCTTGCATTCAACCGAACACACATCAACCGGTGCGGCAAAGCATCGTGGTAAAAGGCTTTAACCCCTCCCAATAAGGGATCTTTCATTGCACTTACTAAGCCCATGCGCTCGATTGAATCATGCATACAAAGAACTAAAAACAATAATATCAAACTTAGTATGCTCGATTGAACGTATCTTGCATTCAACCGAACACACATCAACCGGCGCGGCAAAGTATCGTGGTAAAGGGCTTTAACCCCTCCCAATAAGGGATCTTTCATTGCACTTACTAAGCCCATGCGCTCGATTGAATCATGCATAAATAACCAACATGCAGAATTCAAATAACGAAAAAATAAATAAACCGAAGCAACATAAAACAAAAGAATGTGTCGTTTACTCAAGTGGTACGTGGAGTTGTATCCCGAGTACAGATCATACTACCGTCCATTCGGAATCGGCTATGAAATTTATGTCCGGGTTTCCATCCAATATACCACAAGAGACGACACTTTTCCATTCATCCAATACCCACAACACACATCATACACAAACAAGATTCAACAAATAATTAAAATACAATCAAGATAAATAACAAAAATCAAATAAAGATGAGTGTGAAAAGTACCCTCAGGTCTAACCTTTTAAATCACCTCTCGGATGTACGGTACACGATCGTCGGAAGGGTGGATGCTCCGTAACTCTTCCGGTTCACTGGTTCACTGCTCTCGTTCGTTGTCTCACTGTTTGGAGTCGTCGTTCTCCATCTTTTGCTGCTGCTTTTGACTCCGATTTGCTCCTGTTTTCCTGCTATTTGGTCTCCGTTTCAGGTCTATTAGTGGACTGTTTTTGCATTTTTTTAGGGGGGTTTGGGTTGCTGTTTTTTATGTTACTGCTTTTTAAGGTTTTTCAGTGACTATTTTGGGTAGTTTGTGGCTTATGGCAGTGGGCGCTTATGTGAGTGGTCTGAGCTGTTGTTAATTAATGTATGAAGGTGAGCTAGGTTGAAGTGGCGAAGGGCTGAAGGGCGTGGGGTCTTGGCTGAAGCGTGAGGTGGCCTAAAGGGGCTGTTGATGGTGCCGTGAGTTTGTGAGTGTGAGGGGCTGATCTGTTTACATTTTTGATTGTTTGGGTGATGTTCGAAGGTGATAAGCGAAGGTTCACGGGGTTGTGTGGTGAAGGTGGGATGTGTTGAGTGCTTATGAAGGTTAGGGTTTATTTTTTGGTCTTTGCCGTGTGTGTGGTCGTGAGAGAGATAGCCGAATGGCTTTGGTTTAGTGTTGTTTTATAGGGAAGGGTTAGGGTTTCACCTTGCCTCACAAGGAATGGGATTTGGCATTAAAGAGAGGATTTGATTTGGTGTTGGACAAGGAAAGCAATGGATTTGATTTGGTTTAGATTAGGAAGGTTGAATATTTGATTGGCTTGGTTTAGGAATACAATATTTTAAGTTAGGAATAATATATATTTGATTGAGAATATAATTGGTTGATTGATTTTAATTAGGCATGGCATCTTTTTTAATTTGGTATGTGATTTTTAGATTTGTTTTTATTTCACCATGTGTTTTAAATGTATTTTATTAATTGGGATGTGTTTTATGGGCTTTGGTGGGTTAATTGGGCTTGGGTTTGAGGCTTGCAGCAAAACCAGAATTACCGACACCGTTCGAACGCCTCCTCGAATGCGGCACGAACGCCCGCAATCTGTTTGACGTTCGAACGAATTAACGCACGCAGCACGAACGTAAACAGTGAACCTTGTTTATTCTGAATTTCCCCTTCCGAAGTCCGTTTCTCGTGACTTCCGTGACTTAAAAGGTAGTGCCTCCAAATGAGACTCATCATAGGGACTTATATGCAAAAATGCAGTGCCTACAGTAAGTATCAAATTCATTGAATAACCTTAGAACTAATTGCCATAAATTCATATGTTTGATCATATCAAACATCCTTGAACAATTCAAAGGCTCAAGATGAATTTTAAAATTATAGTTTTTAACACTTCAAATAGAATATCTTTGAACCATTCAAAATATTCTATCCGCGTTTCATCAGAAACATATTGAAAGTTCTCAAACCATTCAAGACGTTCAATATATATACTTTTATAAACAGGTAACTAAGTCATGACAACTCATTAACTAAGTTACGAAGTAAAGAAAACTATCCAAGGTAATTTCTAATTCATTAAACTACATACATCCAATGTATTAGTTTAATAAATCTTTGGTCCAATGACGATCATTGGTTAAATAAGATTTAATCACATCCTGAATACAATATTCATTAAATGGATAAGGATATATGGTGTGATCTTATATCAGACCATCCTTTACTATACGGAATAAGCATATAATGCTTATGTGATAAAATCTCATAAAACACTATTCTAAGTTATTTAGTTAACCAAATATTTTCTTAATGTTTATCTCTTCATCAATGACACTACTAGTCATATTAAAATATGTAAGAATTGTTTATAAAGAACAAGTAACTATCCAATAGTTGCAAGTTCTGATTTCAAATATAAAAAATAATCATTAAACACTATTTTAAATAACTAGACGGGAGATCTGGTATCCAATACCTATAGTTGTCATATTGTGAGAATCGATATTCTCAACACACAACTATACACATCTCCTTTATTAAGCTCTATAATTTGTCTTCAATTATTCACAACAATTGCAAATAATTGATTAGCAAACTGTGTCAAACACATGACTTCTAAAAGTCACTAAAGCCAAGAAATATCATTATAAGATAAACAAATACCTAATGGAGTTTTCTTAATGCCAGTCAAGAATCTCGAGACATGAACTAATTCACGTCAATTCTTACCGCACAAGAAACTATTCTCTCTAGACAATTATATCCTAAAATAGAAATCTATTTAGATTACTTATCGTGACTTAGTAACTAAGTCACCAACCATCTTGATTTTCAAGAAAATCGGAAAAACAGTTCCTGATGGTTTTGACTAATCTAACAATATCCAAGTCTACTAACATTCTAGAACCTATTCTAGAAATTCGCAATCATAAGTGAAGTCAGAAAACATATTCAAATAATATGCACGCAATGGATTAGAAGTTTAATTCTATTAACAATATAGAATAAAGGAAAACAAAAGCAGCAATTTTCATAATATTACGCACTGCCTTAGTTATAGATTTTTAACCCAGCAGTGTCTCCCACTACTTTACGTAATACCGTAATCCCCAACGAAAAATGGGAATTAAATAACTAAATCGAATTCTATAGTGAGAAATGGACCCCATGGATATATTTCGACTCACAGCTTTGGCACTATCTCGCCTACGTCTATTCATTAGGTAGACAACTCATTGTCAATCACACTCACTGTGACTCCTAATTTTGGTCCTGACCATTTCTCGTTATGACAGCTTTGGCACGTTCACAAGGAGGCGTATCAAGGCTTCACTTGCCAATGACAAACTCAGGCTACCGATGTAGTCCTGACAGCTTTGGCACGTTCAGGATTCCCACTTTCACTTGAATTTGTCTAGTATCAAATATACATACGGCATCGATAAAATTCTATCAACTACACCCTCACTGCTTTGGCACTTTCTCGGATGCATCCATAGAAAGATACCCATAAATCGTATTGACAAGACGAACCAAGAAACATGCATCCGATACATGTCACTCCACTTTTAATATTTGCACATGCATGTAATTTAGATATTTCTTGACTTTTCGCTTCTACACTAACGGGAAACGTAACCGAAATTTAATGGTTAAGTTAAGTTATGTTTTCTAAGGTAGAATTGAATTGTTTACTCTACATCAAGAAAGCTTTACACTACATCAAATGCAGAATATAATCTAGATCAATTTCTAAACAATTCAATTCTACCTTAGAAAATATAACTTAACTTAACCAATAAATTTCGGTTACGTTTCCCGTTAGTGTAGAAGCGAAAAGTCAAGAAATATCTAAATTACATGCATGTGCAAACATTAAAATTGGATTATATATCATACATCAAGCATTACAAATGTAATGGATGAAGGATCAGACCTGCTCTGATACCATTTTTGTTGGGGTATTGGCGCGGGCACAGCAGAAGCTCGCGGTTCAGGTGAAATCGTAATTTTAAAAAATTTTAAATCACTGAATAAATTATTCAATATCCAATATGAATAATTCATTCATATTTCACCTAAACATATTTATTCGATATCAAATAACGACATAAATAGTTAAGAAACATCGTGAAATATTTACGAAAAGGTTTTTCCGTAAAATGGCATAAAATGTTTTTTTGACTGAACCGACCACCCAATACACATGAGGGCTACCCAGGTCAGCCCCAACAGTATTAGGCTAGTTCATGGGATGCCTAAACAGTGGCCAATTCACTGTTTGGATAGCAGACACTCGATAAGCTCGAAACTCACCCGGTAATGTCGTTTTTCGCCATTTTCGCATATTTCAACTCCGAAACAATTTCCGGAAATTGTTCCAATGCCCAAAACACATCCAATACATTTATACAACATAATTTTCATCACCAAAAACATAGAATTTCCAGATCTGATTTTTGTAACAAAAATATCATTTTTCATGCTTTAAATCAAATTTTCTCAACACTAATCATATTAACATTAACACTAACCAAAGCCACCACCTATGAAGAACTCAAGAAAAATTCTAGGAGTTACAAGAGTGGTTATAACACTCTAGAATGGCAACAAGTCATCAAATGACAAAATTGAATCAATATTACAATAATATCATCCAATCCAACTTCACACATGCATCTAGCCTCCAAATCCATCCTCCAAATCAAAAGCCCCAAAATCTAAGAAAGGAAGAAACCCTCGAACTATTCTAGATATTCAAGAACAAGAAACAAGCTTTCTAAGTTTAAGATTATTGAAGATTACCTCAAATCTCCTAATTTCCTTAAACTTTCTTCTTGATTTCTTCATTTTCTTCCTTGGTTCTTCAAGAAAATATTGGGAACTTTTATTCTTCTTAGGTTCGGCCATGGAGGACTTAAAAATAAGAAAATAAAATTTTCCACTTTAAATATCAAGCCAAAACCGACTTAAGTGGTTAAAGAAGGGTATTTTGGTCATTTGGTCAATTAATATAATTATTTAAAAATAATAACCTTTAAGTTAACGAATCCAATTTGTAAACTTTAAGCTTAATAAAATCATGCCACATGTAACCAATAATAATTAAACATATTGCATAACAATTATGTAATATTGGAATAATTTAATTATATATATATTTAACATTTAAACACCTAAATAATTAATTAATACGATTATTATTATATATGTATTTCTATTTACATTAAATAAAAATAAATATATTAATGACATGTGTCAAAATCTCATTTGACAATTAATTAATATGTATCAAATCAAATTTTGTATCAAATATAAATACACATTAATTATTATTGACCGAAATGCTCATAATACATGTATATTTCGTTTAACCGATTCGAATTAACTCAGTTAATCCGGTGAAATATTATGAATAATCTGTATTATGAATAATCTGTATTATTCATAACGCGTTCCCAAGTGCTCAACGAGTACACTTCATATTTTGGGACTCTCTAAGTTTAGGTTTATCCGTCACGGAATCCAATTTCGTGTCCATAATTCACCCACTCATGAATTATGACGACCACAGATAATCTCGCTAAACTATGCAAGTCGAGGTCATTGCATACGTATAATCCCTCTATCACAGGCTATCCATATTATACTTGGGATATAGATAAGAACGTCAAATCCTTATGGTATAATATAGTCGACTTTAAAATTTACGATCTCTAAATAACACTCGGAACTCGCTTCCGAAGTTATACCACAGCCATGGATGTACTAGATCGCAAACACGTGTAGGATACCTATGCCCTGTACACAGGACTGACAGATTCTATCTTGATACGCACTGGATATCATGAGCATCAGTCCACACCCAACGAACAGGCGGAGGTCTGATCTAAATAGATCGGTGACGTAACTGTTGTCAAAATGTGGAGGATAACTCATATATCCACTGTGGTATCTCAAGTCGAATGACCACTATGCTCGCTCAACTCGAGAAGATTCATATTGACGTTGGTGTACCATATATTAAGAAATATTCAGTGAGTCGTTCAGTGTTTATCAAATAAACACCTACATGTCTATACGAGTCTCCCGAGACTCATGGTTCATTGGGATAAAGCATCGGACCAAGTCATGATATATGACATGTACTGGTCTCAGCGGATTTTCTAACCGACCCGTGTTAGTAAATCTTGACCAGGAATTTTATTTAAGGATATACAACTTATAGTGATGCTTCCCAATGTCAATTACAAACTACGTTGTAACTACGCACTACGTTGTAAATCCTAGGGTCTTTGTCTAATATACATGTATCACTAAATAAGATTTAGTTTCAATCTAATCATAATTAGATATCTAATCGTAATTAGATCGAATATATATATAAAAGACAAGAGGTGCTACCATTAAATAAGTAATATTATGGAAAATGATATTGTTCGTATTCATGAATCAGACATAAATACGATCCGGATTGGCACTCTGTGCACCAACCCTAACAGATCCTTCCATGCAGTTTGGAGTGGATGACATTCCATCAATGTCATTCTGAGAAAAAGATAATCATTTCATGTCGTATGAACGATATGATAATTCATCCACGTAGTATGAGAGAGATGGCGATCCTCTCATGTAGTATGGAGTAGATGACATTTTATCAATGTCGTCTGAGGAAGATGACGATCTTTCATGTAGTTTGGAGTTGATGGCAATCCATATATGTCATATGGAGAATATGATTATCTTCTCATATCGTCTGTAAGAGATGACAATCCATCCATTTAGTCTGTAGTTGATGGCCATCCATATTGTCGTATGGAAAATATGACAAATTTTCCATATAGTCTGGAGGAGATAACAATCCTTCCATGTAGTCTGAAGTTGATGGCCATTCACCATGTCATATAGAGAATATGACTATCCTCAAGTCGTATGAAAGATGTGACAATCCTTCCATGTCATATGGAAAAAATGACAATTCTTCTATATACCCAGATGGCCAGCCATCTTATCGCATGGAGAATATGACAATCTTTCCATTTAGTCTGGGGTTGATGGCCATCCACCTTATCATATGGAGAATATGACTATCCTCAAGTCATTGGAAAGAGGTGACAATCATTCCATGTCGTATGGAAAATATGACAATTCTTCTATATAGACAGATGGCCATCCACCTTGTCGCATGGAGAATATGACAATATTTTTAGGTAGTCTGGAGTTGATGGCCATCCACTTTATCATATGGAGAATATGACTATCTTCAAGTCATCTAA